>CM039679.1:117982568-118416079 GCA_022537955.1 Schmidtea mediterranea
ACAAGAATTTCCAATTTATATATAATACATAAATTAATGATAAATAAAATAAATAATAATAATATAATAATAATAATAAAATTAATAATATATAAAATAAAATAATAATAATAATAATAATATAATTAATAATAATAATATAATTAAGCACAACCATTTTATAGAGAAATGAATAAAACAATGTTTACAATCATTCAATCCGTTTATCATTTAACATATTTTTATTTATATTCTGGAGTAACCCTAGGGGTTTTATTACAGAGGTATGGTATTTCGTCATTATATATACTCATCCAAATTTATTAATTATAATTTGATGTTTAATTTATTTTATTTAGCTTATTATTCATCATTATATATATATTTTTACTTGGAGATAACAAATCAAAGTAACTCACAAATATTTATTTTTTTTTAAAAAATTGGGGATAACAAATCAAAGTAATTCACAAATATTTATTGAGGATCCACAATTTTGACCTTCTGATTTCAATTTTTATAAATTGCCACAATTTATGATAACTGGAGTTCTTTTCCATCAATTGTAATTTTCTTTTTTATCGAAATTTCTTCCATTGTTTGAGTTTCTTTTTCGCTTCGTAGTTTTCTTTTGAGTGCTCGTTGTACCGAATTGTGTATTTATTGCCGAATTTAATTTCTTTTCTTTTGCAACTGAGCTTTTTGTTTCCTGATTGTCGGAATTTCTGTCAATGTGTGAAAAGTTTGTTCCATTGTAACTTTTTTTTTGTAACTCATTAAATTCCCTCACTCTTGGTAGGGCTGTCCTCCTCTGATATTCTTCTAATGAGCAAACTCTTTTTGATATTGGTTCATTATTATTCACGTCGTCTTCCCAATCATTTTCAATACTCAAATAAATTCTTCTAACAGCTTCAGCATCTTCCAGAGAGAATGATTTCCTTTTTGCATTTTAATTCCACACACTTCGTTTGCCACAATAGATAGTTTGAACCATTGTCCGTTTTTTGTTACTCCCCTTTTTATTAATGCTTTAGCTGCCGCTAGATCCCGTATTCCCCATAGATCATTGGCTTGGACTCCACTATATAACAACTCATTACTTAGATCATGGCCAACTAAAATTTTCCGGGTCGTCAAGTCATGAATTTTTTCCATACTCTTGTACTGATTTTCCTGATTTCTTGACATTTTTTCCGTGATCCCATGTACATGCGTGACATAATTTTTTAATTTATCTCTTGGAGTTATCAACGAATTGAATATAATTTTGCCCGTATATTCTATTAGGCATGCTGATAGCGGTACCATTTCATTTTTCTCATTTACGTCATATTCCGCGTCCATAAATACGATAGATTTTCTGATTTCCTCTTTTGCGATTTGTTTTCTCAGAAAGGATTTTCTGTATTTCAACATGTCCTCCGATATTGGAAGCAACTCATTATCTTCCTTGATTGACAATTTTCTTTTCACCTCATAATTTGTGGAACTCTTTACTCGGGCATTCTAGGATTAACCACGCAACCCCGTTGGCTGCTGTCATTTGTTTTTGCCATATTTCCTTTGAAATTTGCCATGATGTTCTGTTTGGCATTTCATTCCATATTGTTGCGTCATTATTTAATATTTCGATTGACCCTTTAATGACATGTAATTGCCATGTTTCTTCCTTCTTGCTCAATAACTCTTCAGCCAATTTCAACTTTTTGTTTCGTTCTATTTCAAATAAACACACTCTCATTTCTTCATCTCCCCTTCTTGCCCAATTAGGTACTTTTAGATTTTCCAATAATTTGACATTGTTCTCCGTTCGACTCCTTTTTTCTCTGAAATAATCGTCAAATAACCTGGTTCCTATTGAAATCTTCTCCATTGTTGATAATAGTTTTGAATACAAAAATTGTTTTTTGATCAAAGGTTTCAGAAGCAACTATCTCTTTTATACCCGAAACTCCACCGCCGCAGTCACATAATCATTCAACCAATCAATTTACATGATAAAAAAATTTAATTTTAAATAGTTAAACAAATTTGAGATTATGAATAAAAAGTACATTTCTTTAAGATCTATCAAAATGATGAAGGATAGATAAATAATAATAGTAATGCTACTAATAAATATCATGCATAATAAAATCATCTTACTACACCCATATCTCTATACCCTGAAGGGTATCTGGTTCATGATATTGTACACGATGAGCACTATTCTTATTGTTATCAGTTTTTGAGAGTATGATTGTATATATAGGCAATATAGCTCTTGGGATTGTCATCAGCATACATGTGAAGAATGTTTCAGTAAAATCATTAGAGAATGAGTTTGTACCGAGAATTAATGAGCGATTTTTATTTTTTATAGATGAAAAAGTTAAATTCAGAATCAAGTTATGAATATTAGTTATTTCATTAAACAAGTTATTGTTCACAGGAATAAGCTTATTTTCAACGAATATGATTTGCCAATGCTCTAGATTGATTTTCCAATGACCGTATTGAATTTTTGTTACGACATACTTTAGAATGAGTCCTGTTTTCAGGTTTTGAAGACTGAATCTAGCACTCGTGTAATACTTGTACAGTACTACCTGAATCTTATTATTAATATAAATGTTTACCTTTTCTCCGATTTACCTCATTTTTTGCCATTATTTCATTATTTTGTATTTTCATCTCTGCCCGTTTTGTTTTGTTTCTAAGGTAGATTATTTCGTGATGGACCTTAAATTGAGTCCATCGATTTTCCATATACGTTAAATTGTTATCCAAAAGCTTTTCATAATAGTACATTGAAAGACTGTAAGTGAGATTTGTTCGTAATTTCTGATATATGATAAAAGATTTTTTATTGTTGAGCATATTGATTGTATATCTTTGTAAAATAACTTGAAGTTTCTGATGCACCTTTATTTTCCAATACACCCAATTTTTATTTACCATGGGTTCAATTTTAACGAGGTTTGTCCCTTCT
The DNA here is from genome assembly GCA_022537955.1 of Schmidtea mediterranea. Taxonomy (NCBI): domain Eukaryota; kingdom Metazoa; phylum Platyhelminthes; order Tricladida; family Dugesiidae; genus Schmidtea; species Schmidtea mediterranea. Next base: position 117,985,522 of record CM039679.1, read on the forward strand.
TTTGTCCAAATATAAATCCGTATGAAGTTTTAGATGTTTTTATTCGTATTTGTTTGAAGATTATCTTGTCTGATTACCCAAGGATATTTGTAATTCGTCGTTAATTGTCGAGCCACATATACATGTTTCTCATGATTTATAAATGACTTGGATAGATCTGATAAATAACCAACTTCGATTCCATCCGTTATTTCGCAAAAACAAATCCCTAATACACCAGGAACTGTTGAAAAGATATCGATTTTACCCAATAATGGTACTTTTTTAACTACACAGAGTAGGTTGATTTTGGTTCCTTTAACATTGGTTACGATATTTATCATTACCGCAGTGATAAATAAGACTTTATTCAAATAACTCAACGGAGTTGGATTTTTTTGAAATTTTTGTTGAACATTAATTTCATCTTTTGTTTTTCTTTGTTTTGACCGCAGTGGATATTCTGATTTAGGTATTATTTTACATCGATTAGCGTGAACAACATTTGTCTCTGCTCTTTTATTATTAATTGGACGCAATTTTAGATTTGTTGCTGTTGCATCACAAACTGTATACGGACCTTTGAATTGCCTCTGCAATTTTGTTGACAATCCTTTAACTGGCTCAGGTCGATTTAGATATACTAGATCTCCAATTGTAATGCCGTGCTTATGCGCTTTTTTATCATAGGTTTCTTTGTATTGCTCTTGGCGATATTTTATTTTTAATCCAGCTTTTATCCAAGCTGATTAGAGTCTTTCTTGCATTATAACTTTATAGTTTGGGATATCCAAGTATTGAGAAGTTGAGGATTGAAATTCTAAATCAATTGGCATATTGTTCTGTCTTAAATACATTAAGTAAAAAGGCGTTTCTCCAGTACTTTCATTTACTGCATTTCTATATGCAAACAAACATGGCTGAATAAATAAATCCCAATCTCTTTGTTTGCGATTTACGTATGATGAAATCATATTTATCAAGTTACCATTGAATCTTTCAACCAACCCATCTGTTTGAGGGTGATATGGAGACGTATTTAATTTATGAATTCCAAATAACTCTGTTATGGATTTGAATAATTCACTTTGAAAATTTGTCCATTGATCTGTCAATAATTTCTTTGGAGCTCCGTATCTGAATATAATATTTTCAACGAATATCTGAGCAACCATTTCAGCTTTTTGATTAGGCATAGCATATGCTTCTGGCCATTTTGTTAAATAGTCACAGAATATAATAATGTATTTATTTCCATTTGTTGTCTCGGGTAAGGGCCCGACGATATCCATCGCTGCTATTTCCATTGGAGCTGCCGGTATAGGCATTGGCTTGAGCGGGACTTTTATTTTTTTCCCAGTGTTTCTTTGAGTCAGGCATATCTTACAAGTGCCGCACCATTGTTTGACATCTTGCTCCATTGTTCTCCAAAAATACTTTAACTTTAATCGCGATAGCGTTTTTCTTGCAAATAAATGTTCTCCCAGGGCACCATCATGATACTGTAATAACAATGTATCTCAATGCTTGTTTGGAACTATTATTCGTAATTCATTGTTATGAATATATTTCAAAATCCCTTCATGAATTACGTATTTATGCCTTTCATCAATTATTTGTTTTAATTCACTATCCTTTTGGATTATTACTGTATGCCTTATTATCTGTTTTAATTCTTCATCCATTTCTTGTTCTCGTTGAAACTTAGGTACATTATTTGCTGCTTTTATTACAGCGAATATTGTATCTCTCAATTTTATTTCCTCTTCATTATTATTAATTTCATCACTAGAGATTCTTGATAAAGCATCCGCATTAGCATTGGATTTTCCTGTACGATATTTGATCTCAAAATAGTATTCTTGTAAAGCTAACGACCATCTGATTAACTTACTTGCTGCATCTCGGTGTTTTATTAGCCATTTTAATGGGCTATGGTCCGTATAAACAATGAATTTTCTACCAACCAAATATTGACGAAATGTTGTTATTCCATATACTAAAGCTAGAGTTTCCTTTTCAATGGTTGAATAGTTTTTTTCATGGGGTTTTAATGATCGACTTGCATATGCGATTACGTGATCCTTTTCACCTTCAACTTGTTGGCCCAACACTGCTTCTAGTGCGCAATTGCTTGCGTCTGTCATTACCATAAATGTTTTCGTAAAATCTGGATATCTTAATATTGGGTTCATTATTAACTTTTGTTTGAAGGTATCAAATACATCTTGTTGGGGCTTGTCCCCACACAAATTTTGTAGTTTTCTTTAATAAAATTGTCAGTGGCTGGGCAATATGTGCAAAGTTTTTAATAAATTTTCGATAATAGCTTGCTTATCCAAGGAATTGTCTGACCTCGTCGACATTTTTGGGAGTTGGATAGTTTTCAATTTTCTTTACATTATCTGGATTTGGTTGAAGACCTTTTCGTGATATAATATGTCCAACATACGTTACTTCCGATTTTTCCCATTCGCACTTTGAGGGTTTGATTTTCAGATTCGCTTCTCTAAGTCGTTTGAACACCATTTCGACATCTCTCATATGCTCATTAAAATAGCTTGAAAATATTATAATATCATCGATATAAACCAATGCATGTGGAATATCTCGGAACACGAAATTCATGCCCCTTTGAAAGGTGGCTGGAGCACCTGTTAAACCAAAAGGTAAAACATTAAATTCATACAAACCTTTTCCATCTGAAAACGCGGTTTTTCCTTTATCTTCTTCCTTGACTTTGATCTGATTATAACCTTTATTTAAATCAATAACAGTGAAATACTGTGATTCTCCCATTCGATCAAACATTTCTTGAGGAACTGGAATTGGATATGTATCTTTTCTCGTAACTTGGTTCAATTTTCGATAATCAACACAAAATCTTAATTCGCCATCTTTTTTCTTTACAACTACAATGGATGATGAAAATTGTGAAAAACTGTCTCTTATGATATTAAATTCCCTCATTGCTTTTATTTGTCTATCACTCTCATCTTGATGTGCATATGGAATTCTATATGGTTTGTAACTTAATTGGAGTTTCATCCATCAATGGGATTTCGTGTTCTATTATTGAAGTCACGCCCAAATCATATTCGTGTTTTGCGAAAATATCTTGATACTTGATCAATAATTTGGTGAATATTTGTATTTGCTCTTCCGACAATTCTTTACTAGTGATTTGGGGTTCTTTATATATTTTAATATTTTTTGGTAACTTTTAATTTCCAATTTTTAACATCTTCGTTAGTTTTCCCAATTTTGTTTTTGGTTTTAGTGATACTGTTTTATCATTAACGTTGGTAATGTGAACAGGAATTAGTTGATTTTACACTTTTACTATTTCATCACACATTGGAGTATCATATTTCGCTATTCACGTTTTACTCGGTTCAAATATAAACTCATCATCCGGCACTCTCATCGTATTAACATAACAAATGATCTCACTTTGTGGTGGTACTGTTAATGTCTGGTTTAAAAACACATCTCCAACTTCATGAATAACTTTACCGGTTTTTCCTGCAATTAAATTTCCAGTTTTTAAATCAAGAGAAATCCCTTCCAGTTGCTCCAAGACGTCCATTCCCACTAGACATTGTATTGGGCTTTTTCTCATCACTAGCACATCATGAAAAACTTCTATATTTCCGATAATTAATTTTAAGGTTAATCTGCCCAATGATACTCAACTTGTTTTTTGTCAGAGACCTTACAATCTCCTTGGTGCTTTGTATTTGATTTCTTTAGTTGGAATTCAATACTTCATCTGATATTATTGTATGACTTGAACCGAAATCGATCAGGGCTTCAACCCAATGTTTATTTAATTGTATCCACATTCTAGGTTGTCTTCCTCTTGTTCCAAACGTCATCAAAATATAATTTCTTGGCAATCCAAGCATGTTTTTTCTCTCGATATCTGCGCTTGATGGCTCAACTCGCTCAGCCAGTAATTCGATATTCCTAATTGGCTTCATCTCTTTTAGTTTCTCAACCGGATATATTGGTGCTGTTGGAAGAAATGTTTTAGGAATGCATAGCTGACTAAATGTATCGGTTTAATCCACTCTTGATGGATCAACATTTATCGATTTAATTTTAGTTTATCTTTGAGTGCTTTCTCTGTGTCTCCTTTACAGTAGTACAATGGTGGTATCTTTATCTTTTCATTGTCATTCCCTCCGTTTCCACTTTCATTGTCTGAGCTTGAATCAGCGTTACCTCGTCTGTGTTTTAATTTTGACTTTACTTTTCCCATTTCTTTGTATTGATGATTAGTAATTATGAATCTTGCGAGAAAGGGTATGCACCCAATAATCAATTTCCATGACCATCCTGAAATAATATATAATTGGCGAGTAGTCAATATTTGAGATACCATAACTTTGAGCATAATAATAATAACATATATCCCAATTAGACCTGCATAAGCTTGTCCCATAAACATGAATTTTCCCCAAATCTTTTTCATCGTGTTATACGTGGCTTTTTTATAGTGATCTGGCGTCAATAAATAATCATAATTTACCTTTCCTTTGCCTCCTGGTAATATAGTATCAATCATCTCGGTAATTACTCATTCCTTTTTTGACGGAAATAACAAATTTATCCGTGCTTCTTCAACATCGTCTTGAGAATACAATCCAATTTGAGCTAGTTTATTTAGTGATGTAAAATTTATTAGATATTCAAGTTTTGTCAACTCTAATCTCTCTGGAGTTCTCACTCCTTTATGATTTGGCAAGGATATTCATGAATCTGAACTTAACCGATATAATGGTGACAATAACCTATTGCACTTTAATAACTTGGGTTTTGTATCTTCATCTAGTAATATTCGAGTTATTGGCTCCATAAATCTCAATTTCCCATTGACACTTACAGGCAATTCATTTGTACACTGCTCGTATTTTATAATATGAACAGAGATTTCTTTACATTTATAACTATACAATGCTTCGCCAAATATCCTTGCAAATACACCATTTTCTGAAATTAACATAGGTGCCATTAGATTTGGGTTTGCAATTGCCATAGCCATTCTGTTTCGAAGTATTTCTTTATTTAACTTGCAATCATTTAATATCATTTCTCCATATATATTTCCCATGATACTCTGACTATGATGAAATAAGTAATCCATTTTATTATTGAAATAATTCGTTAATTTGATATCCATGCTATGTATTCGAATTTGGGCTTCTTCAATGTTTTTCGTCGATACATAAATTCCTTTATAATTGGTTTCATACGCTGTTTGGCCACATTTGTTAACAATGTCTTTCCGAATGAATCTCATACCATCATCTGGCAATGCTGATATCAACACTACTGGAGTTTTTCTTGTTATCAAAGGAGTAATTCTAAGTGTCACATTCGCTCTTGCTTTCGCGTTTAAATTTTCCGATCCTTCTCTCAATTGTTCTCCAACAATTTCGTTAAAACTCATTGTTTTTAGATGTATTAAATTGCACCTATTTGTTTTCACTTCATACACAAGGATTGATTCTCCTGTTTGATAACTCGTTTGTCTCATGTTATAAAATGGATGAGTTTGTAACTTACCTGTGTCATCATCAAAAGCTCCCTCGAATTCTTTCAACTCTGTTAAATATTCTTCCATAACGACAACTTTATCGATAATTTCTCCATTCATTTTGTAAGATTCTCCTACACACTCACAATTAGCTTTCATTACTCCCCTTTCAATAACTGTTTCTCGTACTGCGTGATTTAACTTGGCTTTTAATCTGATTTCTGAGCTAATTTTGAGTTCTCCTGTTTGAAACGCTGCTACACAATTTTCTGGATTTATATCAACTGGTCTTGGAATTGCATACATTTAAAATATGAAACGTGTTCTTTTAACGCTGCATTGTCGTACTGTTGATCGTCGAAAGCCCGATTCCTGATAAACATAATACTTCTTTTCATATCTACCACAGAATAAATCTTCCCCAATTCTGTTTGAGAGCAATCATATGCGACTAATGACGTAGTTTGGGTTACAATTCCACACAACGTCAATATCATAAACATTATAAACGGAATTTTCATTGGTTTTCTTCTCATTGCGATTCCACACTTTTCATTTATTTCTTCTGTTGGTTTAGGTTGGTTTTTTGTTAACTTTTTCCAACCTCCTTTTTCACTTATCCAGCTACCAATATGTTTGTTCAGAACCTTGGTGGCCGCTTCAACTATCTCTTCTTCTTTATCATTATTTAAACAAAGGTATGCTCCAATTTCAAGTAAAATATAACTCATAATTGTCAGTACCGTTTCTTTATCAATTTCATCTTTTATCATACTCAATATCACGTCTTCATCACAAAATTCCATATTTTCTTTCGCATATTCTAACACAGAAGGGAGTCTCTTTTTTAATTTTTTTGCAATCTTTTGAATATATATTTCATTTTGTTCTCGCAATTCTGGTTTAATATACAGTTCGCTAGCTTAGGACTTTAGACTTCCTTTCGTTTTACTCAAGCTAACCTGGCTTCTCTCCTGTTGGAGTTTCTGTACTATTTCGCATTTTATTTCATATGGACTCTTACACGGTTCCACGTTTGCTTCATCAGTTGCTGTCTCTGTTACACAAACCTCACTTTTAATTTCTGTTTTTGTCGCACTTGGTTCAATAACGTTTTCTACCTCATCTTTGGTCATTTCACTTTTCTCATACACTTCATCATTACTACTCTTCGTTTCATAATTAAAATTTGGCCACCCAAATTTACTCCAATTTGTTGATTCGCTATAATTTAATTGTTTAGTGGTAGTTATTTCATTAATAAAATTTGTAAAAGGTTCCTCGTCCGTAAAATGCCCATTTTCGTCAAGCTTTCGTGGTACACAGCCACAATCGAATAAATATTCTTCATCATCAAACTCATAACCCTTATACATCAACACAATGATTCCGTCATTACCCATGATTTTGGCTGCCCTCCGTCTCAGCTTACTTACTTTTGCACACCAATGCTCATCTGTATATTCTACACCTTGATCATTTATCATTAATAATATCACAAATGGTTCAATATAAATGCCTTGTTCTCTAAATTCTTGTCCAAATTTCCGAATAACAGCCTTTATTGTTTCTCCAAAACCAGTTTCATAACTCAAATAAGGCCTAATACAGTCCAAAAGTTTTAATTTTTCTTCCACGTTGAATTCTGAATTTAAAATTATATTTAATTTATCATTAACCTCAACTGTATTTCCATTGATCAATATTTTTATTAAATCACTTGTAGTTTCATCAAAATCATTTTTAGCGGTTTCTTTAGTTTTAATTATATTCAGGATTTTTATTTTGTTTTCCACTCCAGGGATTATTCCACAATCGATCAAATAATCATAATCCTCTAGTCTTTGCTCCATAATTTCAAGTTCTATTTTCCAACCTTTACATTTGTGCATAACCTCCCTTTGCAACTCATTTACTTTTTCATACGCTCGAATTTGGCAAAACGACGTTATGTTGTCTAATTCAATTACTTTAACAATTATAGGATCTAGCCATTTTTGCTCTCGTAGCGATTGCCCAATAGTCTCATTATATCCTTAAATACATTTTGCTTGTTTACTTTATAACACTTGGCACAAAATTTTAAAACAGTTATGGTTTTTCTTAAACTCAAAGGCATCTTAACCAATTTTTCTAAGACTTCAATCAACCTCTGAGAATTCGCCTCTGGATCAGCACTCAGCCGTCGAACTTTGGCAATGAATACTGTGCTTATTTCACTTTGTAAATCATCGCAAAATTTACTACTTGGTTCATTACCTGATTCGGGTTCACTACCGGATACTTCTCCCCCATCTACCATATGAGTATCAGCTTCATCATCTGATTCAAATTTTGATAACAGTCTATTCAATTTCTGATTAAGGATTTCCACATCGCTTTTGATTTTTTCTCTAAAAATTGTCTCGTTGAACGAAGGCTACATTGCTGGAAGATTGACTTTCATCTTGAAATCTTATTGTTTTCTTTAATATTGGTCTTTGAAATTTATTCGAATTTTTTGGGCAACATCTCGCCATATGCCCATAACCTTTACATGCATGACATTGAATTTGTCCATTTATATTCACGTTATCACGTTGTGGAGATGGAGAAGTAGATGTTGACCATGATTTTGTGAAACAATTCCTTGAAATATGCCCCCTTTTCCCACAGTGATAACATTGAACATCATTAACATTAGCCTTTTTATCAAGCGCTATTCTTCGATAATTATTTCTATTTTATTTCTCTGCCAGTTGGAAACTACTCTCCTTGGGGTCCTGCTGCCATCATTTCTAAACCAACATTGATTTGTATAATGCCCTAAATTTTTACAATTTTCACATTGGATGAGACTTATTCTTTCATTACTTTGCATTTTACCACTTGATCTGTTTATACTATACTCATTTCTCCAACTTGGCGATGGACTTCTTGATTGTTGGAATGTATTCACTGTCTCCCTACTGCTTCGCGGTGGGGTAATCGATTTTTCTCTTTTAACTGGAAGTATTGCAAATGCATGAGCTTTCTCTTTCGTACTTTTTAAGTTTAATTCAATTTTCATTGCCTTTTTAACAAGATCATTGAAATTATCATAATCTACGCAACACAATGCTGTTTTTATTTCTTTGTTTACTCCAGAGAGAAACGGATCTTGTACCAATTCTTGCATCTGTTTCGCTAGACCTGGCTGTTTTGAGTCGTCATCGAATGATTTACTTGCTAAAGTTGATAAATGGTAGGCAAATTCACTCACTGTTTCATTTGGATTTTGAACTCGACTATAAAACTTTTGACGCATTAGTCTATTTATATTTCCTCCAATGAGTTTAGCTGCTAGCGCATCTTTTAACTTGGCCCAATCATTGCCAACCGCTTTCTTGTCAATTTGCTGCCACACCTCTTTCGCTGCTCCCTTTAGATATAAAGGCAGACTTTGAATCATAATTGCTTGGGACCATCCATATGTCGCATACATGTAGTAGTCACTCATAAAATCAATAAAAATAACTGGATCGCCTCCATATTGTTCAACGGGTAATCTTTGACAACTGGCAAAATCATTACTTTCTTTAGCGATTGAAACCGGAAAGTCTTCACTTCTCATTACAAGTTCTTTTTTACTTTTGCTTCGTAAATTATAACGATTCGCTTAAATAAATTTCCTCAAATCACACAATCTGAATTTCAATTTTATTAACACAATTAGTATTTTACCTCTGCTTCAAGCTTCAATACAAAAATTTTCAGAATCCTCAATTTACCTCTAATCTGATTATAATAATGTTTCTTTTTAATCACTTTTCACCGACCTTGATCACGTCGGGCTCACCAAATATGTTGGGGTTGTCGGTGAATTCGAATAGAAATTATTGTCGATCTGACTCCAAGCGTGCTTTAAACAACAGTAACGAACTCCAAACGATATAAACTTTATTGATTAATACACTTTATCTCCACTTTAAAATGACACAACGAATTATCAATCGATCAGTGCTTATTGCGACCCTTCGGGAAGAATAGCACTTTTCGGATCAATTAGCTTCACAATCAACTGACTACTGCGGTGGGTTTCTAAGATTGGTAACTCTGATTTAGTTGCTTCGCTTTGCTTTGACCTTGCTTAATTTCTGTTTCAAATTTCTCTTTAATTTCTTTTTGTCTTTCTTTATCTTCTGCAATCCTTTGTCTCCTGCAAATTTCTTGTCTCTCACAATTTTGTCTTTCGTAGTTTTGGCCTTTCGCAAGTTTTTCTCTTAACTTTTTTGTGTGTCCCAATTTCAATTGCGCTTCCTTTTTATACTCCATCATTCAATAACACTTACTGATGTCGAATTGAATTTCTGATATCTTTTAACGCTAATTCCTTTTGGGCCTCCATTAACACTGACATCTGTCCAGATAATTAATTTTTTGGAGATGCCCCTTCCCGGATTTTCAAACAATATTTCTTGCCTTGTCTTGAAAGGGCTTTCGAGATAATTTGCAAATTTTGCTTTTGTTTTTGTTTTCCAAAATTTGCACTTGTTAATTATAAATGACCTTCTTTGATTTAATTGTCTGTTTTTATTGATTTTCTCTTATTCCTTTCTCGTTGTTCAACATTTCTTTTTCATTCTCTTTTTATTAAGCTCCAGAACCACGTCTTACTCACTTCTCATTGTTTCCCTCAATCATTTTACATGTTCATTAATTATTTTATTCCATTATTTAGGTATCCTCAACAAATGCGAACATATTCCAGTTGCATTTAATGGTGGTTTTCCGAGGAACGATATTGTAGATAATTTTATTCGATACTATGCAAGGTTAGTAAACTACTATAACCAATCTGTTAATTACATTCATTATCCATTTCTAGAGGAATTATTGAAAATTTTGATTATTCGTTTCCAGTTTATCGACTGCAATTATATCTATTATGGAGTTGGATCAGTCATTTTATGTACTCGTCCATTTAGAGAAATTATTATTGTCCATCTCAGTATTTGATTAACATATAGGAGACTGTTTTTCGTATCGTGTTTCACGACAAGGTAAGTCTTCTTTATCATCATATTCGTATTTATTTGATAAATTTCTCCTGCTAAACCGAATAATTCACTTCGATGATTGGGACGTGCGGTTATTACTATGAAGGATTTTTCATTTTCGATTATTTACTGATTATAAATGCTTATATCGTGATCGGTACTATGGGGATAGAAATGTCTTAACCAAGGCGTTATTAGACTAACGAATTTTCTATAGATTTCAGTAAGTTATTTATTTTGGGTTGGTTTTATTTTTTTTGCTTATTTTCCTGATTTATGTGAATCTATGGACAAAATCGTCAAACCTTCAGTATTGTTAAACTATTTTACGAAATAAATGGATTAGTGTCTTTCTTTTTAATGAGTTATTAGGAGATTTATCAGAGGTATGAGAGGACTTCTAGCCCCTGAGCAATTTACTATTATTCGATTTTTGAGAGAATTATTATTTGAAATAGTCCTAAAGAAGTCTCAGGTTCTGAATCTAGTACCAGGAATTTACTTTTTATATTTTCTTCCATTTCTTTTCATAATTGTAGTTCTATGACTATAAGTGAATGCTTTCTCTCTTACCGTACCCATCATATATAATCTATAAATGATTTCCTCAGTTGACGTATGTCTGACCTGCTTAATGTTGTTCATTATAAGTGCCACTGTAATACTCAGTGTAAGAGATTTTAGCTGATATGTGAAAGTAATTTTAGGTTAAGTTTTCGGAAACGAGGTGAAAGAGAATCAGCAAAAAAACTAACTCCCTTCGTCCCGTTTTCCTATAGGTACTGAAATTGACGTTTGGATCCGTCGTTACACACGACTGGGCCTTCACAGACAAGAGACGTTTGCGGATATATCTGCTCTTACACGTCTCGACTAGTATGTAGATTTTTCTATATTGCGGTGTGTTTGGCTGTGGGCCTGGAAAATTTTGACAAAAATCACCAACGTTGTTCATAAATTTATAATTGATTCAATAACCTTTTTTTACATAACACTTCATTGACAGCAAACGTTCAAGTAGAGCTTACTCAGAAGAATGCTTGAGTCCGTACTGTGAAGAAATTATCGCCCATAGTTGCTCCTTAAAAGTGTTTCAAATCGCTTTTCAAACCGAAAAATTGATTCTCTAGTATATTTTGGCGAAAAACAGACTAGCTCTTTGCAATAAAAAGGGATTGCTCACATAGTGATTAAAATCTTGTAAATATAAATCGGTATAAATATCTATTCTGTGACCCTAAACTTGCTTGTAAATTTTGATGAGTTAAAACAAAATTTGACCTTGGATTAATTTGGATTAACTAAAACTAATTTTATTTTTTTTCCCAACTTAAATGAACAATATATTTTACAATTTTTAATTGAATATTTTCTACTAAATACATTCCATTTTCCTTATTTTATTCAATAATTCCTTATTTTCTTTATAAATTGTCCATTTTCGGTCAAATTTTATGTTATGATGTTATATTTATGTAAATTTCCTGCGGCTCTTGGTGCATCTTTGTATATATTTTAATTTACTTTTATGTTCTTTAATTTTGTATTTAATTATATTTTTCTCATATTTTAGGGTGTTAAGTTGGTTGGTATAGGTCTGATTTTGAATATGCATTGCTGTATTTGCATGTTATTTTAGCCCGTGTCGGCTCGATCTTGAATCTTGCGACACATTTGTAATGATTGCCGGTGCAATTCGGTGTTCTCCTGCAGCAGTCACTTCAACTCTTTCCGTAGTGTTTTGGTCATCTCCATATCTAGAAAATAAGATGGATTATTTTCGAATTGATAACTGTCAGAAATAAAAGTTTATAGGGTGGTGAATGTCATGATGTCGAAGTAAAAATCTGTAGTGGACTTTCGGGGTTTTATAGGGGTCACTTGAGTATATTCGTGAATAGAAGCTAATTACTAGAGTACTACTAATTTCATACTGTGCTGGTCATATCTGGGATCACTCCTTAAAAAAGATTTACTCAGATGTTTTAGTATTCATTCATGATAAACCTTCAAAATTTAGCAAACAAAACAAAAAGAAAACATTTATTCACACAGTACACCTAGTAGCTAATATGGGTGAGTTTTATCGCTAGCCATTACGTTCACCATAGTTTCAGTGTTCCACATTTGGATACTTTGTTCAACGTCTCCGAGTATACGACTGTTCATTCCGTGGACCTCTGCGAAGTCGATCACTTACCATATGGTTTACAATGTGTTTTCAGCTTGAATTTCCATATTGATCAAATTAAAATGCCGACGCGCTGCATTGGTTTTTCATTTAATTTTCTTCTCAAGTGTCTCGAGTCGGAATAGTGAAAACTCGGCGCGCTGGGGAGCGTTACGAGCCAGTTTTTGTCCTGGTTCTTGCTTTATGGCGACGTTTGGAAATTCTATCTCGTCATTGCGCATTCCTGACCCGAGTGGCCATCGGTAGTCTCCAACCGCGGCTATCGTGTATCTGTTTTTTCATAACGCCGACCTACACCTCGCGTCCATGCGAGTGGAGATGTCATAGTAATTCGTGTGCGATAGTCCCACGAGCTTTCATCCTATGATCGGTGATTTTGTGAAGTTAAATGAATATTATGGTATTAACAAAACTTGACCACGTTAGGCCAGATTCAGGTGTAAAAAGGAACTAAATTCACTATAATTAATTATAATTTGTTGACTTAGCAAGATTATTGAATGTAATGCACGGTAATTGGTTAGTGATCTCTGTTGGCAACAATGATGTGTATGAAGAAATGTGGTACGGACATCTAAGCGAAGTTACAACACTAAGACCTGTAATACTTTCCCTCCACAGTTTCTCTCTCTATGACTTCTTTCTAGCGATGGCTCCAGTATTCAAATTATTTCCTGTGCCCTTGTTTGAGTGATTAGTGCAAGTCTATATCATTTTCCGTCATAGTCAATTTCTTTTCTATTACTGACGTCTTTCTAAGTCTACCATGACACTTGTTATACCTATATCATTTTACGCAATGTTGTCTAGGTAAATTTCCATTAAGAGAACATATACAACCATTATTTAATGTAGACTCAGATAATAAATATCACACGCAATGAAATCGATGTCATAGATTTATCATGCTCATTTTGATTTGAGCTTCAGTGGAAGTTCGCTAATTTGCTTGGAGGTCCGTTGGTTGGCTACGTCTTACAGGTCGTACTATCTTCCGTTGAGTTGTTGTAGTAATATTTAAATTAACAATCGGAATAGTAAAACTATTAATTTTACCTAGCTGGGGTGGATTTACCCCATTCGTGCTAGTAGAAGGTATGGATTCTATATTTCTATATCTGGTCGTCTTGTTATTAATGTCGAAATATCAGTCGAATTCCACGGTGATCTCGTATTGTCCATTTTATTGAATATAGAGTTCTGCAATCACTAGTGGGATTGTGCTTTTATAATCATTTATTTGTTGGCATTCACAACAGATGGTAATATTTGTAGATTTTTCGGTTTAACTCTAAAATCGTTTCTAGAACCTCTCACAATTTCATACTGATCCGAATTGATGTAGATGATTCATGGTCACGTTAATAGTGAACCTACACTAGCTGCTGCCGACACAAACATACGGTGGATATTAGTTTGCACAATGAATCTGTCAGCCGATTTGGAGTGGCTGAAATTCCAAATCTCAACACATATCGATTCCGGGAATTGATTGTTGAGTTAATGTGCATTATTTTATTTCTCTCTCACTTTTTGTGTCTCTATAGTTTAAGGTTTGTCTCATTGACGATTTTACAAGCAACCTCAAGGTGAGTTGGTGTGTTTATATGCTATAAATTTATTGATTTTCTTTTATGTTATAGGTGATTTATCTCAGTGACAGCTGGTGTATCCGCTTGCCAGCTACTGCCAGCGTGCAGATCGATTCGCAATCTGACATACTACATCTATGAATTTCTTGATTGGCTGCTTGTTGTTTGCTTTATATGGAGTGTATTGATTTATAATGGACATTGTATTAGGAATATTCGAAGAATTTTGTATCACAGGAGCAGTTCCAATGGGCTCTCATCGTACGGTTAGTCTCCTTAAAAGGGTAATCTATTTCTTATCACTCTCTATTTTAGCTATGTCTATCATTGAAAATGGAGAAGTATAATCCTTCGGGTGGAAGCTACTGTGAATTAATTCATCTGGATTTGGGTCTCAACACTTTCGACATTAATTAGGGTGTACTACTGCGAAGAATCCGATCACCCGACGAGACTCTATTGAAGTCAGATTTTTATGTCACTAGTTAGGTTTAGTTGTGATTGATTTAGAAGCCTAATTTTGCTTTATTGTCCCGATTATTATGTACCTCGATATTAATTTGCTGCAATTCGTGATTTATCGATTTAGTCATCAAGGAACTATTCATGCATTTTAGTGTATCCCTTATGGTTCACCAGTTTTGGATTATTATATTCTTGGTTATTACAATTTACATCTTAGTGTGTCGATTGTGAGTTATTTGATTTTGTTTGTTATACATTTTGGAGTTCATGTTAGTATAATTTTTATCTAACAAAAATTTCGTATTTCGATTGGCATCTAGTTTTTATATTTGGCCTCTAACCCCCGTTACAAACTAAATTTGAAGAATGATTATCAGGTTCCTATGGTCAGTATATTCCTTAAGCTAACCATCACTCATGATTTGTCAATTTATTCTTAGTGTCAGTTAGTAGAACTCCTATAATGTTCCATCCGAGAGTCTATTTTATCGCATTCATTTTTGGGTTTCCTCAGTTTGTAATAGTATTGACGGTTGGTTCCTCTAGTCTATGTTCCCCACATCCTCAATAAAATTTTACAGAACAATTCCCCTTTCCAAAAATTTCGACAAAACCTATCCAAAAACCTTTTACTATTAATTGGTCTTACATTACTTTCATGATTTTTCTATTTAAATGAATTTCGAATTTTATAGGGCTTGTTGAAATTGTTGCAAATATTTCGCCTTTTTCCTCTTCCCTTCCATCCCAATTTGATCCTATGGAACATTTGTTGATTTCAGGAGTTTACGAGTGCCCACTGGACTAATCAGTGTAGTAAAATTTAGTCCATGTATAATCGTGGATTTTTTTGTTCAATTTTTCAGGAGATGGGTGAAAGGGAGCAAGCCAAAGACTGGCACCCGATCTTCCCACTCCCTCTAAAAGAGATGAAAATTAAGTTTTGACTTCGTCGGTACACATGACTAGACCCTTACGGTTTCGAACTATAAGCGGAGAAACCACACTTATACAGCTCGATTTTTATGTGATATTTTGCCATCTTACATTTTGTTTCGCTGTGGGCCGGAAAAATCTTTACAAAACATAACAGATTCTTTATCATAGTAACATATTATTGTCAATACATTAAGTACAAGTAACATTAGTCATTCACATTTCCCTCACGTTCAAGTACTGACTTACTTAAATATACTTGAAATACATGTCTAGAAAGTATAGTCCTTCAAAAAATACTCGAGCGTTTCACAATTAGATTGAGTTCTCATTAAAAATTGGTTTTCCTCAAAAAAAACCGTTTCACAATGAAAGAGTGATTTTTTTTCTGTAAAAATGAATCGGTATATATACATATTCTGTGACCCTAAACTTGCGTGTTCTTTTTGATGTGTTAAAACCAAATTCGATCTTGAATTTATTTGTATTATCTAACTACATTTTTATTATTTTCCTCAATTAAATTGACAACATATTTTTTTATTATTTTTAATTGAATATTTCCAATCAAAAATCTTTTATTTTTATCTGGTTTTTTCTCCAATTTTCTGGTTTTTTAACTTTCTCTATTTTTAGTCAACTTTTGTGTTATTTTGTTATGTTTGTGAAAATTTCATGTGGTTCTTGGTGCGCTTTACTATATATAATTTACTTTTATGTTTCTGATTATATTTTCTCTCGTATGTTAGGGTGTTTAATTGATGTTTACAGGTCTGATTTTAAATGTGCATTGTTGTGTTTGCATGTTATTTTTTATTCGTTTAAATAAAATTTAGTGTTAAGTTAAAATAGATGTACCTTGAATTTGATTTGATGCAGAGGCACATCAATACATAAACATAGCGCTAATACAACTAAAATTTTAAATGTAGAACACCAATTAAACACCTAAAAATATAGTAAAAACAAAAATTAATAGAAAGTAAAATAAATACAAGTACAAGAAAGATAGCGTATAATTACTGGGTTCCTGATGGGGAAGAAAATTTCCATGCTCACACATATCAAGGTTATTATTATCAACTATGCCCATATTAAATAGAATACCACTAGGCACCCGTCATTAGATTAGTGTTCTAATGGACCGTTGTCAATAAAATGTAGCAACATAACTGGTAATATTCTGACGCATCTACGGGTTCATTTAATGAGACCGTTGAGTACCTTATATAAGACCCTGAATTTATTTAATGTTTTAATAAGTTAAAATTTTCTTTGTTTAAGCAAAATTTTATATTTAATCATAATTTAAACATGTTTTAATTTCATGAATTTTATATGAATTTTAGAAATTTTGGAATTATTCAAAAAAAAAGTCATTTATTAATTTATATAAAAAAAATTATATACGATTTTGTGATCACAAAGAAAAACGTTCTTTGATAAAGTATCCGCTTTAAGAGCCATGTTATTTACAATGGCATTATCTAACATTGTACCTACACAAAAATTACCATTTTTATAAAACAAATTTCTAATATTAAGAAGGTTTGTGATAATCTCTATCCCGCTTAAAAATGTATTTAATTTTAAGTATTTATTTTGGAATTTTTTAGTGAAATAATTAGGGAAAATTTAACAGAAAGTGCTCATTAATAATCAGTATCCTAACAATGTTTAAATTGAAAATTATATTTTTTATTATTAGATATTTTAGGTTGATATTTCTTAATATTTACAAATCTTTTATTATTTTCAAAGAAATTTCAATATTTTGTACATTTTTAATACATGATTTATTTTCAATGATTGGATCGATTTTAATTGCATTAATTTCATTACTGATTTTGTTTACAAAATTTAAATTTGTTTCATTATTTTCAATTGATTTATTTATCAATATAATTTGATTATATAGATTATTTAAAGGTAAAGAAATTAAAATTACATTTTGATTATCAAAGTTAAAATTATTTAAATCAATTATATTTTTATTTAAAGAAATTTCATTATCTAATAAATTCAATCGATAACTTAAAAATTCACTAAAAAAAACTTCTATCCTTTTTGTCAAATCAGTCAACGAATTTCCCATGATATCCAGGATAACGAGAATCGAGGCATTTGAAGACGAATTTATTCCAAGGTTCTTCGCAAAATATTCCATAGTCAAATTTTAGGAATGAATTTGATTTTAATTAAATAATTCAAAGATAAATTTACACCATTGGGTAATTCATTGAGCACACTGCTATCGATTTTGAGTAGAGCTGTTGCGTTAGGCGATTAAGTCATCATATAACAGTATCCAAAGAGGCTATGGATTTCTAAGTATTCTAAATACAGCACAAAAGTACCTAAAAACATGGGCATTATGGAAGAACCGCATGAATGTCATCACACACTTTTCTGATCTCATAGATGATTCAAAAACTTTCAAATTACTTTGAAAATATCATTTTCACTGACTAAATTTCTTTCCATCAATTTTCAGCAGGTCGTGTTTGGGTCTGGCGGCATTCTATTCCAAAGAATGATCTCAAAGGTCTACAGTCAATAGTAAAGCATTCTTTCTTGTGCTAGAGGAGACATTTCTAAACAATACAGTCTGTTTATTCAAGATTAGGCTCCAGCCATACTACTAAAGTAACTTTTTACTGGCTACCACAGAAATGTATTTATTGCTAGCCATGAACATTCTAGTCACCATACATGAATCTAATGAAGAACATATGATTTATTCACTTTTACAAATTTTTTTACAATTCTGCTGAAAAAATGATAAGCTATCCTACAAACAATTATCAACTAACTCATTCATTCTATGTCCGAACGTGTGTCCGACTTTTATAATGCTAGTGGAGGGTCTAATCAAATACAAATTTTATCCTCTCTTTTATATGAGCGCTTATTTATTTATTTGTATTGATGTCCTGTATATAGGACAAAATAATTTTAAAAATTTAAAGAAAATTTTAATATTAAAAATTTAATATTATTTTTCTCAAAAACTATTAAACCAAGAAGTTTTACGAAATTTTAAAAATTTTTATAAGTTTGAATAAAAAATACTGATTTAAGCAGAAACGTAATTTGTAGCAAGCTGAAAGGGGTACCTATAGATATAGTGCCTTAAAATTGTATTTTACTGCTCTTTTTCATATGAATGATTGATAAGATTGAGTTGTGACTGGATTTGGAACATGAAATTTTATTGCAGAAATATTTGTTTATTCGTGAACATAACAACATAATTTTACTCGAGATTTATTGGTCTGATGCAGCCTTATGTTTATTTACAATGTTTACATATCAAGGTAGAATATCCGTCAACCTGGATTGTTATAGATATAAAATTGATATAAATTAACCTAAAATTTTAATATTTTAAACTGCAGTGCAAGTGAGTTTACTAAATGTAAATACTATATAAATATTATATAAAAATATATAAATACAAAGAAATCAAATTTTTGTATTTAGATTTTAGTGAGTTTATCTTGTTTTGTTGTCGTGCTACTCTTGTATGCTAATTGGGTTAGATTACATCGAGTTGACATTGTTAGAATTATTATTATTAATTAATCATTATTATTATAATTATTAATTATTTATTGTTATAATAATTAATTAATTATTATTAAATAATTATTAATTATTTATTGTTATAATAATTAATTAAATATTATTATAATTATTTATTATTTATTATTATTCAATGTAACAAGTTAATTTTATTTCTATATGCTTTAGGTAGAGGATTCAAATTATTTTCCATCTGTTCTTGCTAGAAATATCAAAAGTTGGCTTCATATAAAACATACCAATGTACGTTTAAAAGGTTATTGTCCAGAAGGATACTTCCCTTGCTCACATGGATTATGGTGCTGTCCCGATGGATCTTTGTGTATGACTGATGGATGGTGTAAATATATTACAACTGAAACGTATTCAGAATCTTATTGAACATTGACAAAACTTTATATTATATTATGTTACTCTATTTAAATTGACTTATTAAATTTTTCAAAAAAATCTGAATATTTCTTATTTTATCAGTTTAGATTTTCAACTAACAGTATCTATGTCATATTCTGATTAGGTAGTAGATATAAGTGCACCTTGTAAAATATCAAAACTCACATGGCCAAATTAAACTTAAAACATTTAATCACTTTTTATTTAATATTTCGGGAAATAGTGAACATTAAAAGAACGCCCAAATAACAGGTTGTATGAATAAATTATAGTTATGGCACATTGGGTCAAGAACCCTCGTCTACCTTAGCCAAAGGTTATAGTGTGAGTTAGAACATTTATTAAAACATCGCTCAATTAAAGTTTTTAAATTTTATTTGGAGAGAGACTTTATATTTTTCAGAAAACGAATGTTAGAAATTTTTAAATGATTTTCATTACAAAAATACAGGTTTGTAGGGCTTATATATTTTTAATTCTTGCAGCATACCGGATCAATCGTTCAGTATCTGTAAATGTAACATAATTGGGTGTTATGCTGTTTCCTTGATTATTAATCATAATTTCAGCTTTTCATGTTTAAATACACCAACACACGAATAGTTAGTACTCAAATCAATACCGATATCGTTACAAGACATTTTCAATTGAGTGATTAAAAAATTTTGAATTCGGTCAAATGTTTCACAATCATAAAAGATGTTTCTTAAAAGAATAAATCAATGAAATTGATAAATCCTATCAAACTTCACCAAACTAAGTTCAAATTTTTGGTGGGTACACTTTCGATGTTATCGAAGTTATTCATGAAGTTATCAAAAAGATGGATTCAAATATAAAATGCAATCAAAATGCATTCTTTAATAATCAATATCCCAGATATTATGATGCTTCAAAAATCAGGAAAACTGGTATTTGATAATTAAAATTTACTATAATAATAATAATAATAATTATAATAATAATAATAATAATAATAATAATAATAATAAATATTATAATAATAATCATAATAATAATAACAAAGTATAAAACTGTGATTTCTTAGTAGCAGCATAAATTAAAAACTATCCTCTTATATAACATGCATTGATTTGTTTTTACAATGATCCAAACCACAATTTCCACTTCATAATTTGATTTCCGTCGCTCATAAAATCCTATGTTTCACAATCAGCTGTATAGTCTTATGTACTTCTAAAACTGTCTACACTATTTTGATGCTTTTTATATAAATTTGCGATAGATATTTCCATCGGATGGGTTTTTGTAGTTAATTATTTCAGTAATATTATTGTCGGTAGTTGGTATTGCTCAAAATAAAATAGAAAAGTTTTTAGATGGATTATTAAAACCGTTAATGCGATCAGAGTTTAAATATAAGGATAGCTTTGAGTTTTTTTCTTGTATTGCACACTTACAAAGAAAAAGTATAAAGGATGTTATGGTTTCGTTTGATGTTTGCAGTTTGTTTACGAATATATATTCATGTGAGCGAAAAATATAGTGTACACAGCTCGTCGGCCTGCGGCCGACTCACTGACCTTCATCAAACCAAAACTACTACTTTAAGAACTACCTTACCAATCATTTCTTCAACCATAACCTGCCCAAATCAAGATAAATCTACCACTTTAACATAATGACATTGCCACAAACTTTGATACTCCAGACGAATCTATAACCGTACAACTACCGATAATTAGTTCATCTCCTATTATACCTTACAACGATAACCCGACTTTAACTGCTGACTTTGTTACACCTAACACTTCATATATGTGCCCAAACGACTCTGAAATTACTAAGATACAACAAACACCTATCCTTCTTCCTACTTCAACACCTACCAACACCAATCCTATTCAAACTAAACACCTAGACAATAATACGCTTACCACCTCACTTTTCACAACAAACACATACCACATTGGGCGCATTTATGAAAACTGTGTAATATATTTAGATGAATATGATAATAGATATCAATCTTATTGCAACAAAGGCTTTAGACCTTGGGATAGTCCTCTAGGTAATCCTTCCGATGACCTGTTTCTAAGTCCTATTTATATTCATCCCGGGAACATAAATCCGAAGAACTCTTTTTACATTCACTCTATAACCACTACCAGACCTATCACTAACATAAATCTCACTAAATCATGTACTACCTTTACTACCAGCACAAGATACAAACCCTACAATGATGAAACCACTCTTGACTCTAAAGACCGCAAAACGCCTAATACAACAATGACATAAAACCTTGAACACAAATTCAGCTACACAGAAATTGACTTTTGTCCTCAGGATGATACATATAAACATGAAACGTGCTCTTGTTTTAGACCTCTTTTTTTAGACTGGGTAAATAAACTCGAAATAAACCATGATACAGATGCTGAATATCTTAAGTATTTCTATACAACCACTATCACTACTAATACATAACCCTCTGACATAAATCTCACTAAATCATGTACGACCTTTACTACCTGCTCAAACTACACACCATACATTGATGAAATATCTCCTGATGACTCCGATGACTCTCCGATGACTCCAGATGACTATATACTCACCAAAACACCTACAAAATTCCAATCAAACTATATCAATAATCTTACTACATGTTCAACGCCTAAAACTGACTTCAACAAAAAATCATGTATCCACTTCGATAATATCTTCAACTCTTCATCCAAATCATATGAAATTGATCTTACAAATATGTCTGCTAATACTACTGACAAATCTAATACTTCCAACTCACTATATGAAACTGACACTACCAATTTACCCACCTACCTTGACTGCTCACCCTACAAATATGAACTCAATTCTGAAAAACTTGTTAATAATGACTCAATGACTACCCACACAAACTACACACCTTACAAGACATATACATCCTTCGATAACAGCTTTGTTCCAACACTTTACAAAGTTAAAAACAATCATACTAATAACAACTCCATATCAATTTATACAAATAACAATCCAAAATTACCGCCAAACAATACTACTACCAACAAAAATCTTATTCAAGGATACAAATCCTTTGCTAACAACTTTATTTGCACACATTACAAACTTGAAAACATTCTTATTAACCATGTTAATGACTGCTCTATAACTACTACAAATTACGATAATCACGACTACTCAAACAACTCAATTAAAAATGACCTTGCTAATAACCTCTTCTTTAATATTAACCATGATAAATCTGATTCTCTCTATAACAATACTCCTGCTGCAACTTGTACAATTAACCTACAAAAACCAAGCTCAAATACGTCAAAAAATGATACCTCTGTAAACACAACTATTGAACAACCCACATCTAAACGACCATGCGATATACGTGACTATAACTACAGGCTTGTCATGATTTGTACTTCAGATGATCCCTCATGTAACTGTTGTGATGATAGCGATGTTAGCGAGTATACAGATGAAGACTTCCCATTTGACGAATACTATCCATACAATGGTGATCCTGACTACCTAGCATACATAAAAGGTTTACAGTATGAAGAAGAAGAAAGTGATTACTCCTGAATGCTGTCTATCCTGATGCCTGACCAGACTCTGCTTGATGCCCAACTGAAACAACTATTGAATGCCAATTACTGATGATATCCTACTTCCGAAACGCTCCTAGTTCTTTACTGATGTTGAATACCGATGCTTAATACTGATTCCGAATATTGATGCCGAATACTGATGCCGAATACTGATGCCGAATACTGATTCCGAGTACTGATGCCGAGTACTGATGCCGAATGCTCTGATACCATGATGACAATACCGAATGATGTTATATCTGATGACTACCGCAGCCCAATACTGACGTGATCCCCTGAGTCGTTCTAAGGACTGAGAATATTTACTCACCTTATTTGTGTAACAATGTGTTTTAAATTAAACCAAGCGAAGGACAGAGAAATAATTCTCGCTTTATGCCCTATGTGGCAACCGGATTTTAATAAATAAAACTTTGATTTTTTTTGATTTTTTTTATACAATTATGTTGTGTGTTGTGTAATGAAAAAGGTTATGTAATATTATTTTCTGGTATTTTTAAGGAGATATGTATTATTTCTTTAATCAATTCCAATAAAAAAATTAATAAAAAAATCACGCATTTAAGGCTTAAATATTTATTCAGAACTTGTAATATTTGGCGCAATGTTCAATATATATAATGTCGTCATTGCCTTATTAATATAATATGCAGTTATTACGTTTGTAAGTTATCATTAGGGAGTTTAATAAAAGTTTTCTTTTAATATTTCCCGCCATCAGCAAAATAGCCCAATTTATAAAACGCTCAGCTCTAAATTCCTTTATAAAGTACCAAATATGAAATTAATATCATGCAAATTAAATGTCATAACTATAAAATTATACTTAATATTATTCACGCACAAACATTTAATTATTAAATTAATTATTTCTTTTTAATTATCATTAGTTTTGTACATTCAACTGTAATTTAAATATATTTTTAATGAATAAAATATTTGCATTATGTAAATAAATTTGAGAATTCCAGGATGACATATTTATATAAATTGGAGCTTGATTGGTTTGCTTGAGCTTCAATTATGATGCAGTTGATGGCAGGGAACAGTAAATTTAAGATAATAATAATAATAATAATAATAATAATAATAATAATAATAATAATAATAATAATAATAATAATAATAATAATAATAATAATAATAATAATAATAATAATAATAATAATAATAATAATAATAATAATAATAATAATATTAATAATAATAATATTATTAATAATAATAGTAATAATAATAATAATAATAATAATAATAATAATAAAATTAATAAAATAAATAATATTATTATTTAGTATTATAAATATTTAATTTTGTTAATTTTTACTTATTATTTAGAAAGAAAATTTGAATGAAATCCAAGCATTGAAATCTGTAAATGCTAACACTGCATTTCAAAGGACCTCGTCATGCCCGATCGGATATTATTTATGTTGGTATAGGATATGGTGCTGTCCTTTTAGATGGATTTGCACTGGCTATGGATGCTTCCGACGATATTAATAGTATCAATATTATCTCATTTGGAAGGATCATCTATTGAATAAATTTTTTATAGAATAATTTGTTTTAATTACAATATATTTTGCTTGAATAAATGTTTCCCTTTATAATAGCACCTTGTAGGATAATTTATTAACTAATTTTTTTTCGTTTTATTCATGTACATGCACGTTTTCTATGTTGACAAATATTTAAAGTATCCATAACAAGTTTTGATGTTTTAGTTAAAATTAGAAAATCAATATATTTTTTTATAATGTTTTGTTTTTTCAATGTCATTATAACATATAACTTTAATTTTATATAAGGTAATCGTCTCCTCAATATCCTTTCTGAATAAAACGTATGCAATTGATTAGTATTGATGTATTTGAATGGTTTTACAAATTTTAAGAGAAAAATAAACAAGTTTTTTGGAAATTTTTATTATTAGTTTGGACTTTATTTGGATATTATTTATCAACTTATATGTAATGAAGGAATTCTACTTATATAGGATTGACATTCTCTGATCTCGCGTACTCTACTGGAGTGCCTAAACATTGTAGACTGAAGAAATAGACCAATATTAGTGAACACGTTATGGGTTTTTTGGGTAAATTAAATATTTTGGCACTTGGTTTTACAAAGGTATTTTTACAAAGGTACTAAAATGTTCCTAGGAGTGATGACTGTCCAAATGCAAAAATAACAATTGAAAAGAAAACGAAAGTCCCGGTGAGTTTAGAGTTGCAATACCTCGAGGATAGAAAATTGATTGATTCCAAAAAATCATTTAGCATCTGCGTGGGGTCGCACTCTCACTTTCATACGGTAGATTCAGCGGTTTTCAAACCTTATTTTATAGTAGCACCAGGTAAAAAAATTAAATTTTGGCGTACCACCAAGTCAGCTAAAAAAGCATCAGGTGAACACATAGTTAATAGCTTTTAGGGAAAATATCATACGTTATATTGCAGAGCCTAAGATAGAGCTTCAGTCTACCACGCAATTCCCAAATGGGAATTCCCAATATTTGCTTTTGGGAATTCTTTTGTTTTAAATTATTACCAAAATTTATTCTAATTCAAAAATTTTTGTAATAATTAGTAACTAATAAAAAATTAAAAAAGTAAAATAGCATCAATCAGAAAAGTATGGTTCCATCTAGAGAGGCCTGGCCTACCTCAGCAGTACGCGTACCACAGTTTAAAAACTGCTGTTTTAGCTAACATCGTGCAATTGCGATGATGTTGTTTATGCGTTAAACTTTTTGTGGAAGTCCACTAATGAGACTTTAAATTGACCTACCAAAAAAACTAATCATATCCTCAGGATTTTAGAGCAAAATGCACCTTCACTATCTTTTCCTCATGAGCTGGGCTATTAAGCTTCCCTATTTGATTTCATCATGCTACTCTCAACAAACGTTTCCGTTCGATCGCTAGAAGATAATCGCTAGTAGTAAACGACAAACGGTTAGATCGGCGAACAGTCTGATCGTTAAAAGGTCCAAGCGATAAACCGGCAACGATAATGTTTCGGGCGATAAAATACACGGAAACCATCAGCAGCTAATCAATATCTACAAATCTTTAATAATCTCAAAATTTTTAAGGCCAAACAGCAAAACATGTTATAAATACTTCATCAACATAATAAAGTACATGATAGAAAACAAAGGAAATAGTTAATAATTTATCCGATAAGGTGCCATTTTAAAAGAAAACATTTATTTAAGAAAAATATAATAATTGAAACAAATTATTCAATAAAAATTTTCATTAGATGATATCTTCCAAATAAGATAATATTGGTATTACCAAAATTTTCGGCACCATCCGGTGTCAGTGCATTACCATCCAAAAGGGTAGCACCATATCCTATCCCAACATAAATATGAACCGATCGGGCATAACAAGGTCCTTTGAAATCGAGTATTAGTATTCACAGATTTCAATACTTGGATTTAATTGAAATTTTCTTTCTAAATAATAAGTAAAAATTAACAAAATTAAATATTTATAATACTAAGTAATATATTATTTATTTTATTTTTATTATTATTATTATTTTTATTATTATTATTATTTTTATTATTATTATTATTAATTTTATTATTATTATTATTAATTTTATTATTATTATTATTATTATTATTATTATTATTATTATTATTATTATTATTATTATTATTATTATTATTATTATTATTATTATATTATTATTATTATTATTTTTATTATTATTATTAATATTATTATTATTATTATTATTATTATTATTATTATTATTATTATTATTATTATTGTTATTATTATCTTAAATTTACTGTTCCTTTTCATCAACTGTATCACAATTGAAGCTCAAACCAACCAAAAATTGGGCAATGAATAATATTGAATATTTCTAAATTAAAAAGAATTTTTACAAGTAATTCCTTTAATAAAAAATGCAAATGTTTTGAAGAAATTTTACACTTACCATTCTGAAATATAAATTTACGAATCAAGCTCCGATTGATATAAATATGTTATCCATGGAATTCTGAAATTTATTTACATAATGCAAATATTTTATTAATTAAAAACATATTTTAATTACAGTTGAATGTACAAAACTAATGATAATTAAAAAGAAATAATTAATTTAATAATTAAATGTTTGTGCGTGAATAATATTAAGTATAATTTTATAGTTATGACATTTAATTTGCATGATATTAATTTCATATTTGGTACTTTATAAAGGAATTTAGAGCTGAGAGTTTTGAGAATTGGGTTATTTTATTGTGGGCGGGAAATATTAAACCAAAACATTTATGAAATTACCAAATGATAAATATTCATATGGAAATGAAAACATTTAATATATTTAACATCTTGCATTATTTATGTATTTCTTTGTATTTGTTTTTTTCATCTTGACGTGTCACTGCTGTCAATGAAATATATATGATCAATGATTGCCAAAGTGCATTGTTTGCCATGTATTGTTTTAGAAAAATGGCCCACAAAAATCAATGAGTAGCTCTTTAAAAGTTCATCGGTGCTTTGTCTTATAACCATTTAGTTTTTCTGAATCTCGTCCGCTTTTGTCCTTCTACACAGTTTTCTATGACATTCTTGACCTCTTCTTCATTAATATTTAAATTAAAGATTTTTGCATATAAATGTGTTTTTCTGATTCTGGTGTGACATTGATTAATAATTTTTTAACTTTTAGTTAATTCTTTTTCTTCATTTTCCTTCGACTTATCGAATGCTAACGTCATTTTTTTATACTTTTCTTGATTTTTCGTCTTAGTGAATCATCTGACACTGAAAAAATGTAGTACAATTATTATTCGATGAAGCTCCCACATTTGTATGTAACATATTTTTTTCGGTGTTCAATCTTTATATCCAATACACTTAAATAATTTATCCATGTCTGGAATGGAGCAGTGACTGGTTTATTTGTCTTAATCATAAAGTTTTTGCTTTATGGTATTTTCTTATCAAGAATCTTTATCATATAAATAATACTTATGGCACTGAGTGAAGTGATAAATTACCAGCAATTCTTTTCTGGTAATGCAATATCTATTTGTTATTTGTTCATGGTCTTTGATTCATATGCAATTACTTGTTCATGTCCTTTATCATTTATCTACACAATACTCTTTCAATCATGTTGAAACAAGCTTACGTGTGTGAAACAATGTCATTCCGTAAATCCGGATATCATGGTATCGGAGTTGATATCAACATATTTTTAAGACGTTGCAACTTGTTTTAATATTTTTCTGTTTATATCAGTTTATATTTTTTTCCCACATAGAGTTTTTAGTGGTCTTTGTTAAATAATGTAATTCTGTAAATACTAGATTATGTATAAATATGTAAATATATAAACGCAATATTTACCAAGTGTTTCAAAAGATGATAAAGACTATAAAGAATTTAAATATTTTGGAAATCATATCAAATAATATAAATATTTTAGTTTGTTTTATTGCATCTGTATCACTAATTTTATTTTATAAGTGTTTTTACTAAAAAGCTATTATATACTAAAATTATCCAATTTTGGTACAGAGGGAATGGATGAAAATTAAAAATGACAAACCTCCAACAAGGGTAACAATAAATAACCTTATAAGAAAGTTTGCACAAACTGGTAAGCATTATGACAATTTGGAAGATCTAAAGAAAATAATAATTTATTCATTTGCTCAAATTCCATTGCAAGAAATCCAGAATGCATGTAACACTGTATTAAAAGGGTGAAAAATTTCCATTGATGTAGATGGTGAACACTTTAAGCATTTATTGTAATTTCTGTATTAAATAAAATTTAAATATCTGTTATCTTAAATAATAATAAAAGTAAATATATATTCAAATTTAATTCCAGCTTCTGTTGAAGTTTTTTGTTAATCTCAAAATTTGACGAGATATTGGGTTTGTTTAAATAAATCAGGAAAACAAAGAAAAACAGTATAACATAAAAGAATTTCATTGTAATTTGTAATAAAGTAAATTTGGTAAATGATTTTAAACCACTTTCTAAAGAGAATTAATGACGATGGGTGAGGTACATTAATGTATTTGACATTGTACCAATGACATATATATATATTGTTGGTCGTATGGGAAATTCCGTTGCTAATTAGTTCTTATCCTGAGGATGTGACTGTCACTTCAAAAATTCTAGGGTTTCTTTCCCGATACGCCGCACGATTTGGATAACCATTGCGCACCCATGACCGACTTCATGTTGGTAATGTACGCAATGGTCGAATGCCATTCGAGCAGGTGAGCGCTATTACTAGTGCTACTCCTTGAAGGACCTTCGCTTTCCCGTTTATTGCTGCCGGTAGAAGGACTAACGCATCATACATACTTATTCTACCGTTGGACTTCTTCGTGTTCGGCTTAGCTGAGCCGAGAAATCGTGGGGATTCATTCACACCGTTCGACTCCTTCATTAATAACTATCTGGTGAGGTATCACTAACTATTACCGTTGTTTTACTCCACTTTTATCTAAAAATACCTAATTCTAACGAAAACAAAGGTAAGACTATATCATCATATTAACACAACGAAAATAGTAATACAATAGCTTGAAGAACAGTAAGATGGACACATTATAGTTTTTTACAAGATCTCCCGAACGAGGTTAAACTAAAACATTGCCTCACTGAAATCGACCTTTACACAGTTTTCGGAAGAAAGACGTGTTCGATTTATGTTGGTTCTACCCGTTGGCATCGATATCGGTAGGAAGGCGCCTACGTTTCGCCGGCCGATACGGGGGAGGGTTCGTGTTGTGGGGGACCTCGATACGGGTGGAGGGTCCAGCTTCTTCAGATGGGGAGGAAATTCGGGCACGTTGCCCGTGAGTATTGCGATCTCACTAAGATCCAAGCCTAAGTGATCTAGAGCCTGGTGGATTCTCGGGGATTCGGATTCCTCATCCACCAGATTGATGTGGATCGACCGAGCCGGAGAGCGGAACACTACCTAAGGTGCGTAGAGCACATCAGGATCGAACCCCCGAATTTCGAATTCCTGGTAAGGAGGCGGGAGGTCGTCGATTCGGTACGTGTGGCTGGGGGGTTCCGTCTCTCGGAGGAGATCAGCTTCTATACGGCGACGCTCACGACCGCGACGATTTCGGTGTGGCCACCGACGGGCCGTTCTGGCAGGGGGTTCCGCTGCAAGGACTTGAGATGGCACCATCATTTGAGGAGCTGAGGTTGAGGGATTTGGATTGATTGTGTCCATTGGAAGGTGCTGCTATGGGATGATATTTAAATGTCAAGCCCAGACACTCCCGGGAACGCGGGCTCGAAGCTCGGCATCCGTGAAGATTTGGCGGAGCGTCGTACCCTGCTCCTTGATCAATCCTCGCTGGATGCGAGACTTCGTGATCAATTCGTCTCGAGCGCGAGATAACTGAATAATTTTTTGATGTAGGCCTTTGGCGGCCTCGGGAGAGGTCCAGGTACCTTTTACCCGTTCATACTTGGTTTTGAGGGTTTCGTATTTCCCTTCTAATTCTTCCAACTTCTGTCGGAGCGAGACTACTGACGGAGAGAGTCGAGGGACCCTGGGTAGATTGTTCAGATCAGACCTGGAATTGGTAGTCATATCTAGAACGTATACAGAGGGAGGTTAACAATTGGGGAATTATTAGGAGTAGGGTTTGGAAAAAAATATTCAACTAGCAAAGGGTCCGATGATAGTCAACGAGTAGAATCTTAGGAGTTGGGGGTCTGAAGGATGGTTTGGTTCACGTTAGCAAGTACCTCCTGCAGTGCGCCGATTAAAAATTGGGTAAACTAAGTACGGTTCAGGGAAGTATATCAAAGAACATTATTCTCAAGGTTCAGCCGATGCTAACCCGGGTCGATATCAAATGGATTTCAGTACCTGTACAATCTATCAAGAGAATTTCTAATGCTAATAAAATGGATCATCTATATTAATTAGGCGGTTAGTGAAAATGAAGTCCCTATATTGGTTATTAAGAGTATTGTCACCGTTAAATAAACTGTAATGTCTATATTAAGTATCAAGAGAATTTTCAAGATTAGGCCTAATTGCATCAGTGGGCAAGGGGTTAGTTATCATTGGTACTATTAATAATCTCATCAGTAATTATCTAGGGAGTTTGAGCACTATATGTTACGGGTACTCGCAATGACGTTTAATTTGTAATAGTATTGCTATGGGCAATGGTGGTACGGGCGAATTTAATGTAACTATCTCAATAAGATTGATAACCACGACAATAATAGTAATAGTAACATTAGTAATAGTGACGACAATAATAACCAGATTTAGTAATAATTATAATGATAATAATATGAGTGATATTAATAATAACTCTTATTTTAGTGAGAATCATAATAATAATGGGATTAATGATAATGATGTTCATAATAATAATAACAATAATTATGTTCGTGATAATGTTAATAATAAAATTACCAATAATCATATTAATTATGTTAATAACAATTGTTACGTAAGTAATAATATTACTAGTGGGATTAATGATAATAATATTAATAATGTTAGAAATTCTTCCAGGGCAATAATCGTAATGAAGCTGATGGTAATAATAATATCAGCGATACTAAATAACTATGGTACACTAATGTAATTCCTACTACCTAATCGTGATAACCGTGTTAATTAATCTTGATAAATGGGGATGATTGTTCGTATTTACTCCGAAAAATTCGGTAGCCTGGAAAACCGACGACATTAAAGTGAGGGATTTGGCTATATTTGAAAAATGAGTGTGTCAGTATAACAGTGGCGAGGTGTACAACGATGAGTCAGGCGATGTTGTAAATTTCCATACCACATCATCAGTACAGTTACCCTAGTCAGCTAGCTCGGTGATTCTTATTAATATCCCTGATGTCGGTAGTAGAGTATTGATTTTCTACGGTAATGGATTTTAATTGTAGAGAAAAATGTCTCCGTCTAGTTACCTTTGGAGGGGTGGCGGCATAACTAGTGAAGTGGATTAACTACTCTATGCCTCATGGAAATAATGTGGATACATGAATACCGGTGAGTTTTTAGTGCTTTAGGGTAGATTATTCATTGACGGTTTGTCGGTTGTAGTAGTGTAGCAGAAAATGTCTATTCGCATTATGATCGGTTTCAACCTAGTGGATCTAGCTTTCCCACAAGACAAAGAAGTTTAACCGAGGTCGCTGCTACCTGGGCCATTATTACTCTCAGAATCTTGAGATATGGCCAGTTATATGACTTGGTCGCCAGCTTTATATTCGTCTCGGCCATTTGGGAAATTATGTATTTTGTTCCTTTAGCGTCCTTAGAGTCGTCTCTTAGTGCATCCGTTCCAAAATCTCAACCAATTTACGGAGAAACTGGAAATACACGTATTAGAAGCTCGTGGATCTAACACTCTGGTGTGTCTCTTATTTGTTTGATGTCGATTTGGAAAACTTATTCTATATGAACGGCTCGCTTTTGCAAGGAAAGAATTCAACGAGCCTCACATATGCTGATACAGATATAGGTCGTAGCGTATACCAGATTTGGCTTAGCGATTGGAGGACTAATTCATGAAAAGTTTTTACTGATCATTTCTGTAGATCATATGCCATGTTATAGAGCGGAATAAAAATCCCTGACACTTTAAGTATTTAATTTAATTTTCTATGTCATTATCCGTTCGTTTTGCCTTTTTCGGTTATGCCTATCCCTTCTGCCCAGTCAGGTTTATTATTTTTATTCGAGTTTCAAAAAGTGATTTAAATCATCATGTGATCTCTTCTAATTCCCCTATCTGAAGTCGCACTTCCCATGATTTTATATTCTACTCGCCCCGGCCACTTTTCAGTAGCCGCTACGAGTTATACAACGATGCCCTGCGTGGAGGTCCTGTGCAATTGCCAGACCCTACTGCGGACTACCGAGGTATCAACGAGGCATGACCCACGAGCTCAACTAAGGAACTTAATCCACCAGCCGGCACGAGATCTGTCCCATTTATGGCTATTGACATACTTGTAATATATAAATTTAATGGACTCGAATATATATGCAGATATGGTTCAAATATATACAACAGTATTAAAGTAACATGTAATTAAAGCAAAATAATAAATGGAGACACTATAAACATTTACAAAATTTCATAGACAATACATTAACTTTCAAAATGAAATAACAAAATCCTTACGTTTAAGAGATTCAGTAAATTTTGAAGTGTTGAAATTGAAAGCATAAGTTAAAAATAATGAAATTTATCACTGTATATATACTGTTTTTGTGCCTGTGTGCGACCAATGAGCGATTTTTCACCATTTTTAGGGCTTTTTAATTATTTTTATTATTCTTAAATTATTTTTATTATTTTTTATGCATTTTTCTTTGTTTTTTGATATATAATTTCATTATGGTTGAATTTTATTTTTATTATTATTTTCTTATAATATTACTCTTTAGCCCAAATATTCTGTTTTCTGGTCGCCTCTTCTGCCTGTGTTTTTTCTAAACCTTATTTTGCAAGGTTTTGGCAGTTTATTTTATTTCTCGTATGTTTCTGTCTGCAGTTGTAGGCTTTTTTATGATTTTATTTAATTATTTGTTTTTATTTAATTTTGATATATTTTTTATTTTGTTTTAATTAATGCTTTTTCATTAAACTTTGGTATCTTCTTGTAGTGCGTGCTTATGTACAGTGACTTGTTTCATTACTTTTATTTTTGTTTTAATTTTCATTTTTGTTTAAATTGTGGCTCTGAACCCAACAATATTTATAACCAAGATCCGAACATAATATAAATAGGACTTGAAATCTACTAATAAACACAATTTTTGGACAACAATTATGTTCACCGATATTAATCAATTCTTTTAGTCTACAGTTCTCAAGACCTTGAGAACGGAGATGATGAGCAGTTATTCTAATAATTGTTGCATTGCACACATGGCATAAATATTCGAACACAAGATCTCTATACCATCTAACATCTAAGTTTAACAATAAACACGGTGAAGATCCTACAATTCAAAATACAAACCCAAAAACAAACTTCAATATCTATATCACACAAAGCTAATTCAATCAAAACTAAACCAAATTTATTACTGATTAATTAAAACAAAATGATGCGTATATATCTTATGTAAACCAGATTTTTCTAAATTGGTAAATAATTTTAAAATAGCTACATATATTGATAGCAGAAACAGAATTATTTCAATCAAAATCTTTTAACTTTGTATTTTCTGTTAGATTCATTAATGAAATAAATTTACAATCATTAATGTTGATAAATATTATTTACAAGGGACGATGCCAAGTCTTGAACAATATAATTCTTAGATGTTTCCCTTGAATAAAACGGGGAAATCTGAAAAAGTCAAATCAAAGTAAACTGCATTATTAGCCCCCATTCTATCAACATCTCTAAAAATAAATTTATCTGTTTAATCCAGAATAAAAACACTCATGAAATAGATCAAAATAAACTTTCATTATTGTATATTTACTTACTAAAGTCGATCTCCACTTGAAAGATTTTTGGAATGATTCCAGGATGTAAAACTTGTATAAATTGAGCATGAAACCTCCATTAATATTCAACATGCAAGTAAGTTTTGAATTTGTTAAAAATGCATTTTATCTAAACATATTTTAGAAATTATTTACTATTCTGTTTCTGACTTTATTTTTGGTTTTGAGCTTCAATTTTATCGAAACTGAGGAAATGGCAAATGTGAGATATTTTGTTTAAATAATCAAAGAATTAATATATTATCAACAATATGATTTAGGATAAAGTCTCATCAAAATTAAAGCAGTCGGGTAAATGGTTATGTCATCGCTAGACCATGTCACCACTGGACCACATACCCCCCCCCCAGGATAAAAAAATTTTAAATCTAAAAGTAAAAATTTTTTCTGAGACAATAATTCGTTCAAGGTCATTGAAACAAAAGCAATGAGTCATCAAAGCTTTTTCAAGGTCATTTAAACAAGGACCATGACTCATTCAAGGTCATTGGATGAGCCATAATAACTTTCAAGGTCATGAAAATTTTTCGCTGTCACTGGATGAGTCATCATATTTTTTCAAGGTCATATAAACAAAGACCATGACTGATTCAAGGTCATTGGATGAGTTATCATATTTTTTCAAGGTCATTTAAACAAAGACCATGGCTCATTCAGGGTAATTGGATGAGTCATAATACTTTTTCAAGGTCATTGGAGGAGTCATAATAATTTTTCAAGGTCATTTAAACAAAGACCATGGATTAAAAACCAAGACAAAAACCATGCTTATTATATTAATTTGTAAGTGCAATTTTACTGTTATTAAATTTGAACAATTGATTGTTCCGCGTCCCTATCCTAGTTTGAGGCTATGTAAAAATTGTGTCATTATTAAAACATTATGAATGGTGCTCAATCTCTGTCCCCAACAACTTAACCCCTTAGCCCTCATTGTATATTTAGTACCTAACAGACTATAGGACTTGGATCATACCCAAAACCCTTACTCTCATCTTTAAATTTTCCTATTGCTGTGTCCAAATTTGTTGGGCTGTAGCGTATTCATCAGCAGATACAGAACCCAAAATATAAGGCAACTCAGTGGTCGATTCAAGAACCTCAAGAGATATCGCAAAGTCATACGGGAAAATAGCCTTGGCTCTAACAATTGCGCCATCAAAAAACAGAATCCGTTAAAGGCAAATTAGTAAGTGTCTTAACAGCTTTTGCTAAAGATGAATTAACAAATTGCATGTTGTCTATAAAATGAACAGGCAATTTATTAATGTACGCGATGAATGATATAAATTTTTCAGTAGTGGTCGGAATAATATTTAATTACCAAGAAGAAAAATTATTTAAACTATACTTTAAAATATGATGTAGATCATATCCCCTCAAATTGTGAAAAACCACAGGTAATTGTTTCTGGATTCGTCGAGAAACATTACACTTCCTACAAACAACCCCTAAATAATTACCTGAAAAATGACAATGATCCTTAACTTTATCCTTAATAAACTTTTTACACAAATAACAAGTGCGACATTCCTTGAACTCCCGTTCCTCATTGAAAGAATTTGGTCCTATCGTTTTTTGGCAATGAACCTCGTAATACAGCAAGACAATCGAAAGAGCGATTTCATCAATCTTTTTCTTAAACGCCAAAACGCAATCATCGCCAATAAAATTAAAATATTGTTTAGTGTTTGTGTAATTATTAATTAGTAGTAGACCTGCTGCTATTGGCATGTGTATTTGATGATGCCTTGTATCCAGTGGTAAAATTGACTCGAAATCATCATAAATTACGAATAGAGGGGTAACAGTTTTCGCATAATTAGAAAATTTTAAATATTTATTTTTAGGCATCGTATAAAGGGTAGTGCCTGTTTGATTTTTAATACATAAGGAAACATGGGTGTCAAATGCGGGTTTTAATCTAAAGCCATTAAGACAATTGGGACATCAATGTACAGAGATTTGGATATTACTAGATGTAGTCGCATGACAGTTCATTAAATTATCCAAATCAAAAACAGCCGTATAGTGAAAATTATCACCGTTCTCCAAAAAAAGTAAATAAATAGGTATACCGTCAGTAACCTTAGAGCGGTGAACTATATCGAAATGTGGATGATGGGGATATAATTTATATCATTTTGAGGAATTTTAGACGGTTTTACTTTACAAGACAAAATATTTATAGCAAAGTTTAAGTCTTGTTCTTTCTCTCGAACTTGAAAATATTACAGAGTCTCATGAGACAATCGTCAATGGGGTCAAAATTCAATTCGTCCAAATAATTCTCTTAAAAAGTAACTCTGTTTCTATGGGTGCTAACTACATTACGTTTTAAAAGGGTTAATATACTATATATAAAACAATGATGGTCATTATATTGGACATTAACTATAGCCTTTTTGCCTGATAAAGATCTTGGTGTGGGGATATAACTATGGCCGGCTAGTCTATTTATGGGATAATATTTAGTTAATATAAAATCAATTTCTTTGATTTTACCACCCGCCATCCACTCCCTAAATATGTGAAACATTCTATTTTATTATTTAATTTAGTTATACCTTCAATCAGAAAATTACCAGAAAAAAGTTCTGCTTTATTACTAACAACGTTATCTTTAATTTCATCATCTTTTTCGAATTGGATAAGGGTGAATTGTATTTTAACTGACCCCATTTTGTTTATTTCAGATTTTAATTAATTAATTATTTTATTTGTTAGGGAGATTTGAATTAGATTTTTGCGTTCAACATCGAATCTAATACTTTTATGGGTTCCATTTAAATAACTCGAAATATCCGATTATTATTAATTAAACTCTCATCATCATAGCTAATGATGATTTCAACACTGGATATTTTCAGCAGGTCGTTTATTAGTTTTATTATTATTATTATTATGTCTCGAGTTATTATTTCGTTTATTATTATTATTATGTGTTGTATTATTATTATTATTGTTATTATCATGTGTTGTATTATTATTATTATTATGATTATTTCGTTTATTTATCTTTCTAAAAAGAGCTTTATTTAAAATAAATTGATTTAAGTGGGTAGAGTGCCCCTTATAAAACTCTAAATAATTTATGTCTTGGGCAGTCTCGCTTTTGGGGCATATGAAATATATATGGGTGTAAATTATATATGTAAATCTTATTATCATTTATTAAAATTCTATTCTTTTAAATATCGATAAATGATAAATATTTATATTCATCAAATATTATGTTTTTCTATAATCATTATTATAAGTTTTACAGCAAATAATCATAACTTTTTCAACAAATAATACCTTTTTCAACAAATATCATAACTTTTTCATCAATTATTATTAGTTTTTCAATATATAGTATTATAAGTGTTTCAATAAATATTATTATAAGTTTTTTAATAAAATATGGTCATAACGTTTTCAGCAAATAATAACTTTTTCAATAAATATTAAAACTTTTTCATCAATTATTATTAGGTTTTCATTTAATATAGTCATAAATTTTTCAGCAAATAATAACTTTTTTCATCGAATATAACTTTTTCAACAAATAATAAGTTTTTCAATAAATATAGAAATTAATTATTAATATTTGTTTTTATTTAATCCATTGTAAATGATATTAAATAATAATAAATGTTAATAATAATATCTAAAATTTACTTATTATGATAAAAATATTAATTCTTAAAAGTTTTTAATAATATATATTATAACTTATTATAAAAACATTAAAATTATAAAAATAATCAAAAACTAACATTTATCTGAATCCTCATCTGAATCCTTATCGGTATCAACCACATCAATGTGGGCATCCCCAGAAAATACATCATAATCAGAAACGGTGGCATCATTGGAAAAAGAAACATTATTTTCTTCATTTAAAAAATTCATAATAATTTAATAATTAAATAATTCAATTTACTATCGTCGATAGCTATAACTTCCATCGGGGTATTATTGATTATAATAATCTTGAGTATGTTTCTCTATAATCAATATTTTTCGATAAAATTAACGGTGTTACACCAAAGGTTTTGAAAATAGAGCTCGGTGTTAAGTATGATCCATTATATTGAGATTCACTTTGAAATGTTTTTAATATAAAGTTAGGCATTCTTCTATCTCTAAATATTTTTTCCTTATGAAAAGAAGCTGCACCTTTAGCAATAGCAAATTGAACAATTTCCTTTGTTTTCAATGGATATATTACATGCTTAGAATTAAGGCCCACTTGATGATCAGCTAATACAGAGGAATCAACACGAACTCTTCTCACCAATAACTTTGTATCAACTAATTGAATAATTGGGGCTGTAGTAGCACTTGTTAGTGATAATGCTAAATCAGATCTTTTCAATCTAATGTGTGCATTAACACATGGGAATAAATATTTCGGTTGATCCATAAAATCGAGTTGCAATGATGAGCGCATGGTAAATAATTTCGAACCCTTAAACCACTTTTTTCTATCGTCATCACAACCATAACCCATAGGAGTTAAACATGTATTTTTAGTATCGCTATTGTAATTAGTATCGCTTATTGGAATCTTTAAAAGTGTATGAAATAAGAAATTGTTTGGTAATACATCACAAGATTCACCCAAAGGTTTTCTATTTTTATCAACAACTTTGATCTGAACAGTTAACAATGTATCGTTCAAATCTAGATATTCAGTTTGGGAACCGTTAATATAAAATTTAATATCAGTTATCCTATCCATAATAGAATTCATCGAGAATACTTCTTCAAAGGCACAAATTTCAATTACAGGCTGAGGAGATGGTCTATCAAATAAACACAATTCAGATTTACCACAAAATCATTTTTGAAATATAGTTCCATGTCCTTTCATTCTCGTTTGTTTATATGTTTATGATTTCTTTTACGTTTTTGAGCTGGTGCCGATGCCGATGTCGGTGCTGATGTCTTTTGAAACATAACCGCAACACCTGGTAGAACTTTCCCTAATTCAAATAATGCATTTGATTTCAGAGATGGTAATATTTTCTGCTCATTCATTATCACATCTTCACCTGTTTTCATACCAAAACTACCAAGGCGTTTAAGAATAGGAAGTGCAAATCTACCAAGAGTTCTCAACCATCCAGATCCGTACTGTTTACCAATAAAATATGGTAATTCGCCACCACTTTAGTTACCACTATACATACTATTAATATCGTTATTGGGTATCTAATTTACGAAAATGTAATGTCAAATGAGTTTTTTATCTTTACTAAATTCAATAAATTTACCGCTATCATCACGAATATTTATTTCTATATTGTTTATACATGATGTTGATACCGGTAAGTACATGGGATTATCGATATTTATATTGAAAACTTTATCCTGGCCATGTTTATCAACCCAAACAGATTTCAATAGAGGAACCAAAGAATCACCAACAATTATAGGATCGATGATGTTAGTATATACGAACATTTGTCTATGAAGTTTTATTATTTTTGGTTTGCGTACACCAAAAGCACTTGCCCTATATGTTTGCTTATCTAATCCCAATGTATTGGCCAAATTTTTATCAAATGCAACTTCACAAATGTTATTATTCAGACTGAATTTGCATAATCCATCTTTAAAAATTTCAATAGTTATAAATATATGTAAACAATTGAATGATATATGTTTATGTACTCTTCAAGTATCTCAATATATAAATCATTAGTAAACGTAAATGTATCTTCAACCTCATTAATATACGATAGAGATATTTTGATTTGTTCATTCACAGGGCCGACATCAATAAAATATTTGAAACATATTAGGTATTCAGTACCAGGAACAACAATTTTAAGCTTATCACTACCCGTTCACTTGGCATCATCAATATTTTCAAATTTTATTGTAAATGGACTAAATTCACAACTAATATTTAATCTCTCTTTGAACAACATGCCACAATTTTCATCT
Organism: Schmidtea mediterranea; assembly: GCA_022537955.1. Lineage (NCBI taxonomy): Eukaryota > Metazoa > Platyhelminthes > Tricladida > Dugesiidae > Schmidtea > Schmidtea mediterranea. Next base: position 118,026,293 of record CM039679.1, read on the forward strand.
AAAATTTGATTCGGAATATGGCAATATCGTTCAATATTATTGATTGAGAAAATACAACTACATATTTTGGGAACACGCTTCTTGTGATTGATTTTACATTGACTATAAAATGGGAATGAATTGTACACAAATGTAAAGTCTTGCAATGCAACTTCACAATTTCTAAAACCTTTGATGATATCCATGATAGCTTTTGATATCAGTGCCATTTGACATAGTATTGTTTATCCTTACCTACCTTTTTCGTTTTCAATATTTTCTGAATTTTGAACACTGTAGGTTTGGAAATAACTTGTAATTCCTGTTCATAGAATTTTCCGTGTATTACATTGTTGTCACTGTCTTTAATAACATACATTAAAGGACTCTGTTTAGTATTAATTTTTGTAATCTTAAATACTTCATCACTCCAATTACTATCGAAATTTTTTATGAAAGGTGAAGCAGATATTTTACTAATTCTAACGTGATCACCAACTTTATATTTTGGTTTTGCAATTTTAACTACCTTTTTAGAACTCACTGGTGTTTTTGAGCTGATATCTACAGGTTTCAAACCATTCAGACCTCGATGTGATGAATTATTATAACTAACAAGTATTTCGGTAATAAATTTATCCATATTTTATAACCTTGATGCATGAAATATTTCTTCAATCTATCCTTCAATGTCCGGTTAAATCTTTCAACATGAGCAGCTTTGTATTGAGAATGTACCGAGTAATGATTTACTTTGAGACGATACAGGATTTGCTTAACTTTACTATTGTAAAACTCCTTGCCTATAATAATAATAAATATAATAATAATAATAATAATAATAATAATAATAATAATAATAATAATAATAATAACAATAATAATAATAATAATAATAATATAATAATAATAATAATAATAATAATAATAATAATAATAATAATAATAATAATAATACCTAAATCAGTTTGCAAATTTTAAGGATGCCCTTGTTTAAATAAAATTTTAATTGCTTTAGAAATTTTTTCTGCAGATTTTGTCTTTGTTTGTACACCGCGGATAAAACGACTGTAAACATTAATACACGTTAAAACATATTTATAATCCTTGTTAATCTTCGAATACGGTATCATCTTCATCAAATCCATTTGCTATAAATCATTAATACCGAATGTCTTATAAGCTCTCGTTGGAAATCTTTTCCGCATCGGTTTGTTTAAACTGTACGCAAGCTGATCTGACAACCACTTTTGTGTTTCCTTTTTCAAATTTTGGACTTTTTTCTTTAACTTTGCCACTCCACTAAAACCTGCTTCGTCTTCTGGATTTGTCCAAATCTTCTCTATTACAAGAAGATGATTTAAATTTTAAATTAACATTAGGTAATGATTGACCCATCGTTTATTATAATCCACCTAATAATGATATTGCTTATGGTAATATGGCGTCGATAAAACCACCGTGTTGTTTATATATGATTTTTCTCATTTGCTTACGATTTTTATTATTTACTAGCGATAACAAATGTTTTCGATATTTATTCAACACTAGTTTTTTAGATTTACTGATTTTGTTTACACCTGACTAATTTTAGTAGAATTTTGAGTAAATCATCGACAACAAACTTTGGAAATGATTGTAAAATAGGCATTATTTTCATACTGGAAGCCTTTAACCATGCGTTAAAATACGGAAAACTCCTATGATTTTTTACAATTTTAACTCTGTTCGTTTTCTTACTCTTTTTAGTAGTTTTAGGTTTTTTGAAATTAGATTTTCGGTTATTAGTATTTTAGATGGTGTATAACTAATTTTTGGTGGAACGTTTTCAGTCTTTATTTTCCTTTTAATAGTTTGTCTAAGTTTTCTGACATTTTTAAGCCTGGATTTCATAAACATTTTTACATGCTAATGTTTTCAACTTTGTTTATAAACCATAGCACCTTCTTTATTAAAAATATCTGTTTTACTCATAAATCATCATTGAATTGTTGTGTGAAATCAAGAAATACATATCCATCTGGTGATTTTGTAGCATCTTATTAGGGTATGCTTGTTGAGCAAGAAAATCAATAACTGTTGCATCTCTAGGATTCTTGAAAATAACTAAATATTGAGCATTTAAATTCCTTGTTGATGTGCGCCACCCTGATGAAATAGATTTTGAGTAATAAAGATCACTGTAACACCAACTTGTCGACTGATTTTTGTGAATAAATTATTAAAATCCTTTTCTGACACAAATCATCGATAATGATGATATCACCTTTCCTTAATCGACTTGACCAGTTTTTATCGAAACCTTTTACTATTTTTATGTTTTTCAATTTACAGAAATTATCTTGAGTTAATCCATGTTCTTCATCTGCACCCTTATGCCAATAAATCTGACTGAATTTTGTTTGGAATTAGATTTCAGTAATTTACACACAAACATAGTTTTACCGCTGCCATTTGAGCCGAAGATTTTACATACCACATTATTTCTTAATTCCATTATTAATTTGTATAATTATAGTTTTTGTTTATATTATAGAATTTAATGAACTCTTTCTAAAAATCATATATATATATATATATATATAGATTAATATTTCATTATTGTTTAATTATGTTATCAAATATAAATTATAAAGGAACTTTCGACGTTTCAAAATTGACATTGCCGGATGGTAAACCAGAGTAAATTGTTGATAGGAGTAGAAAATACCCAATAATATTTTTCAAATCCGGCAAATGCAGAATCATAGGATGCAAGAAAATAGTCAAATTCGGGATGCGAAATCTATAGTAAAAAAATATTCTTACAAACATACACAATAAAATCATAGGATTGGTCGATATCTAATTGTCTAATGATTGATTAAAACAACTTGCTTATTCATTTTGTTTAATTTTTAAAATGGAAAATTTGTATACAAAGCCGATGACAAATAACATTCGCTATGGTAAATTATTTTTTAATTTATTTTCTTTTATTATTATTTTATTTAGAAGAATATGAAACCCTGGTAATCGGAAGAATGAAGTATTACTATCATGAAATCAATGCAATAATAAAGCATCATGAGTCATCAATAATTCCCGAGCTCATATTTAATGAGACGAGAATATGGATTTCAGAGATAGTGAACAAGGCTCTGTGGGACAACAAAATCAACAGGATGAAAACGGAAATGTCAACTGAATGCCCATGTATTTTTGATTGTAGTTTGCTGCAATTTCCGATACCAGCGGTACGTTGAATGGTCCTCGTAAAATCCGTAAGAAACTTTGTAAACTCCAACTTTTACGAAAATAAATGTTTTGTGTTTTAATTGTTTTTTGATTTGTTTTTGGTTTTATTTAGTAGTAATAGTTAGTGATAATAATAGTATTTATGTGTTTTAATAGTAGTAATTTTATTTGTTAGTAATAATATTAGTATTTGTTTTAATAGTAGAACTTAGAAATTTTTAATAGTTAGTAATAATAATAATAAAAATAACTTGAAATAATAATAATAATAGTAATAATAATAATAATAATAAAAGTTTTAATAATAATAATAAAAATAATATAATAGAATAATAGAAACACCTTAATATAGAATTGTATAGAAATACATGAAAAATCGGTGCAACAACGATTCTGATTGGTTAATCAGTATCTCGCAAGCGTATAAAAGCTCGTCATTGCAAAGATCATAATTCAAACATGACCAAAAAATAGTGAGCTCTGGTATAAAAGAACTTGTTCAAACAGTTCAATTGTTCCACAATTATAAAATGTATTTTTTCAAAGAGCCTATAATATGCAATTGGTAAATCCAGTCAAACTCAATCGAACTCAATTTCAATTTCTTGCTGGGACACTCTCAATGATAGATATCAAGGATATTGATACGGTTTCCAATAAGATCAATTCGAATTTAAAATGCAATGAAAATGAATTCTTCGCCAGTCAATATACCAGATATTATGATGCATTTACAGAAATAGGTTTCAAAGAACAGGAAAACAGGTATTTAACAATAACAATACAAGAATATAAAGCTGATCAAAATGATGTGATTTCTCCAATCTGGGAAATTGTTACTGCTAGACTTTCACAACTATTTTAATGTATATTTTAGTGTTTCATGTTAATAAATGTATTTAATCAGATTTTGTTTGTTCTCTTTACAACATATTCTATAAACAAAATTATAATTACGTTTAAAATTGTTTAAAAATAATGTTAGAAAATATAAATATAAAATATAAAATAATTAATTAATTGTCGCTTTGAATATTTAATAAACTTTTTGTTCGATAAACTCGAAGAAATATCAGGTATAAAAATTAAAGATATGTTAACTCTAGTTGAAGCATTGGGTAAAGAAGATTCTGGTTGTGATTCAGAATTTCAGATTGACGATGAAGAAATTGTTAATAATGAAATTGATACGGAAATTGTTAATGATGAAGAAATCCCTACTGAAAATTTAGTGGATGTTGAACTAACGAATTTAAGATTTGTGTTGACCATGTTATAGAAAATATAATGATAGAATATTGTGGTGATGAAGCATGTACATGTAATAATCAATAAATCTTTAAAAATGTAGTTTTTATTGATAATTCAGTTAATAACAAAGAATAAATAAAAGTAAAAAATTACCATTTTTATATTCATTTCTTTCATTACTCGATCTTGAATCTTGAATATTAAAAGTATCTTACAGTTAATAATTTAAAAATCATTAAAAATTATCAAAAGATTACTTGTATCATATTTATCAATATGCTAAATATCTTGAGGGTTATCCTCTTTGCCAATACTAAAAAGGTTATTAGTTAGTTATATTATACAAACACTTACTTTTGACAACTATACTACTTGTCGATTCTCCGAATTGTCTGAGGTGATGCTCGTGATGTCGTAAAAACATTGAGCATTTAACAGATGTAATGGTGAGACATTCTAGACACACATAACCAGGAAAACTAACATCATTTATCTTGAAATATGATGATGTAACAAGCTCACAGTAGTGAACATCTTCGTGACTGATAGCTACTGTTGGGCAAAAACTTATGTGAGCCCTTAATTTTGTTTGGCCAGCACGATAATGCCTTTATACTTTTGAGCGCTAAACCTAAATATTAAATTTAGGAAGTAAAACGTAAAAGTTAAAAGAGAAATAAAATAATTAAAAAATAAATCGAGTTTTAATCTTCTAAAACTAGAAAAATAATCATAAAAATTAAAAAATTAGTAAAATATATTTTAAAAAAAACAATTTTTTTTTGTTTTACCGCATTAAAATACACACACTGAAAATCGTGGTATATAAGGCAGTGCTGGGCAAACAAAAATCAGTACGTTTTCTTAATAATCATATTTACTATATAGTTATACGTACTCCTGATAAATTTGTTCCAATCGACGAAACAGATATTTTTGAAAACTTAACTTTTATTAAACTAGTATTTTATTTGGTTACCTGACATATTATTCATTATAATTTTGTTTTCATTTATTATTTTTCATTGGTATTACTATGTAGTAATTATGAATTTTTATGGATTTAATATTAACTTTCTTTTTGATTTTTCTTTTAATTTTGTCTTTATGAACTTTTATCCAAAGGAATATGAAACTGAACAGACCAGGAATTTATTTGTGATCGAATATCCATCGCGGAGTGTAAAATTAACCAACATATTTAGTCGATAGAAAACAAGGACACAAGTGAATAAAAGTACTTATGTTACCCCGGATAAAACAGGTGGTTAGACGTGCACTCGCGGTGATGGTGTTTTCTGGAACTGCCCGCTATTCATTTTCAATTTTTAGCTTCATGGGTATGCATCAGGACATTCTCCCATGTCTACCACTGAACAAAAGTTTTTCCATTTCAGTTTCGGAACAGTCATAACCTACTAACAAGGTTGTTTGAGTAATCATGGTGCATTAAATTACTATCTTAAACATTACCCACGGAAATATCATAGTTTTTCTCATTTCTGAATTCACACTCCGATTTAAATTTTCCTGCTGCTGAATTTTCACTTCATTTTCTTTTTCTCTTTTAATACCTTGAGGAAGTGAACTCAAAGCCTTCCAACCCCCGTTTTCGTTTACCCATTTTATAAAGTTTTCATTAAAATCTTTGCTGCAATTTCAACCAAATTTTCTATTTCATCTGTCTCTACAATTGCATGAGTGCCAACTACTAAAATAATGTACGTCAAACTTGTCAACACTGAATTTCTAATAATTTCGTTACCCTTTAACGTTTCAATTATCCTTCCATCACAAAATACATCTTCTCGGCCAAACATCTGGGCAACTTCAGGAAGTCTAGCTTTCAATTCTTCCACTAATCTCTTCACATAATCTTTCACATCTACTTCAATTTTAAACATCGGGTATAAAATCTTTATTATGCCTTTTAATATTCGTTTCGTCTTTTCTACATCTTATTCTTGCATTGCTAATTTTACTAATTCCTTTTTAATCTCATATAAACTTCTGTATTCCCGAACTTTCTCACACTAATTATTATCTATTCTTTACGATACTTGATTCTAATGCATTTCTAGTTTCCGTTATCTGTTCATCGACATGCTATTCACTACTTTTTTCAACACTTTCTTCACAGTTATCAATTCTTTTTGAATCATCTTCTAAAACATTCTCGTTTTCTATCTTTTCTATATATTCATTAACATTCATATCCTCATCTGTACCCTCAAATTGATTAAATTTTTTAAAAATTGTTAGATTTATTTCCTTAATTGCGATTACATAATTCACAAAATTTTCATTATCCCTTAAATATCCATCTTCGTCTAACTCTTGTGGTATACATCCACAATCAAATAATTATTCATCATAATCAAGTTCATCTCCTTTATATAATAACACAATAATTCCATCTCTTCCTATTACTTCCGCTGATCGTTTTCTTATTTTTTGAACTTTCGTACACCAATGTTCCTGAATATATTCTTTTTTGTAAAATCCTTCATAATCTAATGCTAATACTATTAGGTTTAATTCAACTTCTGCTCTTCTGAGCTCTTTTCCACATCTGTGCGCTATCTCTTTCAACTTTTGCCTATAACTCATATTACCATGCAAATAACACTTAACTATGTTACTAATTTCTAATTGACTATCTTCATCAAATTTTGTTCTCAAGACTATTTTCAATACATTATCAATTTCAGTTTCATCTCCTATGAACAAAGCATCAGCTAAACTATTCACAATTTTCTTTAAATTAGTATTTAATGATTCACAAATTTCAGTTATCCTCGTTATCCGTATTTCATTTTTACTTCCAGAAATGAAACCACAATCAACTAAGAATTCATTATCTTCCAAATTTCTATTTCTAAATTTCAATTCAATTATTTTTTCATACTTTTGTTTCATTTCATTTTTCAATTGCTTAACACTTGCATACGCCTCACAACGACAACATAATTCACAATTAAAATCTCACCTTTCAGTTTCTCTTAACATTTTTCCAAATAATCTCATCAATATTTTTATTTCATCATTATTCTTTGTTCCATTTTCGTAATAATCAGCAAACAATTTAATTACACTTTCCAATTTTTTTGAACTCATTGATACCTGGCTTAACTCATTGAAAGATTTTATTATTTGGGATGAATCTGTTTTTCTTTCATCCAGCAACTTTCTAAGTCTCGTCACGATCATTGCTGTTTTCTCACTATTCAAGTCTTTGGTTAATATATTTTCACTCGATTCTTCATCCGATGTTTCCAATTGAGAATCATATATCATATGGATTTCTGATTCTTCGTCTGATTCAAATTTAGACATTAATTTTTCCAATCGTCGGCTCATATCTTTCACTACTTTTTCCATCCGACCTCTAAAGTCGTCTGACTGAACAAAAGCAACATTGGTAGGTGAACTATCATCTTGGAAACGGATTGATTTTTTCAATATTGGTTTCTGAAATTTGTCTCAATTTCTTGGGAATGATCTGGCTATATTTCCATATCCTCGGCAAGAATGACATTACACTTGGCCTCGCAGATTCACTTTATCTCTCTGTGGTGATGGTGATATTAATGATGATCTTGATCTGGAAAAACAATTTCTAGACAAATGTCCCTTTTTTCCACAATTATAGCACTGTATATTATCTTTGGCTCGCTGGTCATTGAATTTCATTTGTCTGGAACTTCTATCACCATTTCCTTTAAACTATTCTGGACGCATTTGTTTGGGGCTTCTTTGTAAATTGTTTCTAAACCAACATAGACTAATATGATGTCCAATTTTCTTTCATTTTTCGCATTGAGTTGGTGTTTGTTGGGTGTAAGTTTTAATATTCACTGGCTTTCCGATTCGAATTTGGTTTTGAACTTTGGTGAAGGACTACTGTAACTTTGAAAGGAGTTGGTTTTCATTGGTGTTACGTAGCTGTCCTTTGGCTCATTCATTACTGCAAATGATTCAGATTTAGATGTAGTTCCCTTAGGGTTCAACACAATTCTCATATCCTTTTTAATTAACTCGTCGAAGTTGTTGAAATCCACATAGCATAATGTTCTTTTGATGTCTTTGATGAAACCGGTTAAGAATTGATGTTGTAATAATTCTTTTACTTGCTTTCCAACATCGGCTTGCTCTAGTTTCACCTCAAACGCCTTTTCTGCAAGAGTAGTTAAATGATATGCAAATTCATTTACCGACTCATCCGGCTTTTGAATACGATTATAAAATTTTTGTTGCATAATGCACTTTACATCCCCTCCTATCAGCTTGAGCGCGAGGCCATCTTTAAGCTTTGTCTAGTCATTGCTAACCACTTTCTTGTCTATTTGCTGCCATGCTTCTCTTGCGGCTCTTTTCAGGTATAACGGCAATCTTTGCACGATCATCGCTTGGCTCCATCCATATCCAGTGGCGTACATATAATAATCAGCCATGAAATCGACAAACTTGACCGGGTCACCTCCATACTGGGCGACTGGTAGCTTCTGAAAACTGGTGTAGTCGTTGCTTTCCGTATTATTAGATGTTGACACTGGCAAGTCTCTGCTATTATTTGAACTATTGCTCATGGTTTCAGCTCTTTGGTTCTGGCTTCTCAAATTAAAAAATCGTTTCTTGGGTATCAGCTTCTCTTGCCTAAATTTCAAATTTTTACAATTATAAAATTTACCATTTTGATTCAATTTCACTTTCCACTTTCTTAATAATTACATGCTAAGTTTTTTATTATCAGTTCTCTTTGTCACAATTTATTTCAAATTTTTATTCACGTTTCACTCGTTTCACAATCCCAATAAATAAATTTTCTGACAATTTTCCAACGACTTTTAAATCACGTCTTTTATCACAATTTTCAAATATTTTCTACCGACCTTTTGAACACGTCGGGCTCACCAAAATATTGAGTTATAACTTTATTTGGTTCGGTCGAACTGTTTGCTTTGACTCCACGTGCTCTTTAAATGATACTGGAATAACTCAACACAGGAAAACTCTTATTCGATACTAACAATTTCACAACGATTCGAATGTTACTTTTACAATAATGGCAGGAATCCCACGGGAAGCCGCCTTTTCAATTAACTACTAAAATATCCTTGACAAGTCTGACTAGTTCTTTTTCAATCTCACGAATCTTTTAACTTTTCTGTTAGTCGCAATTTTTTTAAATTATTTTGTGTCCCTGTTGTTGATTTGAGACTCCCTTATATAGGGAATCTCTCCTCAAACAACTAATCTGATTTACGGCAATTTACATTGGACTCCCGGGGAACTAGTTAAACAATTTGCTTTCATCTTTTGGCCTCTTCAGCCGTTCCCCAGGAGAAGACTACGAAATAAATCACATTAGGGAATAATCAGTTCGCTTCGTAATTAAATTTATTGAATTCGGAGAATTTTTCCCTAATTTAATTTATTTGTTTTCGTCATTTTAATTAATTAATTAATTTGTATTTTTTTAAATAATTTTTTCTAGGGTCCAAAATTAATTTTATATTATTATTTTTGTACTCGTCTCATCAATTGGAATTGGGACATACCCGTTTCCCCGGAAAATATTGATTTTTTTATTATTTTTTAATTATTTTATTTTATTTTCACAATTTTTTTTATTTACTATAATAATTTTTAAAAATCGCCTAACCTCAACACTTCTTTTGTACTAAATGCCATCTCTAATTGATAATAGGCCTGTCATAAGTCAATGAGAGAAAATATCTTTGACCTATCTAAGCAATCTAATAATAACTGCATGTCTGGCACAGAAAATGAAAACCTTTCTTTAACCGAATTTAATAACCTAAAATCTAGTCACATTCTTATAGAGCCATCTGGTTTTCCAACTATCCCTAATGGTGTGTTCCACGGACTTTGACATTTCCTCACAACTCCAGCTTCTAATAAATTCTGTACTTACTCTTCAACTTTGCCTTCTAAATGCATAGGTTGTCTTCTGGGATTTTGTAGAATTGGAGGGCCTGAAGTCTTTATTTCATATATTATTACTTTTGTATGACCTAAGTCAAATATGGATACCAAAAAATATTGCTAAACTGAAATATTAAGTACCCTACTTAGAATTCTTGTCCAACTTGAGTGTCAATAACGTAATCTTTAACCGATCAGAATCTGTAAATCTCATGTTAACTAAAGAGGATTCAATATTATTTACTTCCTTAAGCTCCATGCCAAATATTTTCATTGTGTCTACTCCTAATATAAAAACTGGATGAATATTTCTAACAATAATAACATTCAATTCTCGAAATTTTTTGTTCCATTTTGCAACGATTTTAACGTTTCCAAGAGGTTTCTCATCTTCTTTTGAAAATACTCCACTCAACCGTATTCTAATGTCCATCAATATTGGACTGCCAATCAATCTCCAAACTTTCTCACTCATCACACTGATTGAAGCTCCTGAATCACATAGCATCTCTACATGAAATCCATTTATTTCCATCATACTCCACTTTCTGTCATCATCCTTCTTAAACATCCCATCCTTCTTTTCAACATTTCGTTTTTTAAACTCAAATACTGTCTCGAACATACTGACGAAATGTAAGCAACATGGTCTTCTTGGTTTTTTGTCTCAACATTATGAGTGAGTGGTTTTATCAATTCATCTGATCTATCATCGATTTCTTCATGTATATAATAAACTCTTCGTTCTAGTCTTTGTGTATTACTTCGTAATTTCACTAACAAATTGCAATTTCTAAATGAATGACCTTCCTTACCCGCATATTAAGCATTTGTCCTGCAAAGTGCATTCAAATCGCATATGGTAATTTTGTCCACAACAAAAGCATTTACCAGGATTTAACCTTTCTTCTACTGGTTTTGTTAAAACACAACATATATTATAAATCTTCCGCGCGATATGTTTCATTGAAACTAAAGGTGATAGTCTACGCTCCGTAGTTGTCCTCTCATTGTTCTGCCACGGGTTTCACTTTATCAAATTGTCTTTCGTTTCTTTCATTTTTATTTTGGTAAGTTATTTCTGTTTGACGATTTGAGTATATTTTGTTATTTAAAGATTTTGAATCCATTGCTTCTGTTTATCTTGAGTAACGTTTGCATAAGTTTATTTAACTATGCTTGAACTTCTTCAGATAGTTCTTTAGTATAGTAACCTTCTCGTGCTTCATATACCTTTGCTCCATTTCTAATTTCTTCTCTTGTAATATTGGCCTCTGTCGATATATTTTCTTTCATCGTGATTTTGTCGCACTGATGATAATTCACAAATTTTATTTATAATAAACTTATTTTTTGTAAATGTTATCGTTAAACCATTCACGAGCATTTTGTTGGGCCAGAACACAAACGACCTTGAGAATCGTTTAAATGAATCGGTAATACACACGCAAATACAACATGCAGATTTAAAAACAGACCCATACAACACCAACTAACCATGCCAAAATATGAGAAAGAAAACAATTAAATATAAAATCAAGAAACACAAAAATAAATTAAAATAATAACAAAATGCAACAAGATCCGCACGAAATAAACATTAAAATAACATGAGAACAAGAAAATATGACCGAAATTTGACAATTTACTAAAAAATGGGAAAATCCATAAAAATGGAACAAAAATCAAATAATTTGAATTGGAAACAATTCAATTAAGAAATTAAAAATAAAATTGTCAAATAAAATAACAAAAATAATAAAATTAAGAATAGAATATACTAGAAAATCACAAGGTCAAATTTTGTTTTGCTAAAACAAATTTAACACGCAAGGTTAGGGTCGTACAATAGGTATATATACTGATTCATTTTCACATAATTTTAATCAGTTTCTGAAAAACTTGAATCAGTTTGAATCTGAGGACTAATCTTAGCCAGTAAAAAGCCAACTTATCAATGTGAGTAGAAGAATTCTCGAAAACTTTCTCCACGTCACGTCCATGTAATCTCGTAAGAGCTCTGCTAGGGCGTCGGTGTGGGGAAAGCATACTATGTTATTATGATGAAATATGCTATGTTAATTATGGTCTATTATGCTTCAATAAATATTATTAGACAATAAAATAAATTTTTTTGTCGAAATTTTTCCGGCCCAAAGCCGAAACAACACCACAAGTTATCAAAATCTTATATATCCTACCGAATCGTGTAAGTGCGGTGTAAGTCCGCCAATGATTCGTGCCCGTGAAGGCTACGGCGAGCGAACGCAGTAGCTGGAACGTAAAATCATCATACCGTATAAAGGAAATGGGTTGAAGAAGGAATAGTCTTTTGGCAATTTCATCATCACTCATTTCCCATAAATTCGACCAAAAGATTTGCAACAAACGGCTCAAAATCACGACACCGAGTAGTCCAGTGGGCACTCATAAATTCCTAATATGAACATAATGTATACCCTACGATTTACTCAGGGAAGGTAACATGAGAATTTGTGCGGAGAAATCGTTGATATGTCGATAACTTATAAAAATAAGAAATAAACATTAAATAATTTAAATCTACAAACCCAGAAAATTACTATATTTAATTTTTGTCAACGTCCTATCGATAGTCGCCCAGATTTAAGCTAGAGCGACCTAATGGTCAAGAGTAAATATGAAATGTGTTGATTACACACTAAATTAGTAATAATTAAATGTCCCTTTGTAAAAGCACTACAATTAAGTTTATTAGAGCATTTGATCAAATAAATTAGTGATATTCGATCCTTACAAATCATTTGACTATTAATTTTGGCGCTAAATTGAGATAACGCATACGATTCTCGCTAACATAGATGTCTAAATATCGGAAATGAAGGAGATGATTATGGAAATCGAAGAAGGAATAAATATGCGTCCACATATCCCTGCATAACTCCGGAGTTTGGAAAATCGTACATCTGAAATACCATGTTGTCCGACTTCAATCATCAACCCAATAGTTGCGGAGAGAATCAAATAATGTTTTAAATCAACTTAATTAAGAAAAGAATCAAGAAAAATCAAATTACTAAAGCACTGGTTTAAATAAAATACAGAAACATAAAAATTCCAAAAATCAAAATGTCAGCATTGGAGTTGTTCCAGAGAGGTAGGCGGGATTGATGGCGTCATGGTAGGTTCATTTAAAAAATCTATCAGTAGATGCGGATGATAACCACTGGGTTCTGAGATCCTTCCTAACTTTAGAAGATTAAATTTGACTTTAGGTATCCATTTTACTTACGTATCGCTCTTCTAAATCTCCTCCCGACGGGAATTCCAATTGAACCCTTCGAATTGTAAGATACCGTAGCGGGAAATCCATCTCTAATAATCTTCTCGGAAAGACCACCCATAATCTTCCAGTTATTGGGTCCTGAGTAATTGTGATCAATAGGAACCAATTAGCCTAAAAGTTGACTAATATTTTTTATCTTAACTAATAAATTATTGCCAAATGTAAGATTTGCTGATACTGATACAATAACGATTTTTCCAGAGATGAACCACCTAATAAATTCCAACCGATTGACCTCATAATGAATATCGATTGATGAGATAGCGAACACACGCATAACTCCTTATGCAACCTGATAAATCTCCGTAATCAGTTGTTTGCCGGCGAAGGCAAGCAGTATGCAAAGCATACGACCTGACATTTACGATAGATAGATCGTTGAAATAAGATGATAATCCGCATGCCATTCACCAAGTAATGAATGCACACCAACATATGAGGCACACCTACCGTCGACAAGTGAACAAGAATTTACAATGTGGATCATCGTCACCTGCATGCATTCATAGATATCTATATAAGGCACACGCTCTAAAAATAAACAGTTTTAGAATTCGATGGCTAAGCGTTCGCAATTTGTTGACATATCCACCGAGGAATCCCGGAATAAGAAAATAGAACGTTCAGAATTTATTAATTTATTAATCATTAATTTCGAGCCCTAGTCACGTAACCAAGGTAATACTTCACCGTTTACTATTGAAGATGCGGGTTAGATCACCATGACATCAAAGAGATAAAGTTTCGATTAGTTCAAGTTCCCAACTTACCGCACCATTTAACCGAAATAGTCGAATGCTAAACCAAATACTTGAGATAATTTGATTCACCAACATGCTAACAAGAGGAGGTTCAAACCTAATAATATACTTAGCCGCCAAATTAAATCGAGTTATCTGCATTCAGGTTCTTTCGAAACCTTATAAGAGATGTACCATATGACGATGACAATATTAAAATTGGGAAATATTATGAACCATATGCTATATGATAATGATAATAATAAATGTTTGAAATCTGAAATCTCAGAAATGGTATGGTATGTGTTAATAATCGTAATAAAATTTTTAAGCCTTATAAATGGTCTATTATGTGACGATAATAATATAAAAATCTAGAAATCTGTTATATGATGATAAAAATAAAAAAGGATTTTAGGAATATTATGAATAACATGTTATATGGTAATAATAATAGTAGTATTCAAGTATCTAACAAACGATAAATTCTTTAATAATAATAGTGATAAAATTCCGAATTTTGAAGGAAATGATAATAAAATGTTATAAGGAATTATAACAATAAAATTTTGTATGAAATAACGTTATTAGTTAGAAGTCAATATGAAATTAGAAAGATGATTTTTGGGGTGAAATAATGATAACAATGGTTAATAATCTAGATGAATTACGGAAGACAATATTTAACTTTCGACTTAAACTAATAATAATAACCTTTAGAAACTCCTGTGTAGTGATACTAATAATAGGTAGGATTTTATAAATAATCCCTTGCGTAATCATAATAATATATGTATATTAAAAAGTTCCCTATAATATTGACCGTAAAGTTTCCTCGCCAATGGGACAATGATTCATTGTAAGACCAGGATTAGTTTAACAAAAAGCAAAAGTTTGAAATCTGAAAAGTTTATCGCTTATATATTAATATTAACAAATTTGTCCTTTGATTTGACTACCCGGAGATCATAATTGTAAGATGAATTAAAGTTGATCCACCGAAATGAAACTTTAATAATATGACATTAACATCTCTTGATTCTAGTGGACCAGGGTTAATCTTAGCGAACTTAACTCGAATTAATAACCACGCCCAAATGGTTACTTAACCTAGCCGGTTCTTGGAAATGATATGGCTGAGATTAACATTCCCGCCTCCCTTGTCGTAATCGTGATGGCGGCGGAGATGTTTTGTCGGCACTGTCTGCAATTCCACCCACTCGGGTTATAGTACGATAAACTGAGTTCGAAAAACCGTAGATTGATGACAGGCGTAACCAATAAATCGACTTAATGCAAATAACGAATGGCCAATGGATTTTGAAGCCTAAATGGGTATTCAACACAACTTACAGTTCGTCCGAAAAACTCTCGATATCCTCACGACTTACGGAGGGATGTTGAAGTTCAAACTGCGTGAGTTCCGACTAATATCGCGTTAGGGCCACTGATGGTGCATAGGAATCTAGAAACGCGTTACGTACCTCGTAGGTCGTTGTCATGAAGCAATGCCGCACAAAAAAAATCTCGCTAGCAAACCTTATAGAACATAACTCAGAACGGGTTTAAAGAATGATTAATGTATTATAATTTAGAGGACTCATGGATCGATGCGTCTCGGGTCATCGCCAGATTCCCTGCACACTCAGCAGCTAGGTGCAGGCAGGCGATGTGGGACGCGGGATTTTCAATATCCCCGTTCGAAAGACGAGATCCGGTAATCAAGGGAACTCGGAAGACGTAGAACTACCTTACGTGACCATAAAGCGTTAACCTGGCTGGAACCCGGCCCGAGAGATCCGGGGCCAGGCAGAATTCCTATTAGCTCGACTAGAGGAGCATCAGAAAGAAACAAATCGCCAGATAGACAATGCCAGACGATACTTGGCACAAGTGAACGCAGATATTGTGGAGGGAAAAATACCCAGCACGGATGGGTATGCTCCCAGTTACAACGTCTCATTCGAGTTGGACGATCCAGACTGGAGCTATGAATGTAGTGATTTCAAGGAGAGTTCTCCCTCGCAAACTGCGAGACGCGGAAGGAGAGCCGGATGATCATCACGACCATTCTTATGTTCGCAGACATTCAAGCCGAAGATACGAAAAAAGTGGTCCTTGGTTCAACCGACGCTGATTTTTATAAATTTTGTGTTATTCTTCCTAAATAGTGTTTCTAGACTGATTTCGCCAATATTTTCTTGCAAAAATTAAAATACCTTTTACAAAAATAAAGTAGTGAAATAGATTCCATTTGTCGGTGTTTATTAGTATGCGGATTGAGGTGTGACAAATAAATATTAATTTATGATAGATGATGGGAGTAAATAGTATAATTTACATTTAGACATGAGCTCGGTTTAGATTTTACAACAGAAGCTCCATAAAGCCCACACAGCCAACAAGAATCTACGACAGCAAATAGCACAACTCAACCAGGAGATTCAACAGACCAAGGCCACCTGGTTTGAACCAGGAAAGACCATGAGGATTTACCAAAAAATGACAGCGGCGCAATGAGGGTGGCTGAAGAGAAGCAGCTCACCCAATCGCAAAAGATCCAAATACGTGGCCTTGAGGTAGCGTTATCGGCGTGCCAGGAGGGCAACGCGGTAACCTACCCGCTCGTTTTCGCACCTGCCCAACTAGCGTACAGAGAAGCGACGTCCGTCACAGTGCCAGCAACCAAAGCTCCCAAACACAGGCCGGGAAAGTCGGAACGTGCGAAACGCCGCTCTGCAAAGGCACAAGGACAATAATTCGAAATAGTTTTTAGTGATAATGAATAAAATTTTGGCTAAAATTAATTTTCTGAGTCTTATTTCAGTAATAATAGAGTAGAATTACAGGGAATCTACGAACAGTTTTATGGAGAGATTTCAAGGAAAGTAAAATTAAGCAGACAAGCGAGGGACCAGAGAAAACAAATCGCACACGTACTTTCTAACGGTAGTGCGTTGGAACCAGTTTGAGGTCGGGCCAGAGTAGTTCCTATGTGGCGCTCACCTTTGGCGACCTCAAAAACCAATGATTTGGGGTAAGAGAATAATTACATCTGGGGTCAAGGTTATCGAAACCATAAACCTCACAATTTTCAAGAGTCGTGAAGATGTCTTTAAATTCTTTCCACAGGATAGACGCCTCTTCGGATAAAAGTAAGTCAAAAATACTTAATTAATTCAAATCATTAAGTAGCATCCAATCATCAATGTCCTTGAGCCATTGCTCTGCTTCCGTCATGCTTCGGCCGTCGAATCTTCTGAAATTAAAATCTAAAATGTCTTTTGCCTTGTTTAGACAAAGTTTCCATAATCTGATTCTGAATTCTTGTTACCGCATGAATCGGTTCGATTTTTTCGGCGTGGTTACAATCTCTTCAAAGGGCATAATATAATTTATACTAAATTTTATTTAATTCAAAAAGTGTCTAATTAATTCTTAATATTAAAACAAAGTTTTTTAATATTCACTGTGGAACATTGCTGTCAATTTATTTAAATCATAATATATGGTAATTATTCTAAATATCAATAAAAATAGAAAATTATTTTATTTGATTTACGTCCTTCATTCTATTTCGGTGATTTCTCTAAAATGAATAATAATAAAAATCATGCTATTTAATTTATTCCTTTCATTTCACTCTGGTAATTACTCTAAAATAAATAATAAAATCTAGTTTATTTTAAATTATTCCTTTCATTCTATTTCTGCAAGTTTTCTCAATTGAATGTTAAAGATTATTTTATTTAATTTATTCCTTTTATTTCATTCCAGTAAATATTTTTTCGTTGATTATTTTGGAATCAAAAACAATGAGTGAAAATTAATTTATTTCCTTTAGTTCATTCCAGTAATGGATTATTTCTGTCATTGTTGTCGAGGGTTCGTACGGAGTTTCCATTTGTCTTTTCCTTTGATTTAAACATTGGATTAACAATTAATTGTGAGATTGGAGATAGTTAAAATATGACCAATATCAACATTTATCAAATTAAAAAAATACTTTAAAATAAAATAAAAATAACTCTTTTTTCTAACATTTATCGTTAAATTTTCTTCTTGATTTGTTTTCACCTCTGAATGATAATTGTTTTTACTTGATTTCAAACATTTCTTTCTCCTTTTAGAATTTGCTGTAAATTTCGATTTAAGGTAATATGTTTTTTTCTTTTTTCCTTCTTTCTGTCAATTTGTCAGTAATATATTCTTCTTTTTATTTTATAATATTTATTCCTTTCCCATGGCCTAACAACAACCAATAGTTGGTCGGGTGACGGGGTTTGTAAATAAGCAATTTTCTATCTTGATGCTTGTAATAGTTTCAAGGGTTTTGAACAAAATTATTCATATTTATTAAAATAACATATAAAAATGGCAATGAATATAGGAACCTCTTCAGGCGATAATAATATGAACGTTTCCAGGAAAGATTTCTTATGTAAACCCACATGTGAATATCTCTACGAGTTAAATTTTGGTAAACGGCTTTGACGCAATGTGCACCGAGCTTAGTTTTACCAGCCTCTCCTAAGAGTAAGCAGAATCCTTTCGGATAAACTTCCCCTTAACGGTGTCAGTTAATTTTATGTTTCTACTCATAGTTTTTGATTGCTGTGTTCCCCATAGGGATCAGCAGCAGATGTCAAATCCCTGTTGTTTTTTGCGGTGTTGTTCAATTCTGTTGCGGTTGGTGTCAAGGGTCATATGGTTAATGTTACAATTTCTAAAAGGAAAGATCAGCCAAGAGTGTATAAAAGTTTTGTATACTTGAAGTTTCTGAGCTGGGTGTAGGTCAAAGGACATAATTTTTGTTGTGTCATCGAGGGCAGCATTTAGTATGGTGTCAATGTCATGTCTGCCTTTTTTGCCGAAGTCTACGCCAAGATATTTATATAAGTGGTTCTCGTCTATTATGGGAATTTGTTCGTCATAAAGTGTAATTGGTGGGTCGTTATGGTTTCTCTTTAATTGGAAGTATCCGCATTTGCTGGGTCGGAATCTGAGTGTTGCAGAATCAGTATATTTGGTTATGTCCTTAATCATTTTTCTCATTTTATCTCTAGTGTCGGATATGAGGACAATATCGTCTGCATACGCCATAATACTAATGCTGTGGTTGTGAATGGTAAAGGGGTAGTCTTTTAGAATAATTTGTAAAATAAAGTTGATTGTGAGACTGAAGAGTGTCATGGACATAGGACAACCCTGTTTTACTGCATTATTGACCTTAATCAGCTTAGTGTGTTTACCTTTACATTCGTAAACTGTGTAACAGTTATCGTAAATATTTTTGATTAGGTTAATTGTTTTGTTTTTCAGTTTCAGTCTCGACAAGGTATGCCAAATCAGATCTAACCATACAATATTGATGTCCTTCCCATTTCTAACCGCCAATTCCCTTGCCAGACTGATAACTGTGTTGTGTTCAGCACACCCATCAGGGATGCCAACCGCCTTCTGGTTACTGCACAGCAGTTTTCTTTTCTCTATCCAGGACAGGAGCCTGTTGTTGATGATAGCATCGAAGAAACGATAAGCTGTGTCAACTATAGCAAGTGGCCTCCATGAGGATACATCATGCGGTGAATGCTCTTTACCTGGTTTTATTATTAAATTTGTTCTAATGTTTTCCATTTTTTTGGGCTTTTACTAGTGCGAATGATATTATTAAAAAGTGCAGTGAGGAATTCAAAGTCTGGGTCAAGTCTGTGCCAGTCAGCAAAGGTTATTCTGTCACTGCCGGGGGCAGATTGGGTGTCAAGGCAGCTATAGGCGGCTACAAGATCTTCAGATGTTATTGGCTTATCAGATAAGAATTCGGGGTCGGGGATGTAAGTATCAAGATGTATAATTGTGTTGATGTGCTTAATTTTCGATTCAAAGTATGTTATAAGGTTGTCATCTGTCGGTGTGGTTGATATGTTTGTAATAGGGTAGAGTATTTTATCAATGGAAGCCTAAGCCTTAAGATCAAAACCCTGCCATAGCTCGAAAATCATTCGCTTGTGATCCTTTTGGATGAGGAAATTCGGAATTACGTGCATGGGTTTGTATTTCTGTGGGCAGGTGACTTCATAAATCCTACACATTTCGGAGAGGCCAATGTCAGGTTCCATGTGATTTGTGTTTAATTGTAAAATTATGTCTTTTATGAATGTTTTATATTTATTTAGGTCGTTGGGATTTTTTTTGTTATTAATAATTCTAGTTATTAATTGGTCCAGTAGATCTCTCAGTGCTGGTAGAATTGGCAGTGAATTGGGTGAGTTTGTGGCAAGGCATCTGGCAAAGTGGCATATGTAGAGGCCAGAATGAATAATCAGTTCACATTTGGGGTATGGTATTTCATTTAATGTGATTGTGTTTGCACTGATTATATTAGGTTTTTATTATTATCAAAATTACTATTAATTTTGTTATTAAAATTTGTTAAATTAGTTTTAGAATTAGCTTTTTGTTTATTAAAATTTCTATTTAGATTGTTATTTTGTAAGCCATTAGAATTTCTCAATTTAGCGAAATTCGTTTTGTTATTTATTTCTAGATTAATATGGTTTTCAAGATTTTTAATATAATAGTTCTCAATATTGGAATGAACTTCATTAATTCTAGAGCTGTATTTATTAAACCCATAAAAATTTCATTTTGTTTACTTTTCATCGGCTTTTCATTACTAAAATACCTATTTTTTGTGAGTAGTGTTACTGTAGCTGGTATTAATTTTCGGAAAATTACCAATAAATTCATCTGTCTTAGGTGTATAAGGATTAGAGTCAATTCCTACTTTTTGTGGATAATAAGTTTTATTTTTAGGATCGTTGGCCCTATCGCATGGGCCCCCCTGGCTCTTATTTAAGTTTAAGGTTTTAACATAAGCATAATCACTAGTAATTTTCGGAAAATTCTTTTCATATTCATTCGTATTAAATTCATTAGTTTCTGGTCTTTCATTACGTGGATATAACGATTTATTTCTAAGATAGTCGGCCTTATCACGTGGGCTTCTCTGGTTTTTCTCATTAAAGTTTAAGATCTCCGCATAGGAGTAAAAAATTTTTTTGATTCTAGAGCTGTTGCTAGGTATGGGTTGGTACTTATCAAATCCATAAAAAAATTCATTTGATTTAATAATTTTATAAGAGTTACTTAGATGATTGAGGGCGAGCATGTTGATCCAATTGTGGGGGGATCACAATCTCCACTTTCTTGAATTTTTTGTTGTTGGGAGTAGTAAAATCTTTTTACAACATATGCTGGCTGCTCGGGCGATCAATCAATTTTTTATCTGAGTAGTAGTTTCTCCTTTCTAATAGTGGAGATTTTTCAAAATTATTGCCCAGTATTATATCCCTGTTTGCTTTGAGGGATCTGGTCAGGCTAATTGTCAGGGTTTTCAGTAGGTTGACCGCTTTCGAGTGCAGCCATGGGTTTGGATCTACATCATCTTTAGAATTCAAACATCTTTCAATGTAACGGCATGTTTTTGAGTTTGGCCACCGGGTAGTTTGGCGAATACGGCTCCAACATCTCGCAATATGTTGGGGCTCATGCGCCACTGCCACTCCCTGTATGAACGATGCCAGTGTATCTAGATCTGCAAAAGATAATCTAAAGTTAGCATCAGTTAGTAGTTTTTGGGTGAACAAAATGGCATCATGATGTTTAATCATATTTATTTTTTCTCCATATAGAGTGATTCAATATATCGGTTCACATTCGAATCATATGGAGACAGTTGCGTCCTAAGGCGGTTCCAATTGCTCCATATGTTCGTCACGTTCATACTATCACCAGTTACAAATTTCAACAGCACCTGCGCATCAGAAAATCTTTTTTTTTTCAAAATTTTATTTTAATCGAAACGCGGCCTCACGGCTAAATATGCGAGCGCAGCTCAGCATCTGATTCTATTGTTTTTTACACACATACACAAGTCTGCAACGCCGATGCAATTACCAGCATTGCTGCAACATATACACTTATTTTAAGGTAAAGGGCAAGGAAATGGCACTTACATTATAAGACACATGTTCCCTGTAAATGTGATAACATGCGATCACCGCCTTTGGGCATGTTATCTTGGCAAGAGACTGGATCTCAGCCAGTGGAGCATTGTTTTTCTTATCCCATGTTCCCAGGCATCCAATCACTATGGCAGATACAGTTGCTTTCTCATTGAATGCCTGTCCAATTTCTAATGCCAGATCTTTGTATTTGACATAGTTACCTTCTCGCACTTTATCAAAGCCTTCCCCTGAGTCATATGGTACTTTCAGATCTAGAACATGTATTTCTTTGTTCCTTTTTGATCTGATTGTCATATCAGGTTTTAGCTTTGTAGGATTTGAGAGATATTTGGGTGATTTCTCCACATCAATCTCAAATCCAATTTTCTCTAAGTAGGCAACTATACTTATTCAGACGTTTTCGTGCTTAATTCTTCTAGCATTAGGCTTGGCATGGCAGTGATTGAACACATGGACCTGAGTCTCTTCATCCAGGTGACATAATCTGCACTTTGTGCCAATATTGTTTTTAAGGCGATAGGCATTGTAGTTGAGATTTAGAATGTTGTTTCTAGCACGTACCAAGAAGCTATGCTGTGCATCATTAAGAATGTCACTAGTAATGAGATACTTTGCCGTAGTGCTATCCCCTATTGCGGTCGCAATGCGTCCTTGTGCATTCGAATGTCATTGTAGTTATTCAAAATTGTTTTGGACATTTTTAACTAAGCTCAGGTTAACGGCGGGAGTAACTATGACTCTCTTAATTGAGGTGTTACTTCTTGTTAACTGCAAAAATCACAGTCAAAGCATGTGATATTGTACACCTTCTCGTTGGTGCCGGTCGATTAAAACTGAGTACAACCCACGATGGCGTCCTGATGGAGCACAAACAATGAGGGTCCTTGAGAGAGGCTCTCGTTGTACAAAATCTCTTTCTGAACCACGGCAAATCTTCCTGACGGGAGTGTATGAGAACTAAAACTAGTTGGCAGGTTAAAAAATACTGTTGATTATTTAGTTCTCAGTTAATGTTGTATATTGCTAGTCAATTGCGACAACAAACTTTAGTGAGGCTTCTAAGAAACACAGTTGGCCGGTCACCCATTGCGTGACAAAAAGGGCTGGATGTTCTCTTTGATACCTGCCTCTCGAACTGGTAACATATAGCAGACGACTAAGATCGAATGTAATTTACATTTCATAAATTAGTCCAAGACATTGGACCCTGGTTTTTTGTCAGATACAACAAAATTTCATGTATTTTGTAACGGGTTAAAACGATCCCTATGTAATTCAGGTAGTAATTACAAGTATTCCGAGAGATAAAACAGTTTGAAAACTGAATAGGAATCAAAAGAAATTGGTAATCGGCTATACGCAATTCGAATTCGGTTCTTTTGCTGTTGAGAGCGTCAGGTGGCAAAAGCTCAACTAAACCCTGCTACATGGCTATTTAACAGAGCATTTCCAGCTTCTGGTGCATGTAGTATCTTTAGCAATGGCCTCTCTCGTCACGATCCAACAAAAATCTCTTCTAACGGAGGATAAATTTGTCAGAGCCGTTGTGTGAAATGATGATAGAGTGTTTTAAACTAACTGAACAGAACGAAAGTTGCGGATAGTGATGCTCAGGATCTGTTTTCATGTAGCAGGTTCCTGGGAAGTGGTGCTGTATCACCCGACGTGGTGCCATATCTTTGAATAAAGATACAGTTAACTGCGATGAACTAATAAGGATCGTTTGAACCCTTCATTAAGAAGTGGGTGATCAATATTAGCATTATGAGATATAATTCTTCATGAAAGAGAAGTTGTTTCATAAATGAAGTCCCAAAACCCCGTTGAAGGGTTTAGAATAATCAATTAGAGTATTAAGAGAAGAC
Source organism: Schmidtea mediterranea (assembly GCA_022537955.1). NCBI lineage: Eukaryota > Metazoa > Platyhelminthes > Tricladida > Dugesiidae > Schmidtea > Schmidtea mediterranea. The sequence goes on from CM039679.1 coordinate 118,050,669, forward strand.
TCTAAACTCTCTTCGGTTCTGTCCAACGGGGGGAGGGGACATTACTGTAGATTCTTCTCTAACAATAATGAATAAAGTCAATATTTATGTAAACGAAAAATTACCGGGAGGTAATCTTACTTTCAAGTGCAGGTTCTGCGATCGGGTATTCGGTACGAATATAGGCAAAGGGATGCACGAGAAAAAGCGTCATTTGGTGGAGCGGGATGCGGCGGTTCAGAGCAAGGTGAAAGCCGGAGTGAGTAAGAGGTATTACTATAGTAATGAAGAGGAGGTTGAGTTAGCGAAAGCGCATCTGGAGCATGCAGATCTGGCTAAAAGTGATTTATTAGATACCATGTTTCTGGCATTGGGAAAAGGAAGAACTCTGCCATAGAGCAGCATTTGAGATCGTTACGTTATAATGGGGTCCTTGAAGAACAGCGGATGATCCTTGAGACAGCTATCGAATAAGTTCGGCAAAATAGCGTGGGTGTGCGAGCGAGCAATGCCACCGAGAATTTGGAGAGATTCTTGGAATCGTTACCTTCGGGAACGAACAGGCGCGAGGAACGATTAGATAAGATTATCCGATCAAATTCGATCGAAAGCCAAAGACTTGAATTAATCCAGTATTGTAATGATATGTGTCAAGACTTTGTGCAATTAGACTATCAAAGGAGGCCTAACAACGCTATAAAGCGCAGAAATCCGAAGAGATTTTCGAAAAAGCAGTTAAGTAGAGCTAAATTCAGCGCACCACAACGGCTTTGGGTAAAAGATCGGAAAGCTGCTGCACAGTTAGTGTTGAAGGATTAGCTGGATAGTTTGCTCAGAAATAAAGAGGATTCCAAAGATTTGGGATCGTATTGCAACAGGTCTTCGAACGTGAATCCGAACAAGACCGCAGACCAATACCACAGGTGGTGGAAAACGAAGAGTTAAATTCCCCGGTATTAGAGAAAGAAGTAGAGTGGGCTGTCAAAAACATTAAGACGTCCACTGCTGCAGGACCAGACGAGTTAGCAGCACTTGCCTTGAAGAAAATACCGTATTCTGAACTCGTTAAACTATTTAATATTATACTGTTGGTGGGATTCCTACCTGATGTGTTGAAGAATAGCAGGACGATCCTAATACCCAAAGTGGATGACCCCCAAAGGGGTGGAGATTATAGACCGATTTCGATCAATTATGTGCTCACCAGAACACTCAATAAGATCTTAGAGAAACGAGTCTCGAAAGGAGATTTTGGTGTCAATAGTCAGAAAGGATTCAAAAGTGTGGATCGTTGCCTAGAGAATCTAGCGACAGTTGAATCTATTTTGGCTGATACTAATATGAGGAAAAACCAGCTTGCGGTAGTATTCTTGGATATGATTAAAGCTTTTGATTCCGTAAACCACAAAAGCATTGTTAGAGCTGGAGAAATCAAAGGATATCCAAAATTATTAATGACGTATGTTAAAACGTGTTATAATAACGCTACAACGAACATTTCTGGTGTGACAGCCAAGTTAAACCGGGCGTTAAACAGGGTGATCCTCTTTCGCCGGCGTTATTTAATAACGTAATAGACCTTGCGATCCAGCGAGTTTCCGGAACAGGAATAGGATATGTCATGGGCGGTAAGAATTATTCTGTGGTAGCGTATGCTGACGATATTGTTCTGTTCGGTGAGTCGAGGGAGAGGCTGCAAATAGCCCTGACGGCGTTACTGGATGAACTGAAGCTTAACGGCCTGACACCCAATCCAGCGAAGAGTGCTTCGCTAACATTTGAGAGGTCAGGACAACATTGGTACGCAAGTAATGATACCGTTACAGCACTCGGAGAGCAAATACCTGCATGGGTAACATCGAAACCTATAAATACTTAGGAATCAAGTTTAATTCGTGTGGAGTGGTTAATGGTAGCTTACCGGGGATATACACCAAGAAATTGGAGTTAATTTCTAATATGAACGTTTCCAGGAACGATTTCTTATGTAAACCCACATGTGAATACCTTTACGAGTTAAATTTTGAGTTGCATATCGACAATTTTAGTGCAGAGACTTGATAATAAGTAAAATGATAAATCGTATATGATTCCTTCAACAGTCATTGAATAGTCTACTTCGTTTCATACATTGTACAGAACCTCCAAGTAAATTCTGAAAATGCCTAAAATTCTTTTGAGTCAAATAAAATGAAGTTTTTAAATTTTCATGAATTTATTGCCATGACAATTTTAATCATTAAGTAAAACATAACAAAATCGAAAACTTAATTCATCAATATCACATGTTGACATAAATAAAAGGTGACCACCTAGAATATCAATAATAAAAATGAAACGGGTAATCATAATAATCTTTACAATTAATAAAACAATGCAAATCTTCCTCTTTACTTTTGTTTCGATTCGTCAAGAGCATAAAATTGAATAAATAATTTTGTTCTTTTTGATTAATTTTTGCCGATATGGCATCCGGCTTATATAGGGAGGTTTTCCACGTACTTTTTAAATACGTTGAAACAAAACACCCATGTGTATTTATCACATTTCATCATTTTCCCCTACTTTCAGATTCTAATGTTTATTTTTTATTTAAGTTTCTAATTACATTTTAATCTTAATTCTCATAGTTGTTTTCTAAAATATAATCGTTTTTGATGAATTCAGAGCTGATTTGATAAAATTGGAAGATTTTGTTAGTTTTTGCTGTTTTCGAATTATTCTTTAATGTTTGTATTTATTTTTATATATTGCCTGTATCTTTTTTTCACTTTTTTATTATTTTTTTAATCTTTTTTAGCGCTGGATAGGCACCATATAAATTTAATTAAATTAAGTTAAAATAAATTAAAATAAATTATAGAAGATCTTAAAATTAAAATTCACTAAAATTAAATGAAAAACAATAATTTGACCACGGTTACTGATAATGTGTTGTTGTTAAAAAGACAGAAATTAAATTGTTTAGATTAATAAAAGTTTAAAATTGATTATAATATTATTGAATATATATTATTCTTTTAAATGTCTGCGAAAGGTAAAGCTGGAAAAACAACTAAGTCCCAAAGCAAAATTCGTAGTTCAAGAGCTGGACTTCGGTTCCCTGTAGATAGAATTCATCGAAAATTGCGAAGAAAAAATTTTCTGAACGTGTTGGAGGTGGAGCAACAGTTTATTTAGCTCCAGATTTGGAAGACTTAACTGCTCAGTTACTTAAATTGGCTGGTAATGCTGCAAGAGTTAACAAGAAAGTTGTATTATTCATTGACATTGGCAATTTGCTATCGGTTATGATGAAGAACTGAATAAATTATTGGATGATGTTTCGTGGCGAATATATATATCCGTCAGATCAATATATATATATATATTAGCCCGGTCAATTTTTTAATGGAAAATATTTTTTTCTCTGAATTCTGAAATGCACACCCTCTCATTTGTGAACGCTTGGTGTATAAATGACTCTGTAAAAATATTAGGCAATTCGAAGAGGAGGTGGTCCCCCACAGACCTTTTACATTAATAAGTACATCTTCCGAGTCTCTATACATGACTTACACGTTCACTTTGTTAAAACTATTAATATACAACTTATTTACTTAGTTCAAGAGTAAGGTGCAATGTGCATTGAAACAGACTAGAGAGTGATAATAGGGAAGACTCAGGTGTCTGCATGTTACTGTAAAGCTCTCAAAGTTGTATTTTTAACCGCTTTTTATCAAGTATTGAAGTATCAAGTCGTAACATCATCAAGGTTAGTTACTATATTAATATTATTATAAATGTAAATTATAAAAGTAATGTACAGAAAGAGATGTGAAATTAGAAATAGATAAATACTAAATAGATCAATAAGTTAGATGAGTTAATGCTAAAAGAATAGGATACGTCGTGATTAAACAGTAAGACTCGTTAACATTAACGTTAACACCTTACACTTAGTATTTAAGTTAAACTGACCATTCATATAATAAATTTATGTAATTGTGTAGTGTTTATGTTGAATGTTGTTTCAGATGTCATCGTTGTCGAGTAGTGTGAAAAATACTACTGGCTTGTCGGACAGCCACTTACCAGTATTGACAAGGTCGGGCCAAACCAACTTCCTACGAAAGGTCTGGCACTCCGTCGTATTTACTGTGAAATCAAAACCAACAAGTCGACACTTACTGCGGCTTGTAGTACTGTGGCCGATGAGGTGCTGTCCTACTGGGTCAAAGCTAACATTTCTACTACTGCCAAACCACATGTTGTGGCTAAGCTTAAGTCTCTGCACTAGGACCAAGCCACTGTGTCCAAACACAATCAGAGGCGACATTCTGCGATTTTACTCAAAAAGACCCATTTTGAGAGACAATGGGTTTGTGGTGCACCATTTCCTCATATCGGAATGGCCTCAAAATTTTACAGAGTCATTTACACATCAAACCTCACCAAATGAGAGGGTCTGCGATTTCAAAATATTAAAAAAAATTCCCAGCCAGGTTAATATTAATTCTTGGATTATTTAAACAAAATATTTCACATTTGGCAATTCCTCAGTTTTGATAAAATTGCAGCTCAAAATCAAGAATAAAGTCAAACAGAATAGATAATAATTTCTAAAAAATGTTTAGATAAAATGCATTTTTAACAAATTCAAAACTTATTAAAATTTTGATTTATATAAGTCAATTAAAGGACTCAAATTATTATTTACTTATTTGATATTTTTATTTATGCTGCTACCAAGGAATCACAGTTTTATACTTTTTTGCATTACCTACTTTTTCACAAAATTATACTTCAGATATTTAGAAAAACTTCAAAAATAAGACAATATTAATAAAAACACTTTGTCTTTTATTTAGAGCGATGTAATATTTATTTAATAGTTAATTGTACAATTACTGGAAATATAAATCATTGCTAAAAGAAGATAAAGAATATAACCGAACTCCAACAAAGCAAAATTGAAAAGAATAAACATCAACTTAATAGATTATAATATTTATATAAATTTCAAATTTCATTCTATATTAAACCAAACATTCACTGTTTAATTTATTTTACATCTCAGCTTTGTCAAAACAATAAATCAATTATTTTATTAATTAAAACTATTTCAATAAAGACTTGAATTTCAAGGTAATGAAAAATTCCTGTTTTGTGAAATTATTGAACGATTTTAAAAATTATTTTTGAAACTTTGAATTATTTTATAAAGTTGATAAATTAGAACCATTAATCAGTTGAAATCATCATTAAATCTTGAATAAACTGCAAATAAATGGAAAATGAAGAAATAATTTTAATGAATATAAATAATGTTTTTTAGGATGTCAGGAAGAGAAAGAAAACATTTATCAGAGTCTCCTGACGAATTATTTTCAATCATTATATTTTCTGTTTACTATAAGCATTAAGTTATCTGTTGTAAAATATTTTTTTTGAATATTCAATTTTATTTTAAATACAGATTTTCAAATGTTGCTTTATTTCGATTTTGTAATAAACTGAATATCATCCAAAATTTTATTCAAAATAATTTCCTTAAATAATCTTAATTTTATAAACAATATTTAAAAATTATGTATATAAATTAAACAAAAAGTTTATAGTAAAAGTTTGTTAAATACATCAAGCAGAGTTTTATAAATTAAGTAAGATTTGCTAAATGATCCAATGATGATATCATATCAAATCCAATTGACTTTTCACATTTTGAATCAAAATATATATAATCATGCATTTAAAAGGAAATTTTATTCAGAACTGGTCACTTTGTGGTATTAATGAAATAAAGTTTTAAAAATGTGAGTTTTGATGGGCTATTTATCACAGTACATGTGTTGCAAGGGAAAAGTTCACATTAGGTGCTACAAAGGTTTAATCACTAGTCTTACTCTGTTAGTCATAAAATACCTTTGTTATGACACTAATATATTTGGGTATTTCTTTCTAAATACATTCGAGTTATTATCTGTTGAGGTTTCCAATATAAATAAACACACAAATTCAAGTTTCAATGTTATATTTAATGATTACAAATATTTGTTGATAATAAAATAAAAAGTTTTACATTTAACAACTAACCAGCGATTCTGTGTCTGGTTTCTATGTAGTGTCTTTTGCTTTTTTATGTAATTGGGTTACATGAGCTAGGTTATGTAAGTTTGTATACTCTAAATTATGTTGCACTATCAATTTCTGAATTTGCAACTCTTCTTAGCTACAATATTTAGGGAGGTTTAACTAACAAAAACTAGGCTTTATATGGGTTTTTTGTTGTTCTTCATATCAAATAGTAATGATCTTTAAATATGATTATAGTTTGTTTTTCATAAACGATTTGCTATTTTTAGGGTTATCCATATCCCCAGCATCCCTGAGGTTATAAATTAAAGTTTGATTCTTATATATTATTGAGGTATTACGAAAAAAGCACAGTAAAATCAATAAAATACCAAAATGATAAAAGTGAAACATTAATTAAAAAACTTATAAAAATTCGAAAGTAGTATTGATCGGGGGAAATTGGTATGGTTGAACGCCAAATTGAAAGACGAGTCCAGAAATAATAATAAAAATTTAGTGAGGGATCCCTAGAAAATAATATAAGACAAAAAACAAATTAATTAAAAAAATTAATTACTAATGGGAATCCCGAGTCAATGGGAAGTCCGAGGCAATGGGAAACCCGATAGATGAGGAAAACCCGTTGTATAGACAGAATAATATAATTGGGGTAAATTGGCCTAAACAATATTAAATGGGCGCCACTGATCTATAGAGAGGTAATTATTTCCTAATTTGTAATTTAGTAATGTTGCAAACGTTGTTGACAAATGTCAGCGAATGTAGTCTGTGGGAAATAATTATTTTTAATAATTTAGTAATGTAGCAAATGTTGTTGACAATTGTCTGAAAACAGTCTGAGCAGGAGTATAAAAGGAAAAACACGAAATGACCAGTGGTCGAAGCAAACGAGTAGTCTAGTCAGGTCAGTAAAAGAGTCTAAACCCAAGTAAAGTCAAACGTTATCTATCAGAAAAGGTGATTATCCATTGGATAACCTACCTTAAGATAATCAAATTTATTCGGAGGTTGAAGGGTGCAAATAAATCACAAATTGTAATTACAAAACATTGAAATAAATCGGATTGCGTTGTAACTGTGGTAAAGTGCAAATAAAATTATTCTGTGTTGGGTCTGCTTATTTGATTCGAAAAGGACACGAGGAGTCAGAGGGAACCGACTTTCAATAATAATAACCCAACATTGTGGTGAACCCGACGTGATCTAAAGTCAGCTGAGAATAGTGCTGAAAATAATTGAATTATTTACAAAGAGAAAAACTGGAAAAAAAGTGTCAAAGTAAAATAAACTGAAAAGAGAATAAATTATTGAATTAAAAGAAAACTTTCAAATTATTGAAAAACCTTCGTGATTCATTACGGCAGAATTTATAAAGAAAATTATTATAGGATAAATTCCAAAATTAAAACAAAAGGTAACGTTAATAATTGTAACATTTTAAAATTCAGACGAGAAAAAGTTGTACAAAAAAGATTTTATAATTTGAAAAACCAGAAGCAATCAGAAATAATGGCGAGCAATATCAATAAAAATGATTAAACCCTGGTGTCCACTATGACAACCCCTGTATCCAATGTCCAAACAAATATGTCTACTACCCTTAGTAATGATTATACAAGTTGTCAGAAACTACCAGTTCAACGATATGGAGGAGATCCTGTCGAATTTGTTGATTTTATGGCTGATTACTACATGTATGCCACTGTTTACGGATGGAGCCAATCGATTATGGTGCAACAGTTACCATTATATTTAAAAGGAGCAGCGAGAGAGGCTTGGCAACAGATTGATAAAAGACTCATTGCCAATGATTGGACCAAGTTGAAAGATGCCTTAGCAGCTAAATTAATTGGGGGTGATATCAAACGAATAAGGCGCCAAAAATTTTACAATCGAGTGCAAAGACCAGACGAGTCGGTAAGTGAATTTGCTTATCGTTTGACAACTCTTGCAGAGAAAGCTTTCGAGATTAAACCCGAACAAGTTGATGTGGCGAAACAAGTGAAGGAATTATTGAAAGACAAATTTTTGACAGGAGTTATTTCAACAATTTTGACGAGTTAATTAAAAAGGCTATGAAGATTGAATTGAATTTGAAAACTACTCAACTAAAAGCAGAATCCTTTATAACTATTGATGAACTTAGAGACAGATCAATATCGCCAATCAAAAATAATTTATTCCAGAAATCTATCAGCCCATCACCAAAATTTAGAGTGAAATTTGAGCCAAGGAAATATACAAATAGTTCAAACGAGGAGAGAGAAAGATCAGTTCAATGCAGTCATTGTCAGAAATTGGGACATAATATAAATCAATGCTGGTTTAGAAACAATGCCCGAAGAAGTCCAAATCTTGTCCAGTGTGATCATTGCCAGAGAAAGGAACATAATTATAGTCAATGTTGGTTTAAAAATGAAGATCAACGAAGTCCAAAGAGGATGTGGCCAGATTGGTTGAAAGGCAATGGTGGGAAAAGTTTTAGTAAAATGAGCACCAACAGCCAGCAAATTAATGATAATATACAGTGCTATAATTGTGGAAGGAGAGGGCATGTATCAAAAAACTGTTTTGCAAGATCAAGATCTCCATCAACGTCACCGTCACCACAAAGAGATAGAGTTAATTTACAAGGCCGAATTCAATGTCATTCATGTAGAGGTTATGGACATATGGCGAGGTCATGTCCCAGGAATAATGAGAGATTCCAAAAGCCAATCTTAAAGAAAAGTAGATTCCAAAGTGACAAATCACCAGCAGATAACGTTGCTTTTGTGCAGCCAGATAATTCTAATAATAGAATTGAATACGAAGTGAAACAAATGAGTTGACGTTTGGATCGTTTAATATGCAAGTTTGAATCTGATGAAGAGACGGATAACCACATGATGTATGAGTCGCAATCAGAAGCATCAGACACAAAGTTGAAAAGAATGATGATTAAAGATGATTTGCAAGGCGAAAAGGCAATCATGATTATGTCTAGGATTAATAAATTAATTGAATTGAGAGCAGGGGAAATGTCTAAAATAATGACATCATTACTGGAATTGAGTCAGGTGTCACTGAGTGTACAAAGATTAAAAAGTGAAATTGAACTATATGCAGATTATTATGAGGTGAATTCAAAAGATAGAAATGAAATAACAAATATGATGAAAATATTTGGGAAAGCGTTCAGAGAAAATAAATGGTTAGATTTTATTTTTATTGATGTAGATGAAAGTAGAAATAGTGTGATCAGTATTTGTTGTGAAATAGGAGATTATGTTAAAAATTTAAAAGATAGATTAAAAGAGAATAATGGAAGACAGATAATAAAGATGAAATTTAAGAATAGATATTTAGAAGACGATGAATTTTTAATAGATTGTGGTTTTATACCTGGAAATAAAAATAAATTGCAGGTTGCGTGCATGATTAGAGAAGGACTAGTGAAAAACAGTGATTTACAAGAAATAACGAGAGACTTAAGAGATGCTTTAAGTGATTGGGATGGAGTTAAAATTTCGGAGAAATTAAAATTAATTGATAAAATAGAACTCGAAGAAAAGGCTAAACTAGAAATAGTAAACATAATACGACCATATTTATATTGTTGGGCCAGAACACAAATAGCCTTGAGAATTGTTTAAATACATCAGTAATACAGCACGAAAACCCAGCACCAAGATACCGTAAAATATAACATACAACACCAACTAAACACTTTAAAATCTGAGAGAATATAAATAAATATAAAATCAAAAACATACAAGTAAAATAAAATAAATACAAAATGCATCAAGAACCACACGAAATTTATACAAAAAATAACATAATAACAAGAAACTTTGACCGAAAAATGACAAGTTATATAAAAGTAAAAATTAATGAATTAAATGAGAAAAAAATAAAATATTTTTGGTTGTATAAATTTATTTTAAAAAATGTTAAAAATAAATTACCAATTTATATTTAGAAATTCATAAAAATTTAATTTAGATAACACAAATAATTTCAAGGTCAAATTGGTTTAATCGCAATCAAACTAACACGCAAGGTTAAGGCCAAATTATAGGTATATATACTGATGTGTTTTGACAAATTTTCAGTCTTATTTATCAGAATAAAATTTTTCAGTACAAATCGGTTGGTGTGTATTGCAACTGTTAGCCGTGCATTCAGGCAATTAACAGTGGTACATTGACATATATGTGAATGAATTCTTTATGAATTTATTAATCATTTATGAGAATATGTGAATGGGTGCTTTGTGAATTTATTGAAAAATTGATTAAAGGATTAAGCGATAAACAGTGTTTATGCCAACGAACTCTCGATTACTATGGGAGATGTGTCATGCCAAATAAAACATTTATGAATTTATTGACCAGTTATGAGAATATGTGAATGGGTGCTTTATAAATTTATTGAGAAATTGATTAAAGGATGAAGCGATGAACAATGTTTATGCCAACGAACTCTCGATTACTATGGGAGATGTGCCATGCCAAATAAAACATTTATGAATTTATTGACCAGTTATGAGAATATGTGAATGGGTGCTTTGTGAATTTATTGACAAATTGATTAAAGGATGAAGCGATGAACAGTATTTATGCCAATGAACTCCTGATTACTATAGGAGATGTGTACCCAATTGATTTGGTAAAATTTATTTTTTCCTTTTTCGGCCCACAGCCAAAACATTACGCAAGTCAGTAAAATCACACATAGTTACCGAACTGTGTAAGAGCGGTGTAAGTCCGCCAACAGTCGTGCCCGTGAAGGTTCCGGTGTGAGAACTCAGGAACCCAAACGTCAAATCACTGAATTAAATAGCGAAAGAGAGTAGCTTGAAAGTGGGTCTTTTGGCTCAACTTTCTTGCACTTGATTTCGATAAAATCGACATAAACGTTTTAACAACATTCAGCTCAAAATCACTAACACCGAGTAGTCCAGTGGGCACTCATTAAATATAACATGAACATACATAGATCTTAAGGAGAAAGGAGGGAAAGGGTAGCGGGGAAAATAGCGAAATCGTTGCAAAAGTTAAAATGAATAGCCATGGGAAAAAGATTAATCGAACGACTAAAATCAGGAAAAATAATGTTCTAAATAATATTTAAGAATTAAATAAACTATGTTGAATTGAAACGAAAAATATGGATAGAACGCTGCGCAAAATTTTGGAAATAGTTTAAACATTTATCGTAAAACTGTAGGATAAGGGCGGAACGCTGCTCAAATTTTCCGAATCAATTAAAATACTTATAGAAAATAGTAAAGTAAAAGTGAAATGTCGTTCAATTGTTAGTATAATATTCTCTTGGAACCACAAAATAAGGGCGGTACGCTGCTAAAAATTTTCGACTCCAGGAAAATACTTTGTCGAAAACTGTAAAATAAGGATGCATTACGGCTAAATTTTTATCTAAGTAAAATATTTTTTTTTGCCGAGGAATAAGGACGAATCCCTACACAAAAATTTGATAATAATAATGACAATAAAAATGAGGATAATAATAATAAGAAGAATGATCATGATACTTATAATAATAATGACAATAATTATGATAATAATAATAGTAATAATATTAGTGAACACAATAGAGGCTGTAAAAGTGAAATATGAATGTCTGATTTTAGAATTTTTTTGAGAAGTTTTAATAATTATTTGGAACGCGTAATATGTGAAGCATTGCTGATAAGGTCATTGGATCCCAAGATTAATTTGCAATGTGCTGTGACTACGAATGTTTTGAATGTTTTTAAATAGTTTACGTATGTTAAATCATGTTTGTTTTTTTCATATTATTAAAATAATTGAAAATTTTAAATTACATTAATTTTTTAAAAATTAGAATATAAGTGAAAATTTTAAAATTTTAAATTAATTAAAAGTGAATTGAATATATTTTATAAATATTTATTCATTACAAAATTAAATTAATAAAAAATAATTTGTTTAAATTAAATGTTAATTCATAATATTTTTAGTTGGTTTTGAGTACCTGAAGATGATAGCTAAGCTATCGAAATATAGAATACGAAAAGTTTTTTATTGGCTTTATCTTTTAATTAAATCGTTGCCAAATTTATTTAATTATTTATTTATAAAAGTGAAATGTTGTTCAATTGTTAGTATAATGTCCTTATAAAACTGTAAAATAAGGGCGGTACGCTGCTAAAAAGTTTCGACTCAAGGAAAATACATTGTCAAAAACTGTAAAATAAGTAGAGCTTGACCGATTGTGCCGATTGTGAGATCTGCCGATTATGTAGCCGATACCGATTGTCTACGAATTTTAAATTTTTTAATCCTTGCTTGTTTTTGTGTTTTCAGGTCTCATAGTCACACCGTCTCAATACCAAGCAGAAATTCACTGATGACACAGACTACTAATCTACGACGCTACTTTACAAGTAGTGTCACCCCGTTATAACGTGTTATTGGAGAGGCGCATCTCGTTCGTCAGGCAGTATTTTGGTTGTTTGAAACGTGAAACTGAAATCAACAAAGATGGCGGCAAAGTATGGAGCCCAAGAGCGGACAACACGTGTTGGATTGAAATCAAAATCAAAGTTCAAAGTGCGAGATTCATGCATGCAGCGTCGCTGTCTCGCCTCATGTCTGACTCATGCAGGACCCAGTAATCTGCAGTAATAAAGTTAATAAGTTATCTCTAGTTACAACTTACAAGACAACGAAGGTTGCTAAATAAAATGTTATTAGTATACATTGAAAAGTCGGGATCAGAATGTGCGATATTTTGAAGCGTGTTATACCAGGGTGACACGTACTGTAGTCTAGTATTAAAACCTTTATTATAAGTTTTGAAACTGAATTAATTTAACTTTATTTAACTTCAACTTTATTTAATACTTTCTCGTAACTATATCATTATTCAGTATATGTCCAATAGCACTGTATAAAATGTTGTAAATGTTAAGGATTATTTAACATTAACAGTTACGCATTTGCGAATATACGTAAAACATAGGCTAACAAGTATAATATGTAACTTCGAAAAAAATGTATTATTGTCAAACTTAACTATTAAACGGCCTGTCAATAAATTTAAAAGTTGTAATTTTTATTTTTTAACTCCTCGACCTTGAAGGTATCCGTGACAATTTTTGCAATTCCCAGTTCCAGTCTTGATATTCAATAGTTGAACGAAAACTGTGGCAGATTATACTTGAGAAGAAGTAGCATTTCTCTTTTTCTAGCTGTCAAAGATACACTGATTACAGCTAAATTTTTATCTAAGCAAAATATATTTTTTTTGCCAAGGAATAAGGACGAATCCCTACACAAAAATTTGATAATAATAATGACAATAATAATGAGAATAATAATAAGAATGATCATGGTACTTATAATGATAATAATTATGATAATAATAATAGTAATAATAATAATAGTAATAATAACAAATGTAATGGTAATTATAGTAATAAGAATAATAATAAATATAATAGTAGTAACAATTAATAAAGGTAATACATATAATAGTAACAATGATAATGCTAGTATCAATTATAAAGAACATTGTAAATTTAATAAGGATAACGGTAAGAGGGATACTGTGTATATTTAACATACCAAAGGGTTTACAGGCCATAGAAAAATCATCAACAAGGACAACGATAAGAAGGACTAAGCGAATGGACATAAATATAAATGATATGAGAGTATAGGTTAACCTTTGAAGGAGATAGGAGACTAATGGGACGTAAAAATCGAAATCGAGCACAGGCCTTCTATCGGCATCTTATTGGACCCCTGGATCGTTCGGTCAATTATAGCAATATCAATAGCGCTCACTTTTTGCGGACGATCCACCCACTCGAACACAGTCCCAACGTTGCTTAGCAACGGTGCCGAGTGGTAAACGAAAGATATTTGTATGGAGTTGTCTGGGTAACAACCATATAGTTTCAAAATATCAACACCCAGAAACCCACCATATAAATTTGGGGGCTCAGCCAGGATTTAAAGTTTTGTTATTTGAAAAAACCAAAATAATCAAGTTAAGAAACAACAGAGAATTCTGTCAGTACACCCTTAGCCGGGATTGAAATGATTTGTCAAGCCAAATAACCAAAGAAGACCGAAATAACAATCTATTATCAAGCAGAAAATGTCGAACAAGAATGGAACTTAATAAAAAACGATAAAAAACGATTTACCAGACTATAAAATGAGAAAATATATTAATGAAACAAATAACTAGCCCACCAAATATAAATTTGGGGCTCAGCTTCGTTATTGAGAAGAATCAAAACAATATAGTTAAGAAACAATAGAAAGTGACCAGAGAATTCAAGATGCAAAAATGGAGTTATTAAACAGAAAATGGAAAACGATCAAGTTAGCTACAAAATAAGAAAAACAGTGCAATGAAATAAATGACTAGACATCACATACAAATCTGGTGGCTATAAGAAAAGAGAGATTAGCGGAAAGTTATGGAAAACGATGGATTTGTCTACAAAACGAAACGAAACAAATGACTCGACAACTGAATGCAATTTTGGGAACTCAGCAATGAACAAAGTGAACAATAACAAGCAAGACAACGTTGAGACGACATAGACAACTAATAATTCGTAAAAACATCAACAAAAAAATTTAAAACGAGTTAGCGGCCAGCAAACGGGAGAAACAAGACATTTGAAAGTAACCACCGAAACAATATCTCAGACAATTGCAGGAAGAAATAAATAGAAGGAAGTAAAACAGAAACTATGAAAAACGGCCAACCTATCTACAGGGAAAGCAAACTAACGAACGAAAGAAATACAGAAAAAAAAGATCAGTGCGAAATAAGAAGCGAAAAACTTTGATCATTCGAAGCAGAGATCTAATGATTATTTTATAACGGAAAATAAATGTCTAAGAAAATTAAGAAACTACAAATGTTCTCAAGGGCACACTCAACTTACCATGAATGACGATTCCAGATGGAAACAAATAACGATCAAAAACAATAAGTGTTGGGACGGAATTTCGCCGAAACGCAGACAGATAACAACTGGAAAATACTGACAGAAACTTTGGAAAACGATCGGTTTGTCTACATGGAAAATAAAGAAACACAGAGTATGCAACTGAAATCATCGAGTGAATATCATCCAAAAACCGTAGAAGTAAGAATAAAAATATAAAAAATAAATAAATAAAAATAATAAAAACAGGGGAAAGGTGGAAATCACAAGGGTTAAAGCGATTTTAAAATGGAAAACCACAAAAATGCGGGTCGTGTAAATATTGTATGAATAAATTACAGAATCATATAAATAATAATTAGATAAGTATGAGAAAAGCGGTTAGAATACGGGATAATTGGAAAACTAGAAATTGTTGAATTAATATTGATTGAAATTAGACGAGACAAGTCATTTAAAATAATTTTAAACTTAGTAAATGAATAATTAAAAGTAATTAAATAAAAAACAAAAATCAAAATTATTAACGAAATTTCATAAAAAAAGGTTACAACGATTTCGAACCCTTACTCCTATGAGCTGAGAAATTGTAGCGGAAAAATAACGAACGATCGATTGTGCGAATTTCAAAAGACATGAGGCTAAGCGAAGCCAAATTAGATACTAAATAAGAAAGAGATAATCGATCAAGTTAGAGAAATTGACGAAAAGATAATCCAGATGATGGAGAAACTTAGGTGTAGATAAAAGGAAATGTTCAGGTGTAAATGAAATGAATAGTAAATGAATAAAATGATGATGCTTGTTATAAATGAAAATAAAGGATTGGAGATAATAATGAATTACGAGAATAATAGTCAGCAACCAGAGGAAAATGATGAGCGAAAACGAGCACGATGAGTTGAGATTTATTATAATAATGAATGAGACAACAATAGTAACCGAAAGTGTAAAACATACGGAAAAAGCCGAACACTTCAAGAAAGTCGTTAAATAAATTCTGAGTGGACAAGTAAAACACAACTTAAACAGCGAAATCTGAAAAATCACACATAAGGTACGGTAAAAGTTTCGATGCATCTCATTTTTTAGTATATTTTGTAATGTTATTTATATTATATTATATGGAAATAGTACTGGAAAATAAGAATTAAAACCGAGCTATCATAACGATAGTACGCTTACCTGGATTGGGAATCCTGATCAATCCGAGGAGAGGAAGGTAGTAGGATCCGTCGCAAATGTTGGGGAGTTTCTGGCGAGAGATTGATCCCCTCTCTGGGTAACAAACCAACGCGATTACTACAATTTTTGAATTGGGAAGTGAGGGGTAACCGAAACTAAAAATAAAAGTAATAATGTTAAATAATTAAATTATACAATAAAATTATTATAAAAGTAATCTAAAAAAATTAGTAAGGAATCCATCCTTACTTATTGAAAATTATTTTAAAAATTATGAAATCAATAAAAAACTAACATTTTTATCGTTATTATCTATGTTTGTTGTTTTGTTTCTTCCATAATTTTGATTAAATCCTAAAATATGTAAATTAATTTAATAAAAAATTAAAATCTTACTTGGTTCTAGATAGTATCCTCCATTGAAATGAGTATAGTTTTGAAAATTGTTTGTATCTAAAATTTAAAAATTGATTTAATAAAAATTAAAATAGGTAATCGTATAGTATCAAAGTTTGTTTTCTTATTTGCTATGCATATCTAATTAAATTCATCATTAAAATCTACTTCTTTTTTATTATATCACAAGCAGTTAGCTTCTTCATAACTGCCAAATGCACCTTTGAATGGAAAAAATTTACAATTAATATTTAAAATTTTATTGTCAATATATATCAGTAAAATATAGAGTTGTGACTAATTGTATAGTTTCATTAAATATAATAAAAATACTCATAACTAGTATGTCTTGTACTCTTACTATATTTAATATGACAGTCAATTTTAAATAACCAAATTAATATTGACAAAGTGAAAACTCTTAAATTGATGATAAATTATAATAATTATTCAAGGAGTGCTATTCAAATGTATTTATAATATTCATAGATATTCCACCAAAATAATTTTATTAAATTGTATTTTAATTTTAAAATTTTATCAAAAAATGATATAAATTTTTACGAAAAATGTTATATTATAATTGTATATTATATATTATAATTATTATTATTAATATTATTATTATTACTGAGCTGTGATCCAGCGCAGTAATTTCGGAGTTTGACAATTTTTTTCATAGAAATAGCTGAACAATTAACCTAAGGAACTAGCTCCGACCCTGTCCAAAGGTATCAGTAATTATATGATCTTGCGTGTTTAATGATAATAATTATATGATAGAAAAAGAAGTTGTCCATATTCTGTTGGCAGAACTAAGAAGAGCTTATTATAAGACTATTTGTGACGATGTAAATTAAACAAATTTTTAATTTGTTCTTTTTACTAGTTTATTTTTGTGAGTTTATTTGATGAGTATCAATTTTTATTTACTAGGTTGTATTAATGTTGATATCATACATATTTATCTGTAGTAGAATTATTATTATTATTATTATTATTATTATTATAATTATTATAAATTTTTACGAAAAATGTTATATTATAATTGTATATTATATATTAAATATTATAATTATTATTATTAATATTATTATTATTAGTGAGCAGTAATTTCGGCCTTTGACAATTTTTTCATAGAAATAGCTGAACAATTAACAGCCCCCATTCTATCAACATCTCTAAAATGTCAGTCACATGCTCATTCTCAAAATAAATTTATCTGTTTAATCCAGAATAAAAACACTCATGAACTAGATCAAAATAAACATTATTCATTATTGTATATTTACTGACAAAAGTCGACCTCCACTTGACATACACTTGAAATGATTCCAGGATGTAAAACTTGTATAAATTGAGCATGAAACCTCCATTGAATATTCAACATGCAAGTAAGTTTTGAATTTGTTAAAAATGCATTTTATCTAAACATATTTTAGAAATTATTTACTATTCTGTCTGTGACTTTATTTTTGGTTTTGAGCTTCAATTTTATCAAAACTGAGGAATTGGCAAATGTGAGATATTTTGTTTAAATAATCAAAGAATTAATATATTATCAACAATATGATTCAGGATAAAAGTCTCATCAAAATTAAAGCAGTCGCTTTAGAAAACTTAAATAATAGACTTCAAATGAAAATATTTCAAATGCTTATGGCAAATTCATGCCCCAGTGGTTATCATCCTTGTCCTGATGGGGTCTGGTGCTGTCCAATCGGTTGGAACTGTCTTGGTGGCGGCTTATGTGGATTGTAGCAGAGTTGAATCTATGAATGATAATTAAAAAACATTTGTTAAAAATTTGATAAAATATATAATTTTAATATGTTTTTAATAATATTTTACGGATATTTTTTGTTTTTCACCTCTGCTTTATTTTTATTTATAACAGACATTGTATATTATAAATGTTTTTATTAAGTTTTTAAAAATAATAATGATACTATAATAAAATTAATAGTAATTCATCAAAATTAATTAATTCATCAAAGCCGTCTTTCAGAAAGTGTATAAAGATTGACGATGATCTAATAGCAGCTTATCTAAATAAAGAATTATATCGGTCAAACGGTTCTTGATTTATCAAAATTACGGATGTATCAGCTCCAGTATCTTGAATTAGAGAAATATAGGAATCTTTTCAATTGTAGGATTGACATTGTTGCTGGCAAAACTGACTCTTTCTTCATTGAAATTAAAAACTGTAAATTAAGTACTCTATTACCTGCAATGGTTTCGGATAATCTTTTGGACACTTCAAATTATGATATTGGTCATCCTTTGTATTCAAGAAAACTTGACTCAGTAATAGGTAAATTCAAAGATGAGAGTAAAGGACTTGGATATAAGGAATGGGTTTTCTTACGACCAAAATTCTATACTATTTTAGGTGAAACTGATAGTAATAAAGCAAAGGGAATTACTTTAGAAAAAAAATTAAAAAAATAAAATTTATCTGCATAGGATGACGGTCTTGAGATAATAATGAGTAGTTCTTTGCTTCATCAAATGAGTCTCTGCATCTGTCGTCAGGTTTTCTCGGTGATTCGGTGTTGGTAATACTGGCAATACTAGTTAGAATTCTTTTCCATTCGGATGCAAATATTTTTGCATTTCTGATTTTCCTCTATTTTTTTGGATCGAGCACATCAAATTTTTAAAAAGCTATTATTTTTATAATAACATTTGTCTTCAATAAATAGATATCTAAATACATGCTAAGCAAGCTCCACAAACGAAAACTAATAATTTACATTTAGCCGATTTATTAAAAATAATTATAGTAAACATGAATTATTTTTTTATAAAAAAAATTTATTCGTTCATTTATTGGTTCACAATCTAGTTAAAAATATTTTCTGGAAATTAAATCAGTACATTGAAATAATTCCATTTTTTTAATCACCGTCAACTGCAAACAAAACAGAAAATATATTATTGAAAATTCGCAAAAACAATTTCCAAAATCAGCCAATCAAATCCATCGAATGAAGAACCGAATAATTTAGATTAATAGGTAGTCAAACTATTTCCGGCTGAAAGATTTTTTTTGCCCACTAATGATTATAGATAAAATAAAATATCTGAATTCGAGGACGAATTCTAATTAAAGGGGAAGATATGTTGGGTTACAAAAAACATGAATAAAAATAAAATTTTAAAATTATCAAAATCTATTAATATTAATTAAAATTTTGAAAAAACTAAAAATCAATATTTTTCGGGGCAACAGTATTAACCGGTGGCAAATTTGATTGTGAAGACGAATAAAATATTATTAGACTGAGATAAGGTATATTGAAGGGTCTGGAGCCCAAAACCAAATTAATTAATTAATTAAATTATTTACAGATGAACCCATTAATCAAGGGCCGCCGAGCTGAATGTGGTTCCCGGAATTAGTGAAACGGGCAATAAATTTTCCGAAATGGTAAATTGTTTATCAATAGTAATCCAGATTTATGAGAATCCAAAAACTATAAAAGCAATTGACAAAAAAAAAGTGGCCAGTTGGTCGGAGCCCGAAAATAACGAGTCGGAGGAAACGAGCGAATAGTCGTAAATCGATAAAGTTAATCAGATTGCAGTTGAATTTACATCGTGATACCCTTAGGGTGTATACGATAAAAATATTATTGTGTATCGTGGTGAATATTTGTCAATAAAGATTTCTTTGTTGGGATCGAGAGACCTATTCATCGACGAATATTTAATATCTCAACCAGATAATCAAATTTATTCGGTGGTAGAAGGGTGCAAATAAATCACAAATTGTAATTACAAAACATTGAAATAAATCGGATTGAGTTGTAACTGTGGTAAAGTGCAAATAAAATTATTCTGTGTTGGGTTTGCTTATTTGATTCGAAAAGGACACTAGGAGTCAGAGGAGCCTACTTTCAATAATAATAACCCAACAAATATAATGGGTTGATGTCTATAAATCATTTGAATCATAATTTTTTATGTCATTTACAACATTTATATTTTTTGATTTTTTATTTAAATTTATGCATTTTATATTTACAATATTCATATTACTATTCTAATTACCATTATCATTGTGTTTAGTGTTGATTATTATAACTATATATGTATTAACATTCTTTGGTTATCAAAGATGAAAAATATTTTTAAAAACAACCGATATTTATTTAGCTATAAAAAGAAAGTAGACGGGATCCTGGATATTAAGTTTTTATTCCTCATAGGTAATGAATTAACTCTAAATAAAAATACTTTTATATTAATTTTGTTGTGTAAAAAATCAATTTCATCTATAAAATGATAAATTCTTTTTGAAGATATAAATTTGATCCAAAAACATTATTAAAGAATCAACAGATGAAAGATTTATATTATAAACATTATTTTGTAAAATTGCGGAAATTTTTTATCATTATAATTATTATCATTAAACACGCAAGATCCTATAATTACTGATACCTTTGGACAGGGTCGGAGCTAGTTCCATAGGTTAATTGTTCAGCTATTTCTATAAAACAAATTGTCAAAAGCCGAAATTACTGAGCTGGATCACAGTCGTTTAATAATAAAATATTTATAATAATAATAACAATAATAATAATAATAATAATAATAATAATAATAATAATAATAATAATAATAATAACAATAACAATAATAATAATAATAACAATAATAATAATAATAATAATAATAATAATAATAATAATAATAATAATAATAATAATAATAATAATAATAATAATAATAATAATAATAATAATAATAATAATAATAATAATAATAATAATAATAATAATAATAATAATAGTAATTCTACTACAGATAAATATGTATGATATCAACATTAATACAATCTAGTAAATAAAAATTGATACTCATCAAATAAACTCACAAAAATAAACTAGTAAAAAGAACAAATTAAAAATTTATTTAATTTACATCCTCACAAACAGTCTTATAATAAGCTCTTCTTAGTCCTGCCAACAGAATATGGACAACTTCTTTTTCTATCACTATAATTATTATCATTAAACACGCAAGATCCTATTATTAGTGATACCTTTGGACAGGGTCGGAGCTAGTTCCTTAAGTTAATTGTTCAGCTATTTCTATGAAACAAATTGTCAAAGGCCGAAATTACTGAGCTGGATCACAGTTCTTTAATAATAAAATAAACATCAAATAAACACACAAAAATAAACTAGTAAAAAGAACAAATTAAAAATTTATTTAATTTACATCCTCACAAACAGTCTTATAATAAGCTCTTCTTAGTTCTGCCAATTATAATTACTGATACCTTTGGACAGGGTCGGAGCTAGTTCCTTAGGTTAATTGTTCAGCTATTTCTATGAAAAAAATTGTCAAACTCCGAAATTACTGCGCTGGATCACAGCTCAGTAATAATAATAATATTAATAATAATAATTATAATATATAATATACAATTATAATATAACATTTTTCGTAAAAATTTATATCATTTTTTGATAAAATTTTAAAATTAAAATACAATTTAATAAAATTATTTTGGTGGAATATCTGTGAATATTAAAAATACATTTGAATAGCACTCCTTGAATAATTATTATAATTTATCATCAATTTAAGAGTTTTCACTTTGTCAATATTAATTTGGTTATTTAAAATCGACTGATAATTTATAATTAATTTATTATTTAAGCTCGTCACTGAGTGAAACATATAGATTGTAAATAAAAATAATTTCACTTCCTCTAAATTAATAATCATATGAACAGATTAACTATTATATTTATTTATTTTATAAGTATTTGTATTCCTACTTTGTAATGATAAAATAAACATGTCAGTCTGTATTATTTTGGACTTGAAACCTTCCGGACGAGGAATTTGTATAAATTAGAATTCCATCTCATCAATAGCAATTAAAAATGCAAGTAAGTTCGTGAAGCTCTTTGAAATGAAATCTTTAAATTAATGAATTTTCTTATTTAGAAACTATCAAAAATATTCGGAGTTGCTGCTTTATTGGTTTTCTGCATGAGCGTCATTGAGGCGCAAGATTTGGAATATGTAGGAAATTATAAATTATTTTCAAAAATTGTTAATATAATTAATTAAGATAATTTTAAATATTATTTCTTAATATTTTTTAAAAATTCTTCTTCTTCTTATTATTATTATTTTTATCATTATTTTATTTTATATTTTATTATAGTTTGTTTTCATTAAACAACAAATAATTTTGTCTCAATTGTATTTAGGACGAAAATATAAATAAATTTCAAGCATTAAACATCAGAAGTGCTAATCATCGATTTCAAACAAAGTTTTTTAACAGGTTCTTAGCAAATGTCTGTCCACCTGGATATTTCTTATGTTCTGATCGTGTCTGGTGCTGCCCCCTCGGTTCTACCTGTCTCGGAAACGGTTGGTGTAAATGGAACTGAATTTATTCAGAATATTTTTTTCACTGAACAAAACGTCAAAATCGATTCATTTGATTTGGCTCATTTATATTTTCAATAAAAATATCTTTTTGATTATATTTGATTATATTTTGACACATAAATTAGTACAAAAAATTATAAACTTGTTTACGACAGAAAAATGTTACAAAACAATACTTTTATATTTAAGTTAATATTTTATTTGAATGTATTAGGAAATTTATTCTAAATATTTTTTGCATAGATGATTTTTCCTAAGTATTACAATTTTGAAATAAATCTTTAATTGGAGCGGATTTCTGGATCTTGATAATGAAACATAAAATTGTCTATGAAAAAATAGAAGATAACTTAAATGCTTCTCCATGAAATGAGATATGTGATCCCGAGACGTGGCCATGGCACATCTTGGAATGAGTGGATTCTTTAAACAAGTATTATTATAATATTACAATAACTGAAACTCCTAATTATAATCTATGTGGATGTATTTCTCAGAAAAGGTTTTTGGTAATCGAATTTTTTGTTCGGTCATTTTCTTTATCTTTTTGAATCTTGGTCACAAATGAAGTCATCATTTTCTACACAAAACCTAAGACTACTTTGGAGAGTTGAAAAGGGCCAGGATCGAGCAAAAAGTCGAATTACAGTCTCACAACACCATTTCAGGTTAAATCTGAACGTAAATAGCAACAACTAAGATCAATTCTAAGGATTGGGTTTTAAATATTTCAATTAAATTCATTTTTAATTTTCATCTTCAAATTATCTTCAATTATATTTTCAAATATATGTTAACTTTTGTTTTCAAAACATTTTTGACAGTTTAATTTCGTCTATTTCATAATTTATCATATCCATTTTTTAATTAAATTCATCTTCAAACATATCTTCAATTTTCAATTAAATTTTCAAGCATATCTTCAATTTCATACATCATGATTAATCTTGACATTTAAGTTTATCTTCTTTTATTTTTATTTAGTAGTTTAACTTTAAACATTTTAAAATGTTTTAACACACTTAAAACGACTTACATAGAACTACGTTTTTTTATACGTAATTATATTGTGTATAGTTTATAGTATTGTTAGAAGTTGCTAAAACATCTTCTAAATTATACTGAATAACATTTACAAAAAAGAATTCATATTCTAAAAACTTATTTACTATTCAATATTGTATAATATTTAAACAAACTTTCAAGCAATAACCAAATAATTTAAAAACAATCTATCAGAGAAATTCAATATTATAAATTTTAATCAAAGTTATTTGAGTATATTTGTTTTTTTTTAATTCCTTAATAAATTTAATATCTCCTAAATACTTTATTAAATATAAAAATATTATTTTTTCAAATTTACTTTAAATTAGTAAATCGTTTGAATTAAACAGAATTTTATATTTAAAATTTTAATCAAAGTTCATTTTGCCCATCTATTTTGAAATTTCATTGTTAAATTTTAAAAAATTATTAATTATAATTTAAAACAATTTATCAATAGAAAATTGATTTTATTTTTTATTTATTTAAATTCATTTTAAATCACTCTTAAAAAAAATCATCCGAAATATTCAATTCTCTGGTGAAAACACCTTATATCACCTTTCTTTAAGAATGATTTCTACGGTATGATCTATGCCCCATTTTTTCTACTTTTTTCTTTTAATGACGCATTTATTTGACGTTTTATCACATCATTAGTATTTTGTTGATACGGACTCGAAAAACATAGTGTAATTCCTATTGAATTTGTAAAATCTTTCATCATTGTTAGACCGATTAAATTTAAAGAACTGAGACGTAGTAATTATTAATATTGGTATAGCTATCGGTCACAAATATAATTAATTTAATTTAAAATACTTTAATATAATTTAATATCATATTACATAATTTAACATAAATTTTAATATACACTTAACATAAATAGTTGTTTCAACTATATTATTTTTAAATAGGAGTTTTAGAACTCCTTACAATCATCATAAATTCAAATACCTTTCCACAATCTATGTGAACCTCATTTGGTGCTCAAACCATAGAATTTATTTCTGAAGTATCGTTTCCTTCACAGTTTCCACGTCTTTTTAGCGACTGCGGTCAGGGATAGATATCTGCTATTAATTTTTGTTAATATATTGTTGTAATTTGATTATTGTTAAATTATTTCAAATTTATTTTTTCATTGTCAGAATACCACGCCACATAGCATTCACCCCGACTTTATCAATACTTTTACAGATTTTTAATACAAAAATAACTACAGCATTTATAATAAATATTTTATATAACTTAAATAGATAACATAATATTACCTGCACAATTGCACAACACTGATTATACCACAATATGGCTCATATGAAAAAAGTATACAGGTTTCTAAGGAGAGAATTATTTAAAGAAAAGGTTTATAGTGTTCGAACAATTAAAATGCGAAAGACTTGAAAAATTAAATATAGCAAGCTTTAAAGAAGACCTAGTGTAACAGTAAAAATAAACGAAGGAAGTTTTGAAGGTCTTCAGAAAACTCACGAAGATGATATAAAAAAAAGATAAAAACAAGATTATAGAAGACAATTAGAGAAGAATTAAGAAAAATTACTCCAACGGCACTTGGAAGAAGAAGGTCGAAAGACGATAATATCTGGAAACAAGTCACAAGAAACGATACTGGAAGTACTCGGACTATATTGCAGAAGCTTATTAAGCTATAGCTTATTAAATGAAAATTAGATGTATTAGAAAATGCTTTCACAGTAAAATTCAGGAAATTGTGCGAAGTTACAATGTTTGTCAAAAGCCAAGGCTACTACAGTAACAATGAATTAGCTAATAGAAACTATATCAACCGATAAGTTTCAAAGGAAATTTCTGATAATAATTTGATATTCCAGTAAAATTGTTAATCAATAAGTATCCAGCAGAAATTGGCAAATGCTATTGAAAATAAATGTTTTCTTTTGGTAATATAGATTCAAAATATTGATAAATAATAAATGGGGGTGTTCATGTCTTTGATCAATTTTTAAATTAATAAATTTATTGGCGGAGTGGACCGGGTTGATCAAATATATTATTTTTTTACGAAAATCATTAAAATTATGAAGAAAGGTTTTATTCTGGGGAATTGAAGTTTCTCCTTAAATTCTTTCATTTTGTGTAAAACCGCTTGTAAACATAAAAACAATAAACCAATGTCTAATTTATTCGAATAATAATTATGTCACTAGTTGATGATTTTCATGAAGAGGGAACTGTACGATTTTGAAAGTCTTCAATATCAGACAATGATGAAATTTGATGGGAAACTACATATCTTGCAACTTGTTGGTACAGGAATACATGATGATTGCTTAAAACGTTCTGATCGTAGGTTAAGTGAGGAAGGAAAACAACAGTAGAAACGAGCAAGAGAAAACTATTCCTTCATGTTGGAGATGTTTCAAAATAATTATGCAGTACTTTTTCAAAAAATAGATTTTGACAAAACTGTTAAATTGAAATGAATACAAATGCATAATAAAAGTAAAATGTCGTTTTTCATATTTATTACAAATAAATTCAAGCTAGTGAGAATCAACCATGCAAAACGTCGCAAAATGTTATATTAAAGTAAATTTGTTAAAGCTTAAAATTATTATATAGTTCACAGAGATTTATTGTGAATTTTTCTCATATTTTTCAATAAATGTTTACACACACACATATATATATATATATATATATATTTCCTGTATAATGCTGATATACCAACCCATGTGACAAGTAATAAGATAATAATTTTAAAAAACAAAAAATCTTATTTTTTTATTTATTTAATTAGAATATATTATTTTTGACTTGTTCGATTCCAAGGATAAATTTAATTTATGTTTTTGTGTGATTTGATTTATAAATTAAAATTAATGTAGACAATGCAAATATCTATTATTTATTTAAGGAATGCCATTATAAAAAATTTTATATTTACAGAAAATCCTGAAATAAATTTTGTAAAAATTGACAGTTAATTTCATAATAAACTAATTTAAAATGCAAGTGAGTTTTCAATAAGGAATGTGCGAAACAAAAATATTAATTAATAAATTATTATAATTATTTTTAATATAATTTAAAAATTCGGTTTCATTTAGAAACTTGCAAATATTTTCATTGCTGCAATTTTGATTAGTCTGTTTATCAATTTTATAGAGGTGAATAGCTTGATGGATGTCAGTTAATTATTTAAATTTAATATAATTTTATTTATTTATTTTCAGAGACATTTGAGCAATGTCACTGCAATTAATAATACCAATATGAAATACACTTCAAAAATGAAATTTGAACATAAAATAAATGACAATGACTGTCAAGGTGGATACTATCTTTGTCGGGACGGAATTTGGTGCTGTCCGGTCGGAACAACTTGTTTATAATTCGCTTGTGTTATTAAATTCCTGGAACAAATGACACAAAATCTACTTTAAAAACTTTTAAACAAATGAATGATTTTATTTGGAATTAAATTAATGATTTTTTAATTCTTTAAAATTGAACTATTTATTTAAATAACAATTTTTGAGATAAATTCTTTACTAATTATGAACTTCTTTTAGAATTCTAAGATAGAAAATAATTTTACGCCGAATAAGAAAAATTGTTTATTTAATGAAATAGGCAAATAAACATGTTTTTTTTAATTTCAATTATTTGTAATATTTTATTTGGCCATGACAGACTAAATTGTTTTAATTCTTATGTTTTGTTTATTTTTATTCGATTTAGTCAAGTACCGACTTCATGATTATGCAAAGAGTGAGTTAGTCAAGTTTACAAATCCGCTGTAGCATATATACAATTTTAGCATATACAAAATTGTGTTTGTTTTTTATAAATAGGATAAATAATTTGAATTTGAATTTTTCTTGGTTGTGGTTTTTTTTTAAATAAATTTAATTTAATTTATATCTTGTCGTAATTGACTGTTAAATTTACAAATTAAATTTTCTCAAAGTCTCTTTAAATTACATTTTAATTATTATGTGTCTCTAAATGCTTTGGTGTGAACGTTAATGTAAACCACTTGGCTCCCTTACCCATCTAACAATTGGGAGTTTAGATTTTTCATTTCTTTTTAACATAATATAAATTTTAAATAATAAAATCAATATAAAGAAACAAAAAAGAGCTCATCAAACGCAGTTTTAGATAATTAGAAAAATATAAACAAAATAAATAATTCAATTTATTGGATTTTTAAGAGATAAATGAATATAGTGAAACTATAATAATTAATAATTATTAAATTATTAAATATAAGTAATAGTCAACATTCGAATATTAATATTTAAATTTCCTTACAGCTGACATTAATAGCATGAGGTGGGTTATGAAAAGAAAAAAACAAATTAATAATTAATTATTTTTAAATTAATTTGAGAATATTAAGACCATCAGTCATGGTAGCGCAACTCACCTTCACTTAAGCTCTCAATCAATTGGTGCAATATCAACGTCATTTAGTGAGGGGTATCATCTAAATTAAGTTATTTATTGGATTTCGTACAGTAAATATTTACAAAAAACTTAACGAATTTAAACGGTATGAATAATTTAATCGTACATAATCAAATGTACTGATTGTCTTTTAATAAGTCGGTATCTATGTTAATGTTAAAAGAATGTATTTTCGATTAAATAAATATGTCATTACAATTAATATTTCATTTATTTTTATTTTGACAAAAGTAGGTAGTTAGGAGCGCACTGGAACGACACACAAAATATGAATTATGGAGATTCAATAATATTAAATGGTGATAATAGCAACATCGATAAAGATAACAGTAATAATATTGATAATAATACTACTAATGGCACTGATAGTAATAAGTTAGGAGGACACTCCACTATAATACACAAGTACCCCTCTACCCCCCGCCACGACGGATTAAAAGACACAATGACGTAATTACTCTCGAATTATCTTGATTATATAATTATGTAATCAAGATAATTAATTTTGTGCGCGCATCTTTTTTTTGTAGAATTTATTTTAGAATTTTGGCACATTTTTTTAAATTCAAATTTTTGGTACATTTTTTGAATTTATTTTTATTGATTTTAAATTTTTATTTCAAAATATTATTTGATATTAACTTTTTAAATGTTATTTTAGCTTTCGAACTTAAGATTGAAATTTATTTTAAGATTGAAATTTTTTCTACACAAAATCATTTAAACACTAAATTTCTAGGACATGTTTTTATATAAAGAAAAAATATAATTTGAAATTGAAATTCTTTACACATGTTATTAAATTTTAAAGTAAATATTATTAATAATAATAATAATAATAATAATAATAATAATAATAATAATAATAATAATAATAATAATAATAATAATAATAATCATAATAATAATAATAATAATAATAATAATAATAATAATAATAATAATAATAATAATAATAATAACAATAACAATTATAACAATAATAACCCATGTCAATTTTCAAAGATGATGATTGTATTTGTAAATCTTGAATCTGATATTTGAGATCCCCCTTCCTGTAATGGTCTATTGCAAACCATTATCCTGCATTTTCCACTCTTGAAGAATTTTGAAATTTTTTCTACACAAAATCATTTAAAAATTAAATTTTTAGGACATGTTTTATTATAAAGACAAAACATAATTTGAAATTGAAATTCTTTACACATGTTATTAAATTTTAAAGTAAATATTATTAATAATAATAGTAATAATCATAATAATAATCATAATAATAACAATAACAATAATAACAACAATAACCCATGTCAATGTTCAAAGATGATGATTGTATTTGTAAATCTTGAATCTTATATTTGAGATCCCTCTTCCTGTAATGGTCTCTTGCAAACCATTATCCTGCATTTTCCACTCTTGAAGAATAAGATTTGATATTTTGCGCTTTTATCCACAACATGTTGAGGTTTTCGGTTCGGAACTTAAGTCCAGATACTTCACATCTTTCTCTATAATTAAAATTACTAATCATTTTCAGCTATTTATCAAATTATAAACAAATTAAATTAAATTAAATTAAATTAAATTAAATGGAATTAAGAAATGATTAAGTATATCAAATTGTAGGGCAAAGTGGGAGCGGAAAAACTTTCTTCGTATGTAATTTATTACAATCAAACATGTTCAAATCAAAATTCAATAAAAAATATTGGCATAGGGGTACAGAAGAAGAGCATGGATTGACTCAAAATTAGTTTTGTAAATTGAAAATGACAATAGTTAAGGATTCGATAAAAACTGGACGTCTAGGTTACGTCGAGGCGATGTAATAATTTTAGATGATTTGTATCAAGAAGCAAATAAATAAAACGATTTTAATAACTTGTTCACAAAAATCAGTAGACATTGTGGAGTTACTATTATTTTCATAACACAATTTTTTTTTACAAGGAGAAAGTCATCGAACTCGTAATTTAAATGTTCAATACCTAATTATTTTCAAAAATCCGTGAGATCAAACGATTATTGACTTCTTAGTCAGACAAGCTTATCGAAACAATATAAAATCTTTAATTGAATCATCCCAAGATGCCACAAGTGTTCCCCACGGATATTTATTCTTTGACTATACACAACAATGTAGTGACGATTTACGTATCTGAACAGATATTTATGATTTATAAACAAAATTGAAAACAATACATAAATTCAACCATGTCATTTAAAAAAGTGCTTGTCAAAAACGAAATTGAAACTAAAAAAGTTATTCGAAAACCCAAATCAAAAGGGAAGAAGATTCTAAAATAGAATTTAAAGAAGAGTTTAAAGAAAAAGAAGTGGATAAAATTATAAACAATAATAATTGATTGAAAATAGTAAACATGAAATTTGATCGCAGTTCACCATATTTCAATGCATTGGTAAAGGCTCAAAATAATAAAAGAATAGCAATTTTACAAGCTTTCCCTTCATTTGTTATCGAAGATTTGCTTGAAGTTATTGTAAATACAGTTCGAAGTAATGTAAATATTAGTAAAGCTAAAAGAATGGTATTACAAAGACATAAGAGATCTCTTTTATCCTTGATAAACACTAGAAATAAGCGTTTAATGAAAAGAATAATGTATGAACAAAAGGATGGGTTCTTGGGTACATTAATTCCAATAGTTTTATCAGCAATAGTGCAATTTCATCATTAAGATATTGATGGGTTTACATCACTCTAAACCAGATAAAGTCGATTTAAATATTTTAACACCTTGTTGTAATAATGAAGGAACCAATAACCAAAAATCAACTCAAAACAATATGGACAAACCAAGAGATCCAGATGGTTTTGGTGGTGTATAAAAATTAACAAAAAAGAGACTCAAAAATGGTTATCTGACCAACTAGCATACAATTTAAATAAACTAATGTTGAAATGATTCCCAAATAGACCATAAAAAACAAAGGGATTCAATAATTCATGGCAAATGGACTTGATGGAAATGATACCTTATTCGAGAATCAACAATGGGTACAAATATATTTTAACATGTATTGATGTTTTTAGTAGATATGCCCGTGCTATTCCAACAAAAAACTGGCCATTGCAATTCAAAAATTCTTTGAAGATGGACAACCTCGTAATTTACAAACTGATTTGGGTAAGAACTTTTATTAATTTAAATAAATATAATTTATTTTAGGTAAAGAATTATATAATAGCAAAATAAAAGAAGTTATCATAGCCAATCATTACTCTGAATTCACTGAATTCAAAGCTTATTATGTGAAAAGATTTAATCGAACTTTGAGAGAAAGATTGAAATAATACTTTGTGCATCAAGGTAATAAAACATGGATACATGTTTTAGCGAAAATTATTTTTAGTTACAATCATTCGCTACATGAAGGATTAAAAGGACTCAGATCTGTTGACATTACCAACAAAGTTGACATTACCAACAAAGACCAAGTATTAAAGAAAGAAAAAATCAATAAGCCAAAATACTAGGTTGGTGATCATATAAGAATTAGTAAAATAAGTACTTCTCTGTTCATCAAGAATTTTGACAACAATTGGAGCGATGAAGTATTTGAAATCAAGAAAATAGATAAAAAACAGAATCCTGTAATGTATTTAATAGCAGATCATGAGAATAAAGAAATCAGTGGAAAATTCTACAAACAAGAACTGCAAATCATTCCAATCCCTACAATATTTAGAATTCAAAAGATTTTTAAAACCAAAAATGTTGGTAAATATAAACAAGTGACATGGATACGAAACTCCGAATTGGATATCCTCATCTCAATTGATTAAATAGATATAATGACAAAAAATCATTTTTATATGATATTACCTAGTAATAATTGTCTTCTTATTTATCCTAATAATTTTGGATTAAAATATACATCTATCATTAGTGAAGAGGATCATTGTCGAATAAAACTAACAAAATTTACAGACGATGGTTTTTTGGAACTGTTTTGGATAATTATAAAATAGTAGGATGTGAGCCCATCAGATACAACCCACTGACTTATGTAATTATTACATAATATCTGATCTCTCTCCACTCAGTTGTTACCTAATAATTGACCTTTGTCCA
The DNA here is from genome assembly GCA_022537955.1 of Schmidtea mediterranea. Classification (NCBI taxonomy): domain Eukaryota; kingdom Metazoa; phylum Platyhelminthes; order Tricladida; family Dugesiidae; genus Schmidtea; species Schmidtea mediterranea. The sequence continues at coordinate 118,083,276 of CM039679.1, forward strand.
CTGACCTCATGGTTATATAACTGAATAATCACACACTTATTGCGTAACCATTATTATGTAATGTGACCACTGGTCAATCACACACTTATTACTTAACCCTTATTATGTCACGTGACCACTGGTCAGTTATGGACCAACACACCTATTACCTAACTGTTATCATGTCACGCAGTTGTGGACCAACACACCTACCAACTTCCACACACATACCTTCTAGAACCTTCCACACACCTACCTTCTAGAATCTTCCGCACACCTACTAACTTCCACACTTACCTACCTTCTAGAACCTTCCACACACCTACCTACTAGAACCTTCCGTTCTTAACCGTTACACACACACACACATCCCGATCAACACCGATCCATACCTACCTTCTAGAATCTTCCGCATACCTACTAACTTTCACACCTACCTACCTTCTAGAACTTTCCACACACCTACCTACTAGAACCTTACGTTCTTAAACCGTTTACACACACACACACATCACCGATCCATACCCATCCATATTCATCCATACCCATCCGCACCGATCTGCACCCATCATCGCACAACATCGGCCATCATTGCCCATCATCACCAATCATCGCCTAACATTAAGACTTAGCAAAATACTCAATAGTACTATTTAAAATTTTATTAATACAACAAGTTCTTGATTACTATGAATTGAAGTGATTCTGCTTGGAATCAGCCAATTGAGGGGGTTGAACGATCGAGATAAAATTTTCGGTTTATTATCATTTAATTTTGAGAAAAGTTTTGTCTCAATAGAGTTCCACTCCTCGAAATTTCTCTGGCTTTACTGATTTTCATCGGTTATCTGATCCGGCTTTGCGCTATAAGTCATATTCGAGGGTTTGTCATAAAGAGCAGATTTGCAGATATTTGAAATAAAATCCATAATTGCTTCAGAATAGACAATTTGGGATTTGAGAAGATCCATCAATCTTTTACAACTCGATTGCTGAAAATCGAAATGTTTCTCCAGCGGATCTAATTGGCTCGAAAGAGCATCATTTGAAATTGTTTGGTTTTTCATTTTATTTTAAATATAATATTTTTAAAACAAAATAAAACTATTCTATTGTTTTATTTTGAATTTGAAATTATTTATAATAAAACTTTAATTGAGAATATTATAAAAATAATTTTTAATCAAATTAAAAATCAATTTATTGGCTTTTTAGAACGCCAGTGACATGATAATGCCATTTTCTTGAAGAATTTGCGATGTTACTCATTGCGCATGCTTTTACCAGACCAGCGACTTTTTCAAAAGGAACTCCCATCTTACCAAGTAGATCATAAGATGCTGGGGGAACAGATCCCATAGAACCGATTATACAAGTAAAGATATCAACAGTAAAGCTAGGTTTGGCAGCCTGTATTTGTTTTTTTAAAGAATCATATTATAAAAGTAACTGATTTCAGAATTGTTAGGTAAACTCATCATTTTTCTCAAATGACTACGAAGTTTTGTAGTATTGTTACAAACATTTGCAGAAAGAGCACTAATTTTAATTTCTCTCGTTCTAAATGGGAAGGTTAGGCGAGAGTGAAGGAAGGTCTTATAAGCTTTCAACTTTTGCCAACCGCACAAATCGGAATCCGCTAGCTTTTTCGCATCACTAACAACCTTGTTCAAGATTTCATAAGGACTTTGGTTAGCATGCTCACCTATTGGAACTCCAAGATATTGATAAAATTCTTTACTCAATAATTTCTTTATTTTTATATTATTAATTGAAATTTCACTAATCGTGTCGACATTTGGCAGTTGAATATATGCTCACTTTTCAGGTCTATATTCAAATCCAATTTCACGAGCTACATCAAAAGCAATGTTTAAGATATTTTGCAAATCATGAGTATTATTAGCAATAAGAGCGATATCATCAGCATAAGCAAGAACTTGGATTGAAGATTCACCAATTTTGAAAGGTTTTACTTTAGAAAGAGTAACAGCTTGAAGGACAGGATTTATTGCAATGGAAAACAAAATCATTGAAAGAGGGCATCCTTGTTTGACGCCCTGCTTTATAGGAATATTCTGAGTAACAATTGGACTACATGTATAGTATGAGCTAGTTTCAGTGTATAGAAGTTTCAAAGTGTTTGTGAATTTTTCACCAACTCCAATGTGTCGTAAAATCTTCCACATGTAATCATGGGGTACACTGCCAAAAGCGTCTTTTATGTCAAGAAATGCAATTATGATAGGTGTATCCTTACTATATTTCGAGTGCTCAAGACAAGATGAAAGTACAGAATTGTGTTCTACACAACCATCATGCACAGAACCCCCTTTTTGTCCGATATGAAGTAGATTGTTTCGATTTACCCACGATGTTAAGCGTCTAGCTAATATTGACGCGAATATTTTATAAACAACGGATAACAAAGCAATTGGTCGCCAAGAAGAGATCAGATTATATTTATCACCTTTATCAGGTTTAGGAATCATTAGAGTTTTAAAAGATTTCCAAACGTCAGGCATAGTATTTTCCGTGATGATTTTGTTGTAAAGAAGAGTCAACAATTTACCTTCTGGGTCAAGAATAGCAATATCGTTATATTTAATTCCATCAATTCCAGGAGATGTATTATCAGCTCTTTTCAGTTCAAAAATAACCTCTATCTATAATTGGTCGAAGTAAAAGAGTATTTTGAGATTTTAGACCAAAGTTTAAAACATTATCATAACTTTTAATTAGCGGATCTTGATGGCTAAAATTACCAATGTGATCTTTAATTGTTGGCCTCTCGTTAAAATAATCATTAAACATAATAAATTAACATCAAACTCGTCTTAAAATAAATGTTCAATCCTAAATTATTTAGCTTACTGGCTATTTTGTTAGTAGTATATTACGTAACAATTCTATCAAAATAGTCATAAAACTTTAATAATTTTCATGAAAATTTAAGTTTACAACAATTATAGTATATTGATAGTTTATTTAATTAAAAATAAATCACTCAAAACTTAAATTTTAACACTGGATTTAAAAAATTCAATATTTTTAAAAAATAATACATAAAGTTTAAAATTTCAACTTAACTAAATGTAAAAAATTAAATTATACAAAATATACTTTACCAATTTCTATAAAAATTTTAAATTTACAGCAAATAAAATATACAGATTTATATTCTATTAAAAAATTTAATTTTGAAAATAAAAAATAATTCGCCCACGATAGAAGTTGAACCCTTGACTCAAAGAATTATTACCGACACCAGACTGTTACAAGTCTCATTTTATTACCCAAATTTCTAATAATAATAATAATAATAATAATAATAATAATAATAATAATAATAATAATAATAATAATAATAATAATTACAAAACAATAGAATAAAAAGACAAACACATTTACAAGACAACATTTATTTAAATAAAAGCATTGATACCTAAATAATGCCCGAATGCAAAACTTTTGTTTTTACCTACCCATTGACGTTTATCATCGTTGTTACTTAAAGCAATTTTACAATTTTTAAAAGTAAACAACTGATGATTTCTCGTCCCTATTCTCGTTTGAGGAACAGAAAAAATTGTATCGTTTCTATAACAATCAAGATAAGAAAGATGCTTTATTTCAGTTCCTTCTAAAGTAATTCCCTTTGCTTTATTACTATCAGTTTCACCTAAAAGAGTATAGAATTTTGGTCGTAAGAAAACCCATTCCTTATATCCAAGTCCTTTACTCTCATCTTTGAATTTACCTATTACTGAGTCAAGTTTTCTTGAATACAAAGGATGACCAATATGATAATTTGAAGTGTCCAAAAGATTATCCGAAACCAGTGCAGGTAAAAGAGTACTTAATTTACAGTTTTTACAATATACTCTTTAAACATCTTTGCCTGTTTAAACCTTATAGCTCTATGAATCTTAACAACCTTAACACCAAGAGAAACAAACATCTTTAGAAGTCTCCAATGAATAACATAGTTTTTCTTGGAATAATGGGTGAGCATTAATTTTTCAACTTTAGAATCCGGTGGACACATCTTTATCCAAAGACACAGGGAATTTATCCAAAAACTCATGTACACTTTCAGGAATTTTGAGATCAACTTCCATTGTGTAACCATATGAAAGCGTTTCAATATCTGTATTCATACACTCATCCAAAATTTCAACCAAGGAAGAAAGTTCCAAAGTACAATAAATATAATATTCACAAAATCAATTTATAACACAAAAAGAAAAAAGATAAAAAATTTTAAATCTAAATCTATTTAGTTAACAATAGCAATTCTAGCATTATCAATTCTCCATATTGGTAACATAACTTCATTTTGATCAACTTTGTAACCTTGAATAGTAATATTATTGTACCAAGCCTTCCATTTCTTTGAATTGGATTTCTTTAAAAGCGTCATGATATCAAGTGTTTCTAGAATTAATATAATTGTTTTAACTGCAACATAATTTCTTATTGATTTGATGTAAAATTTTATTGATTGAATCTACATCTTCCTTCGTAATATTCACCTGAAATTTTGAAAATTGAGTTTGACTCAATTTAGCAGCTTTGGAAAATTTATATTCTATTTCATTCACTAAGAAGTACATTCTATGACCGTGATATATCTGAACAGGTTTCAAATTTACATCTTTTCTTGTTCGAGGATTTTTGGCTGTTTCGCTCTGATTGTTTAGCATCACGGATTTATCGCTAAAAAGTCCTTGCATCTAAAAAATGAAAGTAATTTACAAATTTCATTATTTATACTTAAAATAACACGTGTGCGTCCAAGCATAATCATTTTAATAAAAAGGTTTACTATATAAAAAACATTATAAAAACCAATAAAAACATAAAACATATATAAAAAGAAAACAAAATTTAAATATAAATAATTTATTTTTAATTAAAATCTTCGTTCAATCTTGCGAGCATATAGAGCAGATCGGCTTTTGCCTTTTTTCGCCCTCCAATTGGTGCAACAATTGCAGGGTGATCCGCAAATGGATCCAGTTTTTATTTTATTTTCTGTCCTTATATTCCATAAGAATCTTTTCGACGCTGATTCCAGTCACCTCAAAGATTCCGTATGTGACCACTTCCGGAGCCCAGAATGCCATATTTTTCCCTAGTTCGGGATATGCAAGGATTATTCTTTCGATAAGGAATTGAATAGCCATTTCTAAAACCATAAATTAAAACATATCAATTTATAATAAAAGAAACTTACCATCAGTTGAATTGTTTCTCATTTTGTTATTTGAATGAATAACTCACTTGTATTTATACTAATTTTTAACACACATCAGATTCCTTTCAACGAATCAGAATCATTCACATCCAATTACAAACACATCACAGCCAATTAAAACTATACACAACTATTACATCTACGTTAGGTAATGCTAAGTAAAAACTTTAAGATTTCATCGTTTTCAATGACTGACTTAATATCATCAATAATATTTCCAACAATTTCATGATAATCCAATGTTTGAAGACCTAAACGTACTATTTTACCACTAGCAAACACGTTAACACATAAAGGATTATTTTTAACATATCGTAAAGCAGGGAATATTTCAGGTTCATATATACATTTATTTTGTTCAATAGATCATATAAATTAATATCTGCTCCAATATCAGCAGTTACTGTAATTGATTGAATTTGAACATCTTCAATTGTAAATGGTAAATCTTCAACTTTTAGAGGTTGCTTACATCCCATAATTTGACGTAATTAATTTTGAATATTTTTTATTCGTGAAAAAATATTAATTTAAACAAATATAAACAATATAATTAAAGTTAATATTTAAAATGGAATTAAGAAATGATGCAGTATATCAAATTGTTGGTCCAAGCGGAAGTGGGAAAACATTATTTGTTTGTAAATTATTAAAATCAAACATGTTTAAATCAAAGTTTAATAAAATATATTGGCATAAGGGAGCCAATGATGAACATGGAATGACACAGGATCAATTTTGTAAAATAAAAATGATAATTATAAAAGAGTTTGATAAAAATTGGGTATATAGATTACGGCAAGGTGATGTGATAATTATCGATGATTAGACATAAAGGTGTTACAGTTATTTTATAACACAAAATCTTTTTCACCAAGGTGGATCTGACAGAACTCGCAATTTGAATGTCCAATATTTGATTGTTTTCAAAAATCCTAGAACTGCAACTGTTACTGATTTCCTTGCAAGACAGGCTTACCCTAATAATCGTAATTTCTTGATAAACGCCTTTCAAGATTCAACCAAAATGCTACATGGATATATTTTTCTTGATTTTACAAAGCAGTGCCCAGATGATTTACGAGTTAGAACTGATATTTTCAATAAAGAAGGTGCAATATTTTATAAACAAAGTTGAAAATGATATTATATACATCCAATCATGATACTTAAATCTCGTGTTAAACATCCAAAATTATCAAAACTTTGAAAAGTGTTTAAAAAGACTCTTGAACCACTGATTCCGCCAACGACTAGTTTCACCCCATCTAAAAAACTTATAACTGAAAATATTCCTGCACAAAATCTTATTTCACACAATTTAAAAACAAAATCAATTCCGAATAAAAATGAAAAGTCTATAAAATCAAGTCATCGTAGTTTTCCGTTTTTAATGCTTTACTAAAGGCTCCAAGTGTGAAAAGAATTAATATCTTACAATCATTTCCAAATTACGTTACTGACGATTTACTTGATATTATAGTCAAAGTGGTCAAAGGTAAAATTGAAATCAGTAAATCAAGTAAAAAAGTATTAAACAAACACAAAAAAACACTGTTATCACTCATAAATTCAAAAAATCGAATGCAGATGCGTAAAATTGTATATAAACAACAAGGTATTTTTATTGCGGCGTTGCTACCATTAGCATTATCATTATTAGGTGGAGTAATAGGAAATTCATTATCATGAACAATGGGTATAACTACTTCATTACCTAATCTTATAATTAATTTTAAGTCTACCTGTTGTAATGAAGAAAATTTGGACAAATCCAAAAAGACGAAGCAGGTTTCAGAGGGGTAGAAAAGCTAAAGAAAAATGTTACAAACTCGAAAAAAGAGACGCAAAAATGGTTATCAGGTCAACTGGCTTACAGTTTGAACAAACCTATGTTGAAAAGGTTTCCAACAAGTTCATATAAAACATACGGAATTAATGATTTATGGCAAATGGATTTGATGGAAATGATACCATTTTCTAAAATTAACAAGGACTTCAAGTATATTTTGACATGTATCGATCTTTTTAGCAGATTTGTTCGCGCTATACCAGTCAAAACAAAATCTGCAAATGAAACGGCTTTATCAATAAAATCAATGTTTAAAAATGGAAAACCGATTAATTTACAAACTGATTTGAGTAAAGAATTTTACAACAGTAAAGTTAAAGAAATAATAAAAGGAATAAATCATTTCTCAGTATTTTCACAATTCAAAGCAGCACATGTTGAACGATTTAATCAAACATTAAGGGATAAACTTAAAAGTTATTTCGTGCATCAGGGTAATAAAACATAGACAAATGTTTTACCAAAAATGATTTACAGTTACAATCATTTATGTCATAGAGGTTTAAAGGGATTGAAACCGATATATGTAACTTCAAAAGATAGTTTTATTCAGGAAGAACAAATTAAAAAGCCAAAATATAATGTCGATGATTATATAAGAATATCTAAAATATTAGCATCACCATTCATTAAGAATTTTGATAACAATTAGAGTGATGAAGGTTTGCAAATCTCCAATATCAATACAGCTCAAAATCCAATCATGTATGTTATAAAAGATGGAGAAAATAATGAGGTATCTAGTAAATTCTACTTTACAAGACCTACAAGTTATTCCTCCACCAACAGTATTTAGAATTGAAAAGATTTTGAAAACTAAAATGGTGAATATAGATAAAAAATATTATGTCAAGTGGCATGGATATCCTCAAAAGATCTAGTAAAATGAATTTCTACTTGATTTTACCGAGCAATAGTTGTCGAACAATTCATCCAGACAATAAAGCCAGTAAATTTATGGTCAATCTTCAAAACCCGATTTATTTACAGGGTAATTGGGAAGTAGCTTTGCAAGAGTTTACATTTGTGTATTGTACGTTCCCATTCTATAGTAAAGCAAAGATTGAATACAAAAAAATTGTATCAAAATCAGTTAGCTGTCTTTACTTTATTGAACCGGAAAAAGAAGAAATGCCAATAAAAAAATTCAACGAGCATAGTTACATGTACATAACCAAAGGAGTTTTACATATTTATTGTAATTTATTTCTTTGTTTATGATTTTTTTAAATTATTTTGTAAAATGTAATAGTTTTGTTGAAAATACTTTGAAGTTTTTTTGCTATTTTTATATTATTTTTAGTTGCACTCAACGTTGAACAATTATTCTTTTATTAAATGGTATTTTCATAAATATATTTTAAAATATGAATGTCAACCTTTTCATTCAATTTTCGCATGCCATTATGTCTAAAATAAATCTATTAATTGCTAACCTCAAAAAATATTAATTAAATTTATTTTTACACATTTTCTTATCTTTTCACTCCAACTCTTATTGTTTACTGAATGATAAATTAATTTGTAAGTATAAGTGGTTGGTAATGAAAATTTATTGAAACTAGATTGTTTTCTTTTTGCAGACTTTTCCAACAATTTCGAGTGAAATCGATAGCACACAATATATTTGAGCCTTTGAATTATTTTGATATTCCTGGAATTTCTTAGTCTTCTGCTTTAATGTCGTTGGATGATCCTATTGAATTAATTACTGAAAATGAAATGTTTAGCCTTTAAGAGGGAGGTATTAGAGGAGGTCTTACTTTTGTTAATAAACACTATGTTAAAACTGAAGAAAACACAGAGTTGCTTTATATAGATATTAATAATTTATACGGTTGGGCTTTAAGTCAACCTTTACTTTGAGGTGAATTTAGTTGGATACTTGATGGATTTGATTCAATAATATCTGATTGATAAAAATTCCATCTATTAACAAGTAGCTCAAATTTAAATTTAGCGTAAAATAATAATTTCTAATTATTTGGTTTATGTAATCCATAAGATTAATTTAAAGTAAATAGAACCTGATTAAAATAACTTTGGATTGAGATATATAAAATTCATAATTTTCTCCAATAGTTTCATTATATTTTATTAAAATTTGATCATCTGTCTATTTATAAGTGAGTTATAAGTTTTAATATGTAATTCCCCATCAGATCCAATACGATTTCCACATTTCAAATATATAACATTGATATCACATATCGTAGGAAGGCAAATACGATCCTTCATACGCGAGTTAATGTACTCAAAATGATATCTAATAATCTCTTCGGTATGTTTATTTTCATGAAATTTAGTCCAGATTAGTTTGATAATGATATATATAATATTAAATGTTTTACTTGTAATATTATTCTTTATTAAATACTTTTTGAGTACTTTACATTCACTCTGGATCATTATAGCATCAGATAAAGATTCTGAATCAATTATAACTTCATCAGGTTTTGGAATTAATGGAATATCACATTTAGGTAACAGTAAATTCAAATTAATAATATTTTCTGTAGTTACTATAAATTCATACCATATAACTTTGCTCCGAACAAAAGATAAATGAACATTAAACGTCATAAAATTTGATAACATTGAAATAAATTTAATGTGATCATCAAATACAATTATTTTTTCTTTCAATAAAACTAGTTGGTTGGAAACACAATATTCATTAAATTCAGCGACTGGTCCAAAGCCGTAATTCCATATATGTTATATATGAAGATTTTGAATCTAATTTGCCAAAGGACGCTGTGCACAACCAATTATTTATTATTTATTATTATTTATTTAATATTATTTTTATTTTTATTTAATTAATTATTTATTTAATATTATTATTTTATATTATTGTTATTATTAATAATGTTTTTTATTTATTTATTTTTTTTAAAATTTAATTGTAAGTCTAAGAATAATTTTTCAATGTAAAAATAACAAACTTTCAATCCATAAAAATATTTTTACTGACAATAAAGATTAAATAAAAAAGATTAATTTTATTTCAAAATCAAAAATATCCGAGTAATATGCTTTACGGCGTAAAGTTTACGCATTTCGGCCAACAATATATGGATTGTTTGATAATGTTTGAAATTGTGACAACATGGACATCCATTTGAACATGTTACTCTCATACTATCTTTACAAACAATGCAATTTGCAACACATCGGTCACCAGATCTCTGAACGTTGTCATAGTGAGTCTCGAAAAGTTCTTCAATGTTAATCCCTGTGAAAATAGTAAATTTTTGTTGCGAGAAAAACTGGTGCGCAATACTCCAACGTGTTTTTAATTCTTGGATAAAGTTCCTGAATTTTCTTTAAATTTACTTTTGAGATAAACTAAATAATAACAAAAAAATACATATTTAAATATACATGATTTACCTTTTGACATTTTTTAATACTTAATAAAAAATAATACAAAATTAAAACCATAAAAATTGTAAACGTTAACAAAAATATACAAAAACAAAGAATATTTTCAAATAATATATTCATTCAAAGTTCTTCTTTTACTTCCGAACATTCTTTTTTTATCTAATTCATTGGTTGAATGCGCTCAAAGGTGTGTGTTAGTGTCTATATACTTTTTAAATATTGAATTTTGATTATATTTAATGGCTCTACGCATATGTGTAATTTTAATTTACAAAGAATCAAAAAGCTGCAAAAGTACCAATTAAGAACATAATTCTTCTTTGGATAATGCGTTAGCATTAACTTCTCAACCTTAGAACCCGGAGCGCACATCTTTTCAGCAGCTACTGGAAAATCATTAAGTTTATCATGAAGAAATGTTTGGATTTCTAAATCTACTTCAAATGTGACAGCAAATGACAGTGATTCAAGATCTTTATTCAAAAAACTAATTAAATTATTTAATTGATTAGTATAAGTAATTCATTCAAAATCTCCATATGGTAATGGTTGACTTAAAGCCTAGCAATAGAGATTATTTATGTCAATGTAAAGGAGTTCGGTGTTGTCATCAGATACTACGTGATGTTTATTAACAGATTTATATACCATGGATTCGCCTTTCAAAGTAATTATACATCTCCATGTCAATGAGAAGTTCAATTGGTTCTTCAAGAATTATAAGAGCCGATGCCCCAAGACATATAGGAAATTCTATAAAAGTTAAGTGGTTCCAATCGGTTATGAGCTAAGGACTTTAAACAAAATTTCTGGAAATAGTCCGACAAAAGAAAAACATCAAGTTTGAGGTAAACCATCATATAATCTAGTAAAGAGTTACAATTGGTTTCTTCCCAAATAGATTGGGCTTTACTATATTCGGCTTCAGTTACATCTTCCCAAATCGGTGGAAGTTCATATGTAGTTTCTATAACTTCTTGAGAAGTTGAAAAATTATATGGGAAATGCATTAAAAATAACTGGAAATTCAAACCTTATTTGTCGAGAAATATTATATTTGAAACAAACTGCTCCCAAATATTTTCCAGTAAAGTGATCATGGTCCCTAACCGGTACTGATAAAATCTTATTACACAAATAACAATAGGTTGCGGAAGAAAACGAAAGAATATCTGAGTTTGTTAATAATATTTTCTTTTTATAATTATTTTGATAAAAGGGTAAAACAGTATTAATTGAAATATTATTAATTTCTTGTAGAAATCTAACCACACAATCATCACCCAAGAAACTCTTATATGATTTTTCACATGTAAAATTGTTAATTAAAAGTAAAAAAGGCTGAAATCGGCATATGTATTTGAAAATGTCTGTCATCTGAAGGTAAGATAGCTTTAAAGTCGGTGTAAAGGACGAAAGAAAAAGTTACAGTTTTAGCCCAATTCTTAAATTCCAAGTTTTTATTTAAAGGTAAAGTATAAAGAGTTGTGCCTAATTGATTTTTAACACACAACTCTTTATGTTTATTTAATGAAATTATATTGCGAAAACCATATACTTTGAACTCTAGTATCAGTAAAAGAATGATGCTTATAATTTAAAAGCCTATCTAATTTAGTAACAGCGATATAATGATAAGAATCAAGGCTTTCTAATAAAATTAAATTAATAGGTTGTCCCCCAACAACTTTAGAACGATGAATTATTTCGACATAAAGGTGTTTGAAAACTTCAGGATTTGAAAAATTATTAATGAAATTATTTTCATCATACGTAAGGACATTAATTGGAAGATTGGGATTTTTAGCTTCAAATGTTGGAATCTCACAAAGTTTCATGGGTAAATTCGAAGGTGAAAAGTCAAATTCAGATGTGATGTTGCTAAAGGTTTCATTTCAATGATGGTTATTTATTTTTTCATGATTTAAAATAGCTAAAATACTATAAATGAAGCATAAATTATCGGAATTAGCAACGTTTACAGTACAATGTTTATCTAATAAGAATAATGGTGTTGGAATAAATCCATGACCACTCAACCTATTTATTTGTGAAAACTTAGTATGAACAAAATGAATTTCTTTTATTTTATTTATAACCCAATTACTACCTTTGTCATTAATTAATGTTATTTTTTATCAAGAAGAGTAGCACCTTCATCTAAAAATGAATCACACATTATTCTGGTAGAGTTTGAAATGATGAAAGATTAAAATTCTCCATCTTTTTCAAACTCTAAATCAATACAAAATTTAATCTTAACAGATCCAATTTGATTGATAACATTATTTAATTTATTAATTAACAGTGTGGGTACTGTAATTAACTTTAAATTTAAATTCGAAACATTCATTCTAACAATGGCATGTGATTGGTTTAAATCGAAATAAACAATAGGTGCTATCGAACCACCATAATGATTAACAATAACAGAAGGAATATCAACAGGAAAAATATCAGAAACATCGTCTGAATCAGAAATGATTATTACATCATCAACCATGTTTGAATCGTCAGAGTCAGAAAGTATAATAGTATCTATAATTTTAGGAACTTTCGAAGAGCGTGGATTATTATTATTATTTGTTTTTCTTTTCATTTTTGTAATATTATTATTATTATTTTGATTAATATTATTATTATTTTTATTACTATTATCACTCAATGTTAATTTAAAAATATATTTTCTCTTACAGTTAAACTGTGTTAAATGTTCTTGATGGTTTGAATAAAATTCTGTATAATTCGTTTTATGAGTGGTTTTACATGTGGCACAATAAAATAGGTGATGTGGTTATAGGTATGAGAATAATAATTCTCCATAATCGTATCACATTAAATTAATTTTAAACACAATGAATAATTGAATTTGATTGGTTAATTTTATTTTGAAAATCTTATATAAGTAGATTTAAATAGTTTAAAATCATAAAATGAATAAAAGTAAATTGTTTTCATAATATGTAATTATTCATTAATTGTTTTTATAGAAACATCGGTTAGAAAAGAAGCTGTCAAGTTAATTCTTGAGGAAGATTCCGTAAATGCTATCAGTTTAAGCTGAAATTCACCAGTAATGTTTTTACAATATTCAATGGAATATTTAAAATTTTCAATCATCTATTCATTTAGAGTAAGTATTTTCATTAAAATTAATATTATTAATAAATTTTAATGGGAACCAACAACATTGAAACAAAGCCTATATAATATGAAAGTTGGTGAAATTGATCGAAAAAATATAAGAGTTACTACTAGCAATCAACAAAGATATTAGTTTTAATGAACAATTCAATTTTATGAACTGTGAAAAAGAATGTAATTATGAAAATAAAAAAAGAAATGAACATTTTATTATTAAAATAAGAATTCAAGGATATAAAGAAGGAAACCAGACTATTCGAGAAATTTTGAAAATTATTGAAGCCAAATGTATTTAAATAAAATTTATTTAACTTTATTCGTATTAGTTTTTTTATTTTTTATCATTTTATTTTGAATTTATTGTGTTTAAATTAATAAAATGTTAATATTAAATTTAATTCAAATATCATTAATTATCATTTTATAATTATAATATGATAGTTAAAAATTTATTAGTACTTACATTTTTCTGTTTTATTTTTGATAATCGGAGTTTTCTTAACATTTTGAACATTTTTGTTTATCATTTTTATTAAGAATTTTAAATCTTTGATTATATTGTTGACGGATTCCATTTTCTAAAAATAAAATAATTAAAAATATTTGATAAAAATTGTATTTGATAAAAGCGAATTTTTTTAAAAATGCATTCAGTTATATATTAACAAACATGTAAGTAGTTACATGATCAACCAATTAAAATTTAGTTTATAAAACACACTTAATTACATAACAACAAAAACATTTAAATACATATAATCCTCTGAACTTAATCCTTTAAAAGTAATACTTATTACATAATACATCTTTAATTACACTTATAATTAAAAAGCAATTTTGAAAAGAAACGTTATTCAACAAATTAATTTAGTTTACATTGTTTTTAACCAAGCTAAGCAATGCTGTCCACATGTTTTTGTCATCGGATTTTGATAACGAATTCGATTGTATTCAATTGGCATTAACATCGATTCTAGTTTATTAATTAATAAAGGAGGATTTTAGAAACCTATTGGATCAAATACATATATTTTATTTGGTTTCACATAAATTGCAAGCCAATGTTTGCCACTGAGATTAAATGATTCAGTATTTACAATCAAAGTTTTGTTAACATCGATATATGGGATTTTATCTAGACGAAAAACACCAAGAAAGTCTTTTCCCAATAATTTTCTACCAATAAAATCAATCTGAATAGAACTAATAATAATTAAAAGATAAAAAAATTTAAAAAATTTCTTACTTCATACTTGACAATTAAAAAATCTCAATCTGGTTTATAGTTCAAACTAATACTGTTCGATTGGAAGTAATTTGAATTTCTTTTTCAAAAACTTCATATACAATTACAGTAATAGATTCAGTTAAAGGTGATCCAAACTTTATATCTGATCTTAAATTTCCACTTTGTGGTAACTGACTTTGATTAAGATCGAAATCTGGCGCCAATATGAATGTAAAGAATGGATACCTATTTCTAAAGTCTGACATACTGATACCACAATTCAAATTTTTATTAAGATATCCCATATTCATAACAATACTTTGCATATAACTTGTACTATAATTATCATTTCCAAAATCTTGACTATATTTTTCACGATAATCACTTCCTTTACTTAAAGTTATTGATTTAACGTTAAAGTGATCAAACATAGTAAATGTATCTAAAAGAGAACCACTACATTTTTTATTTCCTTGGAAAGTTACAAGGATAAAATTAGGTAATCGTCTATCACCAAATATTTGTTACTTATAAAAAGAAGAAAATCCAATAGGTAAAGAAATTTCAACAACTTCTTTGCTTCGCATTGGATAAATTACGTTTCTTGTAGTAAAACCTATTTGATGGCCGCTAAAACAGAAGGTTCAACACGAACTCTTCTAACCATTAATTTTGCATCTAGCAATACTATTTTAGGTACAAATTTATTACATGTCAGACTCTTTTCTGGATTTGTTTTTGTTAATTTAATTTGGACACTAATACCTGGTAACAAATATTTTGGTTGATCAAAGAAATCAAATTGGAGTGGGGAACATAATGAAAATGCTTTTGATCATAAGATCATGTTCAGTGTAACACATTCCCCTTAAAGATTAATGTTTAGTATCTTGATTATAATTTAGGTCTCTGTGTGCAAAACTATCATTTGCTTCTTCAATTTTAGTAGAATTAAAAACTAATTCAGCGTCTTTAAAAAGAGTTTGAAAAAAGAAATTGTTTGCTGTTACGTAAGCTTCTCGTGTAATATATTCACCTAAGCTATTTACAACTTTCAACTGAATATATAGCAAAGTATCGTGCAAATCTAAATATTCTATTTGTGATCCGTTAATGTAAAATTGAATCGAAGGGGTACCAGCATCAGTTTTTGAATTCATTGGGAAAATATGTTCAAATGAACCATATTCAATCACTGCATGAGGGGATGGTATGTCAAAAAGATATAATTCAGGTTTTGTTCTAATCATTTTTCAAATATAGTTCCGAATCCTCTTATTCTTTTAATGATAGAATCAGATTGTTGTGATATCCAATTATCCATATTATTCATTGAATAAACATCAATTGGTCGCATTTCATTAAAACCCCTATGTGGCGAATAATTGTAGCTATAAATTGCTTTCTGTAAAACATTTATCCAGGTTTTATTTCCTTTATATACGAAATACTTTTCAAGCGATCTCTGAGAGTTCTATTAAATCTTTCCACGTGGGCAGATTTAAAAAGAAAAAATAAAGATTAATGATTTATTTATATCTTTGATAATTTCTTTTTTTTGATATTCCAAGAAAATCCAAAACCTTCCTGAGAATGTCCTTAAAGGACGAGATCGGACTTACATTTGCCACTGTGATCTTGCTTGCTGGGATGTCTCGTATACTCAAACAAATATACATTAATATCTGTATGAGCAGTGACTAAACCATTTCCTCCTAATTCATCTTTCTCAGCATCATAATGTCTGGATTCGAAGAATTTATATTCATTTGGTACTGTCATTGATGCAATGAGAAGATAATCTTGTTCTTCAGTTTGTCTACCAACTATAATTCGTTGAGTGAGAATGCCAATTATTTCCTTGGATAAATTTGGAAATTTGAATCGTAATTTATGGCGAATCCAAAGAAGCCAGCTTTCAATGTTTTCCTTGATCCATTTGCTATAATCATATGGAAACTTAAATATATTTCTTGTTTCCTCTATAAATTTGATGTCTTTCTCATCCAAATCACAGTTCCAATTCTTATCTTGAAGATTTTTACAAAATTCTAGTATGTTCGCATTTGTAATACAGGTTTTCTTTTCGATAACGGGTACCCCTTTTTTTATTAATTGACAGCTGCCAAGCCGAAATCAGATGATGGATTCCAGAGCCTCAGGGTAAGAATTATTGTTGTTTTCTATTGAACTAATATGAGGATGTGGGGGGTTCAAACTGACTAAATTCCTGCCTTCATGTAAATATTTGTTTTTGAAAGGACAAATATTTGTAAAAACTGTTGGGCTTAGAGCCAAAATTAAAACAAAAATTACAAAACCAATTTAAACAAAAAGGTGAAAATTGTATAGGTTAGAACAAAATGATTAATGTAGTTTTGAAATTGTCAATATGGCTGCCGTAACATAAACACGCACCGCAAGAAGAGACCAAAAATAAAATAAAACATTAATTAAAACAAATTAAAAATATAACAAAAATTAAATAAAACAAATAATTAATTAAAATTCGGAAAAATGCCTACAGATGCAAAAGGAAACATATGAAAAATAAAATAAACTGCCAAAACCTTGCAAAATAAGGTTTTTTAGAAAAAACACAGGCAGAAGAGGCGACCAGAAAACAAAATATTGGGGTTTAAAAATAATATTTTAAGAAAATAATAATAAGAATAAAATCCAACAATAAAATATTAATATATCAAAAAATAAAGAAAAATATACAAAAAATTATAAAAATATTTCGAAATAAATAAAATAATTAAAAAACCCTAAAAATCGCGAAAAATCGCCCATTGGTCGCACACAGGCACAAAAATACTATATATACGGCAGTCATTTTCATAATTTCTAACCAAATTTAACAGAATTCAAACAGAATTCTGACAGAATTTTGACAGAATAACAGACTTACAGACATAATTTTCAGACAATTTTTCAGTCAGACAAAGTGTTTATGCCAATTTTTCAAATCTGGTTGCATGATTGTGGATTGTAAGTACTGTTATTTTTGTGTAAATATATATTTCGAAGTCTTGTTACTTTGATTTTATTCTGGATGGTCGTGGAATCTTTTGGTGCCACTGACAAATCCCCCTAAAATCTTATTTATAATACGTATTTCAATAGCATTCGATGGGACGGACCGTGTGCCGGCTAGTGGGTGAAAACCCTTAGTTGAGCTCTTGGGTCATGCCTCGTTGGAGCCTCGGCAGTCCGCAGTCGGGTCTGGCAATATGCACAGGACCGCTACGCAGGGCGCCGTTGTATACTCGAGGCGGCTGCTGAAAAGTGGCCGGAGCGAGTCGGAAAAAAATTCGGGAAGTGCGACTTTAGTTAAGCGGGAATAAAGTTTTGTAGGGAAAATTTAAAATATTACGGAAAATTAATTAAAAATCGAGAAGGAAAGGATAGGTTAGTACAGGAATGTAAATTTGAAAGCAGTTTTCCAAAGGTTGAATGACATAATCTGACAGAAGAGAGTAGCGTTTATTGAAGTGATCGCAGAGGGTTATAATTTCTTAAAATCACGGGAAATGTACCGGGAATCAAGGAATTGTTGATCAAATTTTAATATAGGGAAAGCTAATGGTAAATTAGGAAAATGTAGTCGATTCCGGGATTAAACAAATGAAATAGGAAATTTACCAAAAAATAAGGGAGGAACGCTGCCCAAATTTTTGAAGGATATTTTTACAAATAATGGGTAAAGATGATAAATAAGTATGGAAATTGTAGGAATAGACGAGTAAGGACCAGGATATAGAAAAAGAAAGACATAAGACCTTCCATCGGCAGTCCAGAACCCGAAAGTGAAAATATCGCGAGGAGTAGTTTTAGAAATGGAGCTCACCTGCTCATGAATTTTCAACCTCTGTGTACATTACCAACATGGCAGTCACCATGGGTACATAGATGGGACAGAATAATAATCTTGCTGACGTTTAGGGGTTAGATGCACAAAAACCCTAGAAAAAAAATAAATAAGAAACCAACCATATTCGCCAACAAAACGTTGACTGGCAAAACCATTACGCTCGAGGTTGAATCAAGTGACACTATTGAAAGTGTAAAAGTAAAGATTCAATGCAAAGAAGGAGTTCTTCCAGATCAACAAAGACTCATCTTTGCCGGTAAACTGTTAAATGATGGTCATACATTGTCAGATTTCAATGTAAGGAAAGGGTCCACACTTCATCTAGCTCTACGAAAAAGGAGATATGAATTGTATTCCAGAAAATAAATGGGAATTCTTCATTTGTAGTAGAGTGTGGTTTCGATTCACGGACCTCTATGTTATGGGTTGAGCACGCTTCCACTGCGCGAAATTGTGCAGATTTGAAAATTGTGAAGGAAAATACAACTGATTGCTACATCGAATTTTAGAGCCAAAAATCTTGGCGGAGAGTGTTATGATGGGGGTCGAGTCTTATCAGTTGTCGGCTAATAAAATGTCAGAATCCACCAGCGTCTCATTCAATGAAAGATCGAGAGATTCTATCACATTCATTAGAAGCAATGCAATTCAAGAATGATATATATGAGGTAGAATTGCCATGGAAATGCGTGAGCATTAACTTCTCAACTTTTGAATTGGACGGACACATTTTCCGGAGCAAGTGGAAAGTCATTCAAATGTGCACGGTCAGGGATATTGATGTCAACTTCCATTGTATAGCCATACGGAATGAATTCAATATTCGCATTCACACATTCACTCAGCACATCATTCAGATTCTCATGCACCCAAACAAAATCACCAAACGGAAGGTTTTGACTAAGTGCCCAACCATATAAATTATTAATGTCGATATACAAGAGTTCTGTATCTTCAGAACTTGCAACATAATGTTTGTTAACAAATGTAAACCCACCCCGTATTCCACACTCATAGAAATTAAACATTTCCATGTCCTGCAGAAGTTCTATGGGTTTCTTTAATGTCATGAGAGCGGACGCCCATGACATACCAGGAATTCCATAAAAATTCAGAGGTTCTAAACCATTGTAAGAGCCTTTAAACGAAATTGTTGAAAATAGTCTGCAAGAAAGAATACGTCTAATTTTAGGTAAGTTAACATATAGTCTAACATTGTAGTGCAATTTTGCTATGTCCAAATTAGTTGGGCGGTAGCGTATTCATCATCAGATACAGAATCCCATTTTGGAGGTAGTTCGTAAGTCGATTCAAGGACCTCTAGTGATATTGCAGAATCAATAGGAAAGATACCCTTTGCCTTAACAATAAAACCATCAAAAGCAGAACAAGTTAGAGATAGATAAGTTAGAGTTTAACAGCCTTAGTTAAAGAGCAATTTACAAATTGCATATTATCTATAAATCTAACCGCCAATTTTTTTATATTTACAATTAACGAGATGAATTTCTCAGTTGCGATAGGAATGATATTTAATTTCCAAGATAGGAATTCATTCAAACCATACTTTAAAATGTGATGAAAGTCATACCCTCTCAAATTATGAAAAACAATGGGTTATTGCTTACTTATTCTCCTATAAATGGTACAGTTACGACAGGCAGCACCAAGATACTGACCTGTAAAATGATCATGGTCCTTAACCTTATTTCTAATAGAATATTTACAAAGATAACAAGTTTTACATACGATGAATTGCTGTTCCTCCTATAAAGATCAATCATAGGTTTTTGAAATGATTTTCATAATAAGATAGGACATTTGTGACAGCAACTTCCTCTACTTTCTTTAAAAATTCCAAAACACATTCCAAGCCTATAAAATTGAAATACTGACTTCTGTTTGTATAATTATTAATTAATAATAAGCCTGCTGAAATCGGCATGTGTATTTAGGGATATTTTTATGTCTTTAGGCAAAAAAGCCTCAAAATCCGCATATTTATATAAATGATTCCGCAAAAAAAGATTTTAAAATACTATTATTATAATTATTATTATTATTATTATTATTATTATTAATTATGTTATTTGTGTTATTATTAATATTATTATTTTTATTTTTATCATTACTATTAATTTTATTATAGTATCATTATTATTTTTAAAAACTTAATAAAAACATTTATAATATACAATGTCTGTTATAAATAAAAATAAATCAGAGTTGAAAAACAAAAAATATCCGTAAAATATTATTAAAAACATATTGCAAATAATATATTTGATCAAATTTTTAACAAATGTTTTTTAATTATCATTCATAGATTCAACTCTGCTACAATCCACATAAGCCGCCACCAAGACAGTTCCAACCGATTGGACAGCACCAGACCCCATCAGGACAAGGATGATAACCACTGGGGCATGAATTTGCCATAAGCATTTGAAATATTTTCATTTGAAGTCTATTATTTGCGTTTTCTAAAGCGACTGCTTTAATTTTGATGAGACTTTTATCCTGAATCATATTGTTGATAATATATTAATTCTTTGATTATTTAAACAAAATATCTCACATTTGCCAATTCCTCAGTTTTAATAAAATTGAAGCTCAAAACCAAAAATAAAGTCACAGACAGAATAGTAAATAATTTCTAAAATATGTTTAGATAAAATGCATTTTTAACAAATTCAAAACTTACTTGCATGTTGAATATTCAATGGAGGTTTCATGCTCAATTTATACAAGTTTTACATCCTGGAATCATTTCAAGTGTATATCAAGTGGAGGTCGACTTTTGTCAGTAAATATACAATAATGAATAATGTTTATTTTGATCTAGTTCATTAGTGTTTTTATTCTGGATTAAACAGATAAATTTATTTTGAGAATGAGCATGTGACTGACATTTTAGAGATGTTGATAGAATTGAGGGGGATTTATTAATGTAGTTTACTTTGATTTGAGATTTTCAGAGATCCCCTTCTCATTCAAGAGAAACATCTAAGAATTATATTTTTCAAAACTTTTTAATTAATATTTATCAACATTAATAATTGTAAGTAATATATATATATATAATTTTTTATTTGTAATAATTATTTATTT
Organism: Schmidtea mediterranea; assembly: GCA_022537955.1. Taxonomy (NCBI): domain Eukaryota; kingdom Metazoa; phylum Platyhelminthes; order Tricladida; family Dugesiidae; genus Schmidtea; species Schmidtea mediterranea. The sequence continues at coordinate 118,105,117 of CM039679.1, forward strand.
ATTTATTCACTTTTTTATTATTTATTTAGAAGATGGAAGTATCTTTAACATTATATCTTCCGATGTTAACTTTTATATTTTTGATTTTTTGATTTATTATTTTCTTAATTTTATTTATCATACTTAACTATTTATATATATATAGATATATTATTTTTTATATTTATTTATTTATTTATTCATTTTTCAATATATATTTAGAAGATGGAAGAACTATTACCTTAACATTGTATCTTCCGATGTTCACTTTTATATTTTTGATTTTTTGATTTATTATTTTATTAATTTTCTTTATCATACTGAATTATATATATATATATATATTAGTTTTTATTTTTTATAATTATTTATTTATTTATTCATTTTTTCAATATATATTTAGAAGATGGAAGAACTATTTCCTTAACATTATATATTCCGATTTTCAATTTTATAATTCGATGTGAGCGTAGTAAATCATATTCAATTTCTGGTTCGACAATAATGTTCCTTAACCATAGTCTTATTTGTAAATCATCTTTAATAAATATTTTTTCAAGTACTTCAGATTTTATGGTTCTTTTTCGTTTCAAACTGCGTTTAAACAATGATTTGTTATTGTTTAAAATTGAGTCAAGTGATTTTTATGGTAATTATAAAATTTAAGGTACGGGTCAGAAGTTTGGGTCTGGCATACAAGACATATATAATAAGTATTCACTTGATAATATCGATTCATTTTATTGTGGCAGTTGTCATCATGGCTTGTAGATTGCCAATACCTCGGATAAAGATTACCTGAAACATGAAAAAGTTAAATAATTCTGATTGTAATAACTGAAACTCACATTTAACATTCACAGTGGAGATATTTCCAAGTTCGTCATAATTTGTTTCATAAAATATTCTATCATCCATGTTTTCAATGCAATATTTAAATCATCTAAATTAAAAATAATTAATAATTTAAATAAAATTAAAAAATTATCATTTTTATATTCATTTCTTTCATTACTGGATCTTGAATCTTGAATATTAAAACGTATTAAACAGTTAATAATTTAAAAATCATTAAATTTGATTTTCAAACATATTTCTAATTTATTTAATTTAAGTTGATTAATAATTTTAATTTGGATGTAATTTTTAGTATAAACAATCGATTTTAATTAGTATAAACGAATGATTTTGATGTATAAACAACCACTTATTATTAAAATATTATCATAAGTAAGTTTACTTTTTTATGTATATTTAATTTACTATTTTTTTAGTGAATAATTGCAATACAAATAGATTTTGCGTAGCTATCAGTCACAAAGATGTTCACTACTATGAGCTTGTTACATCATCATATTTAAAGATAAATGATGTTGGTTTCCCTGGTTATTTGTGTCCAGAATGTCTCACCATAACATTTGATAGATGGTCAATGTTTTTACAACAACACGGGAATCACCTCAGACAATTCGGAGAATCGAAAAGTAGTATAGTTGCCAAAATAAAGTGTGTGTATAATATAACTAACTAATAACCATTTTTAGTATTGACAAAGAGGACAACCCTTCAAGACATTTTGCATATTGATAAATATGACACAAGTAATATTTTGATAATTTTTAATGATTTTTAAATTATTAACTGTAAGATACTTTTAATATTCAAGATTCAAGATCCAGTAATGAAAGAAATGAATATAAAAATGATAATTTTTTAATTTTATTTAAATAATTAATTTTTTTTTATTTAGATGATTTAAATATTGCATTGGAAACATGGATGATAGAATATTTTATGAAACAAGTTATGACGAACTTGAGAAAATCTCTACTATGAATGTTAAATATGAGGTTTTAGTTATTACAATCAGAATTATTTAACTTTATGTTTCAGGTAATCTTTATTCGAATTATTGTCAATCTACAATCAATGATGACAACTGCCACAATAAAATTAATCGATATTATCAAGTGAATACTTATTATATATGTCTTGTATGCCAGACCCAAACCTCTCACCCGTACCTTAAATTTTATAATGACCATAAAATATTTTGACTCAATTTGATACGGATAAAAATTCATTGTTAAACACAGTTTGAAACGAAAAAGAACCATAAAATCTGAAGTACTTGAAAAAATATTTATTAAAGATGATTTACAAATAAGACTATGGTTAAGGGACATTATTGTCGAACCAGAAATTGAATATGATTTACTACGCTCACATCGAATTATAAAATTGAAAATCGGAATATATAATGTTAAGGAAATAGTTCTTCCATTTTCTCTTTTGGAAAAATTAAAAATTACATTAAACTAAATGAAATGAAAACAGGTATTTTTCCGTACAACATTGCCACTAGTTTAGAGGTCCTTGAAAATACTTATGAACTGCCTCCAATCTGGGAAGGAGTGAGTGAAGTTGAATATGAGAAAGCTCAATTAATTTGGACTGAAACTAAATGTGTAAATTTACTTGACTATACGATGATATACTTGAAGCTCGATTGCTGTCTTTTAGTTGACTTTTTCCAACAATTTCGGGCGAAATCTATAGCTCATAATAGTTTAGAGCCTTTGAATTATTTTGGTATTGCGGGAATGTCTATGAGTTCTGCGTTAATAACTTTAGAAAAACACATTGAACTATTGCAAGACATGGAAATTTATAATTTCTATAAGGGTGGTATTCGTTGAAGTCTTATTTTGTTTATAAACACTTTGTAAAAACTTATGAAAGAACTGATTTGCTTTATATAGATATTAATAATATATACGGTTGGGCTTTAAGTCAACCTTTACCTCGTGGCTAATTCAGTTGGATACTTGATGGCTTTGATTCAATATTGTCTGATTGTTTTACTTTAAATCTTAAATCTTTTTCGTATGGGTATACTCTTGAAGTATATCTTGAAATTCCTTCTTATCTTCACTATAAGTTAGACAAATTTCCTATTGCTGATGAAAAAACGAAATCTGAGGGATCTAAGGTTGAAAAATCGTTATTGACTCATTACCCAAAAGCGAATTATGTGATACATTGGCGTTTACTAAAATTATACTTGTCTCTTGGTGTTAAGGTTACTCATGTGAATAGAGCTGTAAGATTCAAACAGTCTAATATTTTTAAAAACTACATTGATATCAATAGAGAGTTAAGAGCAAAAAGTACAAACACACTAGATAAAAAATATTATAATCTCCTAAATAATAGTTTGTATGGTAAAACCGTCAAAACCTGAAAGAATGATTTTAAGATTATGTAATACAGATAAGAAGATGATTACATATGCTTTTAAACCAACTTTTTTAAGAAGTATCAAAATTGATGATGATTTAATTGCTGATTTGTTAAATCCTGACTCGGTATGCTTAGATCAACCGAGTTATATAGGACAATCTGTACTTGATTTGTCCAAACTTCGAATGTACGAGCTACAGTAAAACAGATTTGGAAAAGTATCGTCGTCAGTTTAATTGTGAGATTAACATCGTAGCTGGAGATACTGACTCTTCCTTTCTCGAAATCAAAAATTGTAAACTAGATATTCTTTTGTCTGAAATAGTTAAGGATAATCTTTTGGACACCTCTAATTATCCGTCTAATCACCCACTTTACACTTAAAAACTCAATTCGATCATAGGTAAATTCAATGATGAAAGCAAGGGAGACAGTTATGACAAATGGGTATTCCTTAGACCCAAATTCTATAGTTTACTAGGAAAATCAAAATGCCTAAAAGCTAAGGAAGTCACATTGAAGGACATAACGGTAACTCATAAATCTTAAAAGGACTGTTTTGAGAAAAACAACCCGTTTTCTGTACCTCAATTTCGTATTGATACAAACAACCACCAACTTTATAGTTTTAAAACTTCAAAGGTTGCATTAACAAAGAGGAAAAAAAGGTTTGGATAGAAAAGAATGTAAGTCTGGCATACGATCATTATATGATTGAGACTAGCAATGAATAAAGATAATAATTTTCCACATGATTATCCAAAAGAACATCCAACAGCCTATCAAACAGATCATCCAACAGCTAATACAACTGTTCATTGAATTATTAAATGTATACCTATATACGTTCTTGTTCTCATTCATTATTTTTGTAATTTTTTGTGTTTACATTATATTTTAGTTTGTTTAATTTATTTTTGTTAGTGAAGGGAGTACCAAAAGAGTGCCAGATGGGACACATCTACCTACTCCGCTCAAAAGTATATAGGCATTGCCGTACTAGCCAAACAAATTAAGGGCTCACGTCAGTTTTCGCCTAACAAAATTCATTGAAGCTCAATCCATTGTTATTTTCTCTGGATTAAAATTTATTTCTTTGTTTATGATTTTTTGAAATTATTTTGTAAAACGTAATAGTTTTGTTACAAAAACTTTAAAATTTTTTCTAATTTTTTTATATTATTTTTAGTTGCACTCAACGTTGAACAATTAATTTTCTATTAAACGGTACTTTCATAAATATATTTTCAACCTTTTCATTTAATTTTCACATGCCACTATGTCTAAAATAAATCAATTAATTGCTAACCTCAAAAAAAATTAATTAAATTTATTTTTACACATTTCCTATCTTTTCACTTCAACTCTTATTGTTTACTGAATGATAAATTAATTAGTAAGTATAAGTGGTTGTTGATTTAATTGACTATGAAAAGAAACTTGATTATAAAAATATTCTTTGATTATCATTAAAACGAATAATTTCATTGTTTTGAATGTTATCAACAACATTTACTTTAATATTATTTGAACGTCTCTACTTATCTTGATCAAAATCAAAATAATTGTTTCTATCCTTTCGGTTATATTATATATAATTATCATTTCGAATATTCGGCCTACCCCTTCAGTTGTTAAATCTATTCATTTTTTCTAGTAATTGATTTTGATTCGTATTTGGTCTCGTTTGTTTCTATTTTTAACATAGTTTAATATAGTTGTTTCATCTCTTTGCATGGATTATTATTATCATTATTACTTAACTCAAGTTTTTCTGTATTTCTTTCTAATTCAACTGCACCAATTGATAAATAAAATCAATCTCTTTGAATCGCTTCAAATCTCTCAGGTCTTTCGTGCAACTCTTCATATTCAAGAATTATCAAAGCTTTATATACATATCTTGAATTCTATTACAAAATTAAACCGATTGATAATTAATTAAATAAAATAATTAATAAATAAATAATAAGAATTAATTAAAGTAAAAATATTAAAAAGTGATAAAAAAATTTATAAATAATATAAAAATTAATAAATAAATAAATAATGAAAAAAATTAAATATAAAAAATAATATATATATATATATATATATAATATATATATAATTAAATATGATTAGGAAAATTAATAAAATAATAAATCAAAATCTTTTAACTTTGCATTTTCATAAAAGATCTTTCTTAGATTCATCAATGAACTAAACTTAAAATTATTAATGTTGATAAATATTAATTAAAAAGTTTTGAAAAATATAATTCTTAGATGTTTCTCTTGAATGAGAAGGGGATCTCTGAAAATCTCAAATCAAAGTAAACTACATTAATAAATCCCCCTCAATTCTATCAACATCTCTAAAATGTCAGTCACATGCTCATTCTCAAAATAAATTTATCTGTTTAATCCAGAATAAAAACACTCATGAACTAGATCAAAATAAACATTATTCATTATTGTATATTTACTGACAAAAGTCGACCTCCACTTGACATACACTTGAAATGATTCCAGGATGTAAAACTTGTATAAATTGAGCATGAAACCTTTATTGAATATTCAACATGCAAGTAAGTTTTGAATTTGTTAAAAATGCATTTTATCTAAACATATTTTAGAAATTATTTACTATTCTGTCTGTGACTTTATTTTTGGTTTTGAGCTTCAATTTTATCAAAACTGAGGAATTGGCAAATGTGAGATATTTTGTTTAAATAATCAAAGAATTAATATATTATCAACAATATGATTCAGGATAAAAGTCTCATCAAAATTAAAGCAGTCGCTTTAGAAAACTTAAATAATAGACTTCAAATGAAATTATTTCAAATGCTTATGGCAAATTCATGTCCAAGTGGATATCATCCTTGTCCTGATGGGGTCTGGTGCTGTCCAATCGGTTGGAACTGTCTTGGTGGCGGCTTATGTGGATTGTAGCAGAGTTGAATCTATGAATGATAATTAAAAAATATTTGTTAAAAATATGATCAAATATATAATTTGCAATATGTTTATATTAAATTTTTAGAAATATTAATGATACCAATACTATAATAAAATTAATGATTAAAATGATTAAAATTAATAGTAATGATAAAAATAATTTTAATAATAATACAAATAATAATAATTATTATTATTATTATTATTATTATTATTGTAAAATAATAAATCATTATTGATCAAATTTTAAATTTAAAATACAATTTATAAAAATAATATAAATAACTTATAACCAATTTAAGATTTTTCACATTATCAATATTAATTTACTTATTTTTAAAAGTTTTTAAAAATATTAATGATACCAATACTATAATAAAATTAATGATTAAAATTATTAAAATTAATAATAGTGCTAAAACTAATACTAATAATAATAATAATAATAATAATAATAATAATAATAATAATAATAATAATAATAATAATAATAATAATAATAATAATTATAATAATAATAATAATAAAATAATAATAATAATAATAATAATAATAATAATAATAATAATAATAATAATAATAATAATAATAATAATAATAATAATAATAATAATAATAATAATAATAATAATAATAATAATAATAATAATAATAATAATAATAATAATAATAATAATAATAATAATTATAATAATTATTATTATAAAATAAATACTATTTTTGTTAAATACTAAATCATTATTGATAAAATTTTAAATTTAAATACAATTTATAAAAATAATATAAATAATTTATAACTAATTTAAGATTTTTCACATTATCAATATTAATTTACTTATTTAAAATTTAATGATAATTTAAAACTTATTTATAAATTAAAAATTCATTCAAAATTTAATTCAAAATAATTTCCTTAAATAATCTTAATCTCATTTAACAATTTACAAAAATTATGTATATAAATTATATAAAAAAATAATATTTAGAAAAGTTTATAGAAAAAGTTTGTTAAATACATCAAGCAGAGTTTTATAAATTAAGTAATATTTGCTAAATGATCCGATGATGAGATAATATCAAATCCAATTGTCTTTTCACATTTTGAATCAAAATATATGTAATCATGCATTTAAAAGGAAATTTTATTCAGAACTGGTCACATTGTGGTATTCATGAAATAAAGTTTTAAAAATGTGAGTTTTGATGGGCTATTTATCACAGTACATGTGTTTCAAGGGAAAAGTTCACCTTAAGTGCTACAAAGGCTTACTCACTAGTCTTACTCTTTGTTAGTCATAAAATACCTTTGTTATATGTATTTGATATGATAACATGAATATATATTGGGTATTTCTTTCAAGATACATTCGAGTTATTAATTTTTGAGGTTTTTAATATATCAACTTGATGTCTTACATAAATAAGCACACAAATACCGGTTTCAATGTTTTATTTAATGATTTGATTTATTATTTTATTAATTTTCCTAATCATATTTAATTATTTATATATATATATATATATATATATATATATATATATATATATATATATATATATATTTATATATTTATATATTTTATTTTTATTAATTATTTATTTATTTATTAATTTTTTTTATTATTTATTTATTTTATTTATCACTTTTTAATATTATTTTTCTTCAATTAATTCTAATTATTTATTTAATAATTATTTTATTTAATTAATAATCTATCGGTTTAAATTAGTTCTAATTTTAATTTTGATTTGTTATTTTATTAATTATTCTAATCATATTTAATTATTTATATATATATATATATATATATATAATTTTTTATTTTTATTAATTATTTATTGATTTATTCATATTTTTATTATTTATATATACTATTTATCACTTTTTAATGTTATTTTCTTTAATTAATTCTAATTATTTATTTAATAATTATTTTATTTAATTAATGATCAATCAGTCTAATTTAGTTCTAATTTTAGTTTTGATTTATTATTTTATTAATTATTCTAATCATATTTAATTATTTATATATATATATATATATATATATATTATTTTTTTATTTTTATTAATTATTTATTGATTTATTGTTATTTTTATTATTTATTTATTTTATTTATCACTTTTTAATATTATTTTACTTTAATTAATTCTAATTATTTATTTAATAATTATTTTATTTAATTAATAATCAATCAGTCTAATTTAGTTCTAATTTTAGTTTTGATTTATTATTTTATTAATTATTTATTCATTTTTTTATTATTTATTTATTTATAAATTATTTCATTTAATTAATAATCAATCGGTCTAATTTTGGAATAGAATTCAAGATATGTATATAAAGCTTTGATAATGTTTGAATATGAAGAGTTGCACGAAAGACCTGAGAGATTTGAAGCGATTCAAAGAGATTGATTTTATTTATCAATTGGTGCAGTTGAATTAGAAAGAAATACAGAAAAACTTGAGTTAAGTAATAATGATAATAATAATACATGCAAAGAGATGAAACAACTATATTTAAACTATGCTAAAAATGAAAAAAAACGAGACCAAATGCGAATTGAAGTCAATTACTAGAAAAGAAAAATATATTTAACAAATGAATGGGTAGACCGAATATTCGAAAAGATAATTACATATAATATAACCGAAAGGATAGAAACATTTATTTTAATTGTGATCAAGATTAGTAGAGACGTTCAAATAATATTAAAGACAATGTTGTTGATATCAATCATTACAATGAAATTATTCGTTTCAATGCTAATCAAAGTAGTAAGGATAACTTTAACAAAGCGAATAGTTTTGATCGAAATGTAGTAGTATACATTGAGAACTGTACTCCGTGGGATATTTAGCTTGAAACTTTTTTTAATGAATTGACTTTATTTTTTAATTTAACATTTTGTTTTTATGAAGTCATTTTTAATTTCAATTTTTAAAAAATCTTGTTTTGAGCTGATGCCAAGGGGTATTTTTTACTCTCAGTTAAAAAGCATAATTATTTTTTCTCGAATAAAAAGCCTATTAAAAAAATGAATTGAATCGCCTACACCCATTACATGTAAATACATAAGCGAGATCAGATCATAATCCAATCGGAGTTTTTGATTTATAAATAAACATACTGCGTACCTCACACGAATTAGAAACGATCTTATAATCTAAATTTCTCATCTGTTTAGTTAACCTTCCTCTTATGATTTGTAAAACTTTCCAAGAATCGAAATACACACACAAATTTAGACTCATTACTCTTTTATACATTTTTACTATTATTTATGTCAACTTTCAATTCACACTCATTTTTCAACTAAAATTTAATGGCTGTAATGCCACATACATTGAAGAGACTTCCCGTCATCTCTGTACTCGAGTTTTAGAGCATTTCCGATTGAAATGTTTGACCAATATTAGTGAGCACAATATAGACTGAAAAAATTAAAATAGGAATGTCAGATTTTAAAGTTTTATTGAAAGGTTTTAATAATTATTGGGAACTTGTGATATGTGAAGCATCGTTGATAAGATCATTGGATCTAAAGATTAATGTACAAAGTGCTATGGCTAAGTATGTTTTTAATATTTTTAAATAGTTTGGTTTTTTAAAAATTTATTAAATTGATATTTTTTCTATTTTAAAAAAATATTAAGTTTTAATATTATTTCTATAATATAATTTAAATTTATAAAGTATTTTATTAATATGTAAAATGTTTATTATAGTAAATGAAAAATTTTATATTCAACATTAATATAAAAATTTAAAAATATTCAAATATTTATTTATTAAAACATTTAATTAAGAAATAATTTTTTGTCAAACTTATTTAATTATTTGATTATTGTTATTATTTTAATTATTGATATTATTATTATTAATTAATTATTACCAGACAGATTGAGTGGTGAGCAGAGCTCGCGTTTATTTGTAAGAAATAACGAAATAGCATACACGATTACGTATTCACACATATAATTATTCAACGATCAAGGTAATGTTATGAAATCGCCAATTGGTTAAACTAAGGTCGACCTTTTGAATTTTTGTTTTAATTTTTATTAATATTATTACTATTAATTATGTTATTATTTTTATTATTAAACATATTTTTATTATTATTAATAATCATATGAAGAAAAAATCAAACAAGATGAAGAATGCATTAGTAGTGTGTCTTTAAGCGTTTCCAACTCTCGACCCTCCCCGAGATATCTGAATCCTATGAATTTCTCAAATTTCAATTTTTCCAAATCTATGACTTTGGTAAATGTGGTAATATTAGAAACTTTCACAAGTTTTCAACTCCTCCTAACGGCTGATCGTTGGGAACGCTTAAAGACACACTACTTGCATTTTTTTTAAAACCAAACAAATGACTGCGTTTAGTCGTAAGATATAACGACTGTGTGGCCAAAACGTCTGATAAATCATAGGTTTTGTTGTAGCATAACAATTTCTACATTATCGAACCATAATGTCATCTAAACTATAAAGTGTTAGGTAAATAATTATACGTGATGCGTTATTGTCTTATTTCGAAAAAGATCTATTTCCGGTAGCATTTATAAAGTTAACTACTTATGTATACACGAAATGGTACATGCGCACTGGTTTTATTTCTTTGTCAAAGACTTTATGATCATTATAATGTAATTTCTTGTAATAGAATTTTGTAGAGGTTTCCCACTAGGTTAGACTCCAGAATTCAACAACGATATTCGACATACAAAACTCTATTTATTATTAAATTAGAAATTATTATTACATCTAAATACTATATAAAAAAATTTTAAAATGTACTCCAAAAAACAAAAATCAAGGGTTAAAGACGGCACTCCACCTACTTTTTATTACCACATAAAAACACAAATACAGTTGTTTAGATTCTGCAACTCTTCCGCATCTTCATTATATATTTACTTTAATTTTTAAAATCATTATAAACATTAAAGATTTACATTTAATAATTAAATTTGTTTAAATAAATATACTACTTACTTTTTTCTACCTTTTTTAATATTTATTTTCAATTTAGCTACTTGGTTGTTGATCTGGTAAATTTCATTATTTATTTTTTAATGTATCTTGATTCTTTCTTTCATTTCTTCCAGTCTTAAATTCGTTCATTCTAAGATCTTTCTTCATTTCATTATCTTCAACTGCATGGAAAATTAGAACATTCTGCAATTCCTCTTCATTCAATTTGTGTTGTTTATTTTATGTGTTGAGAATTGGTTGAATTATTATTTTTATTATTATTATTATTATTATTATTATTATTATAATAATAATAATAACAATAATAATAATAATAATAATAATAACAATAATAATAATAATAATAATAATAATAATAATAATAATAATAATAATAATAATAATAAAAATAATAATTCAACCAATTCTCAACACATAAAATAAACTCGTAAAATGATCAAAATTTATTTAATTTAAATCATCACAAATCTGCTTATAATAAGCAGATAATAATCTGCATATAAAAGGACAAATCAACATGGAGCGATTTGCACAAACAATGCAGTCATCTAAACATTTCAATCCAGATCCTTGAACTGATTCGTAGTGCATCCGTACAATTTCTTCAATGTTGATTCCGTCATTTGATAGATCCGTGTAGCCAAATATTCAGGAGCACAATAGGAAAGTTTGTTCTTCATATTCGGAAAGAGTTCTTCCATCTTCATCAGAATTGTTTCGAATACGTATGCTTCTTGCTCATCGATCATTTTTAATTTTTACAATCGTCTATATCTACTTAAACACAATCAGTGCTTAATAAATAATCTAGTATTTCTTCGTCGGTATTAAGATTATTAATTAAAAGTTTTATAAAATTAAATATTTCTAGTACTAGACTGTTGTATTCCAGTGTTTTTATCCCCATGACAACAACTTTTCCACTTGCAAATACATTTACACAAAGTGGATTATACTTGACAAGTCTTAATGCAGGAAACAGTTCCTGTTCGTAAATCAGTGTTTTCGTAGACAAATCATACAAGTTGATTCGACAACCCATGTCAATATTCAAAGATAATGAATTCGTCAATCTTGAATCTGATATTTTAGATCCCCTTCCATTAATGGTTTCTTGCAACCCATTATTCTGCATTTTCCGCTCTTGAAGAATAAGATTGGATATTTTCCGGTTCTATCCACTACATGTTTAGGTTTTCCGGTTATGAACTTCATTCCGACTACTTGTATACACATTAGGTAACCGATAACTAGTTACTGAACAAATAAATATTTGGTCACTTACCAACAAAACTTTATTTAAAAGTAAATCAATAACAAGAAATACAAGTAAAATCTTCTTTACTCTCTTTCACAACATTAATGTATCTATATCTGTAAATCACTTGGTTGTTTAGTTACTGAGTAATTAGCAAGAAAAATTATCTTTTCTGAATAAAATTTTGTATTTAATTATTGTATTTTATTGAAATCATTTGAATTATTTTGTAAACGTCAAATATTTTTAAACTATTTTTTTTAAACTTTATCCAATTTTGAACAATTATTCTTCTATTAAATGTTTTTTTGCATAAAAATATTCATTTAGATAGTATTTACCCTTTAAATAACAATATTTGACCGACTCAACCCCTTAAAAATATCAATAAACTTGTTCCTCATCAATAATCTCCCTTTAAAATACATGGTTATTGACTATAAACCCAAAATGTTACCAATAACTAGTTACTGAACTAATAACTATTAATTATAGGTTACTGACCAACAAATTTTGAAATAAAACACATAAAAGGTTGAACAAAAGAAATACAATTTGAAATTTTATTAACTTCTTCACTCTCTTTCACATCATTGATGTCTCCAAATTGGTAAATTTTTTGGTTGCTTAGTTACCTTGTAGTTATCAAGCGATAATTAATCAAATTCATTGAAACCAAATCCATTGTTATATGTACTTGCTATCAACTTCTGAATACTGATAATCCATACACAGTGAATAATTCATTGATTAATAACTGAACAACATTCACTAGGTACTGTATATAAATAACTGAGTATTGTACAACTTTCTATATACATACTAGGCAATGAATAATTTACTTACTCATTAAAATGTCATATTTAAATAATATTTACTCTTTGAACACCGATATTCAACCAACTTAACCCACTTAAAAATAAAATTTTCTCTCAATCATTTCCCCTTAAAATACTTGGTTATTCACACACTCACAATATGTTATGAATAACTAGTTACTAAACAAATCAATATCAAAAATTGTTTACTGACCAAGAAATCTTTAAATAAAAGCACATAAAAATTTGAACAATCAAAAGAAATGCAATTTCAATTACAAATTTTATTAACTTCTCCACTCTTTTATCGATCATTGATGTCTCCAAATAGTTTGGTTGCTTAGTTACCTGATTGCTATCAAAAAACTATTAATCATTGAAGCCCAATCAAGTGTTGTATTTTTTCTGAATAAAATTTATTGCTTTACAAGTCTTGTATGTGATTTATTGAAATTATTTTTTAAAACTTAGTTAAAAAACTTTGAAATTTTTCTACTATTTTTGTAATATTTTTAATTGCGTCCAACAATGAATAATTACTTAAAGTTATTTTCAAAGATAAATGTCAACCTTTTCATTTAATTTTCACACGTCCTTAAATAAATTAATTGCTAACTCATCAAATAATTACTTAAATTTATTTTTATATGATTTCTGATCTTTTCACCCCCAACTCTTATTGTTTACTGAATGATAAATTAATTAGTAAGTACAAATAGTGGTTAATCTAATTGCTAGTGAAAAGAAACTTGATTAGAAAAATATTCTTAAATTAATTTCTCAAAACATATATTACTTTCATTGTACATGGAATAAATTTTCATATTATTTATTGAAAATGATTCAACTCTTAAAATTATTAACTCAAAGATGCTAAAGATTTGAATATAACTGATATAAAAAAAATAATATCTACCACATTACTAGAAATTAAATGATTATCGACCAACCACTAAATAAGTTGAATTTCTAACAAAGCTTAAAAAACTACACAGACATTTACTGATAGATACCGATAAAATCTACTAAAAATCCAAACATGTATGTTTAATTGTTGTAAAATATTTGTTTTTGTAAAAATAAGACTTATCCTTAAATTATGATTATCATGTGATTAAAATTTGATTAAAGTTGTGAGAAATATTTTAAGTTGTTAAATTTTAAATAAAACTGCTTAATTTGTAAATAATGTTAGTACTTTGAAGAAAGTTTAAAATAAGACCTTCAGCAAATTGGTAAGAAAATAGTAGTTATTGAGTAATACTTATTAAAATTACTAAAGTTTTATAATTTTTGACAAGTCTTGATATATCTTTAATAAAATTTGTTAGTACTTTGAATAAAATATTTTAAAAAAAAGTTTTAACACAGTAGCAAATTGTAAAGAAAATAGTACATAGCAATTAATTAAATTAACTGAGTTGTAAAATAATTGAAAAAAAAATTTGTTAGATTTTTAAAAATTTTTAAGATTGTTAGGTAATTGTTCTAGATACTTGTTGAATGAAAATTAATTGTACAATTTCTCTTCATTCATAGAAATAATCATATATATTTATATTATTCAGAAAATTGTCAATAACAACATAAGTAATGGGTAACATAAATTTTTTAAATACTAGTCATTTTTAATTAAATTACAAATAATAAAATCAAATAAATACTTGAATGCAAATAATTACATGAACCAAACATTTTTTTAGAACCGAACACGTATAGCATATTTTATTCAGATTCCAATAATATCATTAAAATTAACCAAAATCTTACTGATATATTTTGATAACCCTTACTCTTAACCAATCATTTCTCTTTAAATGACAATATTTCCTGCTATATTCATTATTTTCATAAAAACACCGATTTATATCGATATTCAACCGAATAAATTTCTTGAATTTCCCTTAAAATAAATTCATCTCTTGACCAATCATTTCCCTTTAAAATAACAAAATTCAACTGACACAACCTCTTAAAAATATCAACAAACCTGTTCTTATTCGATAATTTCCCCTTAAAAGATCATAAATTCTCTTATTAATCAATCATTTCCCCTAAAATAAAATAAAATTTACTCTCAATCAATCATTTCTCTTTAAATGACAATAATTCCAGCTATATTCATTTTTATCATAAAAAATCACCGACTTATATCGATATTCAACCGGATTAATTTCTTGAAATCCACTTAAAATAAAATTCCTCTCTTGTCCAATTAAATCCCCTTAAAAATACTATAAATTTGTCTCTCAATCAATCATTTCTCTTTAAATGACAATAATTCCAGCTATATTCATTATTTTCAAAAAAATTCACCGACATATCGATATTCAACCGAATATATTTCTTGAAATCTCCTTAAAATAAAATCCATCTCGTGACCAATTATTTCCCCTTAAAAGATCATAAATTCTCTTCTTAACCAATCATTTCTCTTTAAATGACAATATTTCCACTCTCACAAAAGATTTATCCACATATTGATATCTATCTGAACAAAGCCCACTAAAAATATTATAAATTACTCCTCTATATTCTCCATTTAGAAAATATTTACCCTTTGAACACAGATATTCAAACAACTCAACCCCTTTAAAAATGACAACAAACTTGTTCTTAATTGAGGATTTTCCTTAAAATATCATAAAATTTCCTCTTAACCAATCATTTCCCTTGAAATGACATTTTTCTCCAATGCACCAACAATATACATATTTTTTGTAAAAATTTCTTTAGAAATCTATATTTAACCGAATAAGATCCTTAAAAATCCATCATTCGGATCATATTCACTATATGTATTCAATCAATCAAATTCCCTTAAAATTATCATAAAAATATGAATTTTACCAATAAAAATAATTTTTCTTTAAAGTATTACATAATTGTTATCGATACCCAACATTTTCCGTCGAAAATCACCACAATTTGATTCTGACAACAAATTCTATCAAATAAAAAATTCATCAAAAATAACTAAAATCGAATAAAGTTTATGTTTCCCACATAAATTAAATTTCACTAAATTATTGTAAAATCATAAAATATATATCATGTTGCTCAAATAATTAAAAATTAATCAGTAAATCAAGTATAAATTCAATAAAAATTACCAGTCAACGATTTTCATATGTATACTGATAACCATACTGATCATCCTCTTAAAAATCTCTAAATTATACTACTTTTGTGATTGATATCTACGAAATCAATAAAATGCAAAATGCAAATAATTAATTGACCATCCTTTTTTTACTGTAAAATCAATAAAAAATTTAGGTTTCACTAAAATATTTTAAAAATCAACTGATTTAATCAACATTTTAAATAGAACATAAAATTATAATTAAAAAATCATTTACTATTCAAAATTTATCAGTCAAATTGGATTCTAATTGGTAAATAATTATCTAAAATATATGTTTCATAAACATTTTGTTCCTAAAATAAGCTTTTATTTAAAATAATCCTAAAATCAAGTAAAATTTATTAAATTATCAAGAAATTAAGTGCTTCTAAAATTATAGATTTACCCTCATTTCTTCAATATTTTCTACAAAAACATAATAGTCCCTAAATCCATTAAAATTCAACAGAAAACCATAAAATTCACAAAGATGATTAAAATTTACTAAAATAAATTAGATATTATTAAATATCATAAAATTTCTCTAAAAGCTCTAATTGATGTACATAGTATAAAATTATTTTATTTTTGTCGAGTACAACCTAATCTATTGAAGGGTGTAATTAAATTTATTAAAAGTTAATTAAATTTTCATTGAAAATGACAAGTCAATAACAAGTCAACAAATGGAATTTTAATTAGTAGAGATTATATTCTATAAAGAAAATTTTCAGTGAAGAAGTAATATTGGTGGAAGAGTACATTAAGTGACTAAAATCGTTGAAGTTACTGGAAAAAGTGGGATAGCTAAAGATATCTACTAAATAGATGAAATATCAATTGATATATTAAAACCTCACAAGGGTTTTACTTTGAAGGAAGAAAATATACATCGAAGAGGAAAATATTCATTAAAGTGAGAAATTATTCATTGAATAGGAAAATATTCATTGAGAGAAATTATTCATTGGAGAGAAAAAATATTTATTGAAGAAGGAAAACAATCATTGAATAACGTAAAATATTGATTGAAGCTAAAAAATATTCAGTGAATCGAGAATTGCATATAATAAATTAGACCGTAAAATTTCTCAATGATGAGATAAAATATCAATTAAATATTGGAAAATACTTGAAATAAATGGAGTCTGAATTATTCACTGTTCAACAAATATACTTAAAAGACGAAAATATTCACTGAAAATGAATCGTACTTTAAGAGTGGATGAATTACTATTATATTCAATTAAAATTTATTAACAATTGAGTAGATTTAGTCGGTTAGTTATATTTAAATAGGGATATATATTGTTGATAGATACTTATGCGCGGATGAATAGTTATTAAAAAAACGCGCGCGCGTATACTAATCCAACGAATATTCAACAAATCCAGTCACTGGGGTACAGTTTTCTTGAGATAATTTGATTGAAATTAGAGTTCTAATGCACGTGAAATCGAAACCATCCAGTTTTACATCCATTCCAGCCTTATTGAAATCTTTTTAGGATGAATGGAATGCTTTGATCCTTCAACAATTTATCATGAAACAAGAGAACCAGACTCTTAGATGCGAATTGTCTCACGCTCTTTATCAATACGATGTTTCGTGTAGAGTTGTGACTCGTCCAACCAAAGAGGCTAACACAGCTCGAGAAGCTTTGTCTACTCTTAAACCACAAGTTGGAATTATATCTCATATTGTTTCTCCTCAAGCTGCACAATTCGATAAAGGTGAAGAAGGAAAAACTCTTCGTTTGATGGATATGTTAAATGCTACAGTTCCAAGTCGTATAAAACTGCACTTGATAAAATCCTAACAAATATTCAAGAATGCTCTATGAATGAATATCACAACTTTCTGTTTGATGGTCTAGTTTTGGGATATTTATTGGCAGCGTTCAGGGTTCACGTCATGGTGAACAATCAAATGGAAAAGCCTGGACAAATTCTGACGCAAACATTCTCATCCTCAATCAAGTAACATCAACCCATCTGAATCAATTCAATAAAAAATCACAATTGGATCTGTCGATCGAGGTTCTTCCACAGCTGCGATGTCTCTGCATCCTCGTGGGCCTTGTTGCAATCGATAATAAATTATTCAATGCCTAGTATGTATATAGAGACTTGTACAATACTCAGTTATTTGTACACAGTACCTAGTGATTGTTGTTCAGTTATTAATCAATGAATTATTCACTGTGTATGGATTATCAGTATTCACAAGTAAATATAACAATGGATTTGGTTTCATTGAATTTGATTAATTATCGCTTGATAACTACAAGGTAACTAAGCAACCAAAAAATTTACCAATTTGGAGACATCAATGATGTGAAAGAGAGTGAAGAAGTTAATAAAATTTCAAATTGTATTTCTTTTGTTCAACCTTTTACGTGTTTTATTTCAAAATTTGTTGGTCAGTAACCTATAATTAATAGTTATTGGTTCAGTAACTAGTTATTGGTAACATTTTGGGTTTATAGTCAATAACCATGTATTTTAAGGGAGATTATTGATGAGGAACAAGTTTATTGATATTTTTAAGGGGTTGAGTCGGTCGAATATTGTTATTTAAAGGGTAAATACTATCTAAATGAATATTTTTATGCAAAAAAACATTTAATAGAAGAATAATTGTTCAAAATTGGATAAAGTTTAAAAAAAATAGTTGAAAACTGTTTGACTTTTACAAAATAATTTCAATAAAATACAATAATCAAATACAAAATCTTATTCAGAAAAGTGGTCTTGCTAACTACTCAGTAACTAAACAACCAAGTGATTTACATATATAGAGACATTAATGTTGTGAAAGAGAGTAAAGAAGATTTTACTTGTATTTCTTGTTATTGATTTACTTTTAAATAAAGTTTTGTTGGTAAGTGACCAAATATTTATTTGTTCAGTAACTAGTTATCGGTTACCTAATATGTATACAAGTAGTCGGAATGGAGTTCCCAACCGGAAAACCTAAATGTGTAGTGGATAGAACCGGAAAATATATAATCTTATTCTTCAAGAGCGGAAAATGCAGAATAATGGGTTGCAACAGACCGTTACAGGAAGGGGATCTCAAATATCAGATTCAAGGTTTACAAATTCAATCATTATCTTTGATTATTGACATGGGTTGTCGAATCAACTTGTACGAATTGTCTACAAAAACACAGAACATTTACGAACCGGAACTGTTTCCTGCATTAAGACTTGTCAAGTATAATCCACTTTGTGTAAATGTATTTGCAAGTGGAAGATTTTACTCAAGAAAAAAACCAAGCATGTAATAAAAATCATGATAAAATTTTCATTTTAAAAAATCATATATAAAAAATTCGTTGATTGTACTGAAAATTCTATTTAGAAATCATATATAATTTAAATTCAATTTTAAAATTTAACTTACATATAAAAAATTTTACATTAAATTTCAAAAATTAATTAATAATCGCGCCAAAAATTCAAAAATACATAAAAAATTTATATACACAAAACATTTATATACACTAAAAATAAACAAAAAAAATTTTATGCACAATAATACAAAAATTGTATTATTTTTGGAAATAATGGAAATGATTTACCTGAAGGGAAATAATGACACTTATGTTGGGCCAGAACACAAAGGGCCTTGAAAATTGTTTAAATATATCAGTAATACAGCATGAAAACCCAGCACAAAGATAACTTAAAATACAACATACAACATCAACTAAAAACTCTAAAATTTGAGAGAATATAAATAAATATAAAATCAAAAAACATAAAGTTAAAATAAAATAAATACAAAATGCATCAAGAACTGCACGAAATTTACATAAAAAATAACATAATAACAAGAAAATTTGACCGAAAAACGACAAGTTATATAAAAGAAAAGGTTAATGGATTAAATGAGTTAAAATAAAATATTTTTGGTTGAATAAATCTATTTAAAAATTTAAGAAATAAATTGCCAATTTAAATTATGAAAGTAATAAAAATTTAATTTAGATGACACAAATAATTTCAAGGTCAAATTTTGTTTTATCGCAATAAAAATAACACGCAAGGTTAAGGTCAAATTATAGGTATATATACTGATGTGTTTTGACACATTATCAACTTAATTGACTCTTACTTTTCAGTATTATTTTTTGCAGCATTAATTTGCAGTCGTATTTTCAGTTGGTATGCATCGACGTATGATTTGAAAATGAAAGCGTATCTACTATATGAATGAAATTATTGATTGATTAAATGAGTTGCGATGAAGCCAGTGAACAATGTTTATGTAAATGAACTTCCGATTACTATGTGAGATTCCAAATAAACAATTATGCATCGAAGCTTTTGTGGGGTTTATGGTTTGTGTAACATTGACCCCAAATGGAACTTTTCTTTGCCCCCCAATAGTTACCCGTTGCTAGGCAACGTTGGTAATGTAACCATTGGTTCTGAGGTCGCCAAAGGTGAGCGCTACGAAAAGAGAACTCTGACCTGACCTCAAGATGGGTTCAGCGCACTACCGTTAGAAGGTTTGTGTGCGCTTTCTTATAATGGTCCCATACTTGTGTGTGCGACGCCCTTATCATGTGAACTTAAGTTTCTACGCTACTCAAGTTTTACTTTAATTAATCTCAGTATTAAATGACTTATTTGGATGATCAATATAAAGTCAAAAATCATTTATTAAATAACAACTGGGAGAACATTTTATTCTGTTGGTCGAGCGGCTCAACGCTTGCGCGCACGTTTCTTCCGGGTCGATGCCTGGGAGGTTTGTTCACGGGCTTTGTGGCTGCTGTCGTTTCTTTATAGGCCAGTTGGGCCCGTGCAAATATCAATGGGTAGGTTACCGCGTTGCCCTCCTGATACGCCGATAACGCTACTTTTAGGCCACGAATTTGAGTCCTCTGGTTCTGGTTGAGTTGTTTTTCTTCGGCCCAACCCTGTTGGGCGGCTGTCATCTTTTGGTAGAGGGTTTTTACTTTCTTCGGCTCTACTCAGATGGATTTAATCTGTTGAATCTCTCTGGTTAACTGCCTGATTTGTTGGTGCAGTTCTCCGTTCAACCTTTGGGCCTTGTCTAGTTCTTGTTGTAGGATCCTGCATGGGCCCATATCTACAAAAAGAAAAATTGTCATTAAATTACATATTCTTTCACAAAGATCACTTAATTTATTTATCTTTCTAAGTTGAAAGTCTTATCATAAATTCATTATAACCTTATGTTATTAATTATTTTAAGCAAGAAAGACAAAGTTGGAGTCTAAAATTTATTTGTTTTATTTATTAATATCGCTCGAATCTTGGACAGCCTCGATTCCTGTCTTGCCTGGAGAACTCGCGGGCATATGGATGCTCGTGATTGCCGTGGGGACGTCTCTCTTCGTCCTGTATTTCCCGCGGATGGATTTTCTGTGGAACTACCACGTTAATGGCTGGGGAACTCTCATGGAGGTTCGGGTCATCGAGTTTGTATGACGTGTTGTACGGAAGGGCGAACCCATCCGAAATTGGAATTCTTCCTGTAGTGATAGCTTTGTTTAAAAATATCAAATTTTTATTCACTAAAATCCGGTTGCCACTCAGGGCATAAGGCGAGATTAATTTCTCTGTCCTTCAATTTTTTAATTTAAATCACGTTGTCACACTATAAGGCATTGTTAGATCATAGTTTCGGCAGCAAGTGAGTATCAGCATCAGTCGGCAGGCACAAATTGTTTTGGTAAGTATCATCACTCAAAAGGTTTTGTGTCTCGGTATAAAATCAAGAATCAGTTCATTTAGATTGGCATAGGCGATTTGTCGTTATCGGTTCATAGTTATCGTCGTAGGAATATTGGGTTTGGCAGTATTTGTATCAGAGTATGCAGCAAGTTCATAGGTCACATCATGTGAATTGAATTCTGTAAAAGCATCATTGCAGTCGTCAATTTCTGAAGGGTAATCACTCCGAAGTAGTTGAGCAGCAGTCGCAGAAGGCATCAGGATACATATCAGTAATTGTGGTAATATACAAATATTCAGTAGATATCATCATCGAGTAGGTATTGTCATCATGGGATCGGAGCATGTCAGGAGCATTAGGTATTGATATTAGATTGCAATTGTTGGCAAGCTTCAGTAAATAACATCAATCAGATTCAGTATATATTTCATTTTGTAGGTGGCGTATGTATTCTGTATAGGCAGGATCTCCAATGTATGGGCTGTCTATGTCAAATGGGAAGTCTTTATCTGTAAAATCACTATCACTTAACTCAGATTCGAACGAGGAGTCATCTGTATAACAGCTAATTACCTGCATGTATCTGTAGTCAGGTATAAGAGGGTATGGTCTAAGGTTTTTAGGTCGGTTAGTACGTGTGTTGGTGTTTTCGGTGTTTGATTCATCAGTGTCTTTTATGATGTCATTTGTTTTCATTTTTGATATTTCAGTGATGGGCTTTATGTTTGATATTAGTGTATTAGTAGCTATTTAGTCATTATTAACAAGGTTTTCAGGATTGAGTTCATATTCGTAGCGTGAGCGGTGAGGGTAGGTAGGTGAGTTAGCAAAGTAAGTTTCATATAGGTAGTGTGAGTTGTCAGTATTATTGGTTTTGGAAGTATCAGATTTGTCAGTGGTAGTATTAGCAGAAATGTTTGTAAGATCAATTTCAGATGATTTGGATGAAGAGTTGAAGAGATTATCAAAGTAAGTACGTGATTTTTTGAAATCTGTTTTAGGAGTGGAACATGTTGTGGGGTTATTAAAGGTATTTTTTGTATTGTCAATTTTGTTCATTGGTGATTGGTCGTCGAAAAAATGGTTGTCTAGATTGATTTTATAATTGTACGGTGAGTGGTTTATGCAGGTAGTTATGGATGTTAGCATGGTTAAAAGGCGTAGCTCGGATAGACTATTTTCAAATATTGTATCGGTTCCAGGTGGTATGTGTCTAGTATCCTTCAAATGGGTATTGCTAAGGTCATCAACAGATCCAGAGAGAGGTCCAACAGTGGCATGGTCAAAAGGTTCAAAGTGTCATTTGCATTTGTGTTTTCTAAAATAAAGGATAATGGTTGTCCAGTAGTAAATAACTTATCAGGTCCGGATTTCTGCCCGGTGCTATTCGAATGTTTAAATATTTTCATGCTTGTTCCATGGATTTGAATTTCTAGGTGACGTCTAGCCCTCTCCCCTTGTCTATCAGTTTGGCGTTGGTGCTCCTCAAGGCGAGCCAGGAGAAATTCGGCCTGTCCACCGATTTCCCGGGCTGGGTTGCGGCCGGGCTCTCTTTTGACTGCAACGAAAGGAAGGTCGACTTCCCGAAATCTCCTTGAGTGCTCGTCTTGGATTCTCTTACCGGCGAGATTGAGAACCCAGCGTCCCACATTGCTTGCGGGCATCTGGCAGCAGACTGTGAGGGGAATCGCACAGTGATTCGGGACGCGTCGATCCAGGAGTTATCTAGAAATTTTTAATAATTACTAAGTCGTGGATATTCTTTATTCGATTTATCTTATTAGGCACGAGATTGTCTGTAACAACCTTGCTCATTATTTAGGGAAGATAAATAGAGCAATAGTTTGGTGTTAGTGGAGTCAATCAAAAAGATCACAGGACAGATGATACAACCTAACAAAGTAGCGGCGTCCTCACGTTCTGGAGTGCTGAGGAGTTCTGTAGCTGTGTCGTCGTTAAGGTTCGTGATGGCCTACTCTGAGCCGTAGATGGGGTGCTTAGTCTGTTGTTGGTTTACTGACTTATATCGCGCCTTGGGAATTGGTCATTCATTTAAATTCGTAGCGGTTGATGGGTTCTGTACTGAAGGCTCACTCTATTTTCGATGGTGATTTTATTATTCTCTAGTGTGTCGTTTACTTGCTTGATCGGTTCGCTCCCTCAGTCTTCGTAGTGGTAATTATTTAGTCCATTTTAACTTTCATTTTTTGCTAAATAGTAAATCTACTATCAGAATTCGATTCGTTTTATTTCATCCTTATTATAATAATTCGATGTTATACTTTGATTAGTTTTATTCATTTTACTATCGTGACGGTTAACTCTCATACCTCCATAGATTTTGTTCATTTCATTTTTACAAGTTGATGATGGAGTTTGTATTGTTCAATCTCGTAATTATAATTACTTAGTTGCTTAATTTAGTTTCGTCGTTGTATGATGTTTAGGGATTTATTTTGCCATGAAGCGTCGACATTGTGCTCGTTTGATTTGAAATGGAACCGGGTATTCACATGGATCTTTTGGGGTAGGTCTACGTTACCTACATTGGTGTGCATAATCAATTTCTTTCTCAGGTTGTCCGTTATACTCATGCTGAGGTTGTTGATGAGACGAATTATTATGGGTTGAATGAAGTATTGAAAAATGAGGTTTCATTGCCCCATCGATCATATCCATAGAAGACATCAGAAGACTCATAAAATTTGTATAGGAAAATTTAGTATATTTATCATTCGGTAGTCATATCGTCGCTCATTTGTTTGTCAGGATTTATAGTCCGTCCTCGTTGAAAAGATATTCAGAGTTGGATGGAAGTTTGACTCTCGTATAAATCGTAAAATACATTGTTCACAGAAGATGAACTTACCCTCTTGCAATGCGGTTTGTTTTTCTCTGGTTGTCTCACTGATCTGCTCTCAGATGCTACCGATTCCTTCGTTCCTATGATATTTTCTGTGGTAAGACATAGTTTTACTTCGGAGTTTTGAAAAGAAATGACCGGCGTTAGCATAACATACCGATTTTATCTGAAAACATAAACAGTGCCACGTCATGTGGGGTGATTCATGCAGAATTAAATTCTGTAAGACAGCATTCTGGCATGCTTATTTTTTTGTGCACCGGAATTTATTGAACTTATAACAGCTGGTGTCGTTTTTTCTCTCATTGATTTTTCATGGAAATATTGACATTATTGCTGGCAATTCAATTAGTGTGCTGTCGGGTTATTCTACATGTCAGCTAGTTAGATCGTGTAAATAGCGATTTCATTGATTGGAATTTTCTTTAATTTTCTTATACTAGGCTAAAACGCACTTGTGGTAAGCATTATTTTATTTAACAAAATAATAATCAGTTTGTTATGTTCTCATTCTCTGAATTGTAGATGTCAACATTCATTTAGTTTGCTTCTTTGGACCCCTGTATGATTTGTCGCTCCTATAGCTAATAGATTCGGTGGGTATTTTAACCATTTATTTCTACCTAAAATTATATCGTGCTGTAGATCTATATTTCCTCAATTTATCACGAGTATATTGACTCTCCTTGTTTCCCCTCAAATGATGGTATATCAGTTCACATGGTGGACACCTGATTTCCTAAGAATCAATTCTCAATTGGATGAGCCAAAATTTCTAGGATGTGGCCCTCTATTCTCGTAGAAGAGACTTCTATGATCTTTGTTTTATATTAATGATGGTATCGTTCCTGGTGGTGATCTCATTCATTGTTGTGGATTTATTCCGTAAAAATGTTGACTCTGTTTGTTTTACTCAAGTCTATTTTCATTTTATTTTGTATTTAATAATATCGGACCTTTATCTTTTCCCGCTATTCGTTTTGGTAATTTTTCTAACGTTGGGCTGGTATTAAAGCGACATTTATTATTATTTTTACCTGGGTTAAACTAGAGTTATAACAAATTAATTCTATAATATCTATTACTTATTCGACCTCCCTTATGGAAATTTTAATATTTATTATCATCTTTGCCGAGGTTACATTTTCATTGACTTTTTAATATCTATCCTTATTTTCTGGTGTTCCATTATAGTAATTACTCCTTAATATCATTTATTATTCTCGTGGATGTTAAATTCTCAATGTGACAACCAGATTTTTAATACCTATTTTTATTTTCTGATATTAAACTTCTCATTATGGTAATTATTTATCATTTTTGTCGGTGATACTTCTCACTATGGCAATTAATTTATTATTTTTGTTGATATTAATTTCCATCATAGCAACGATTTTATTATTCTCATTTTAGCAACGAGCTTATTATTTTTGCTCAACGATTTTACGACGTCTTCTCTCGTCACCTCCCTTATTTGACCTTAGGATTGTTTATGTCGATATTAGGAGATTACGAGTGTCCACTGAACTACTCGGTGTAGAAATTTTAAGCCAACTGTTATTTGAAAATTTAGGTCGAATTTTTAGGAAACGGATGGCGGAGGGGCAGCCAAAAGACTACTCCTTACCTCCCAATTTCCCCTATAAACTGATAATATTGACGTTTCAGCTCCTACGTTCTCATGCCGTAGCCTTCACGGGCACGAACTATTGGCGGACTTACACCGCACTTACACAGTTCGGTTAGGGTGTGTAGATTTTAATAACTTGTGGTTCGGTGTCGGCTGTGGCCGGAAAAAAATTTCGACATGACATAATGACTGTTTTCAAACGTTTATTGTTGTAGTACAGATAGTTCATAATTACTCCACGCATATATCTGACAATAATCCTTCCTCACGCAAACACCCAAACAGAGCTCCATCGACATTATTTGTGCGATGCGTGGAGAAGGTTCTCCAAAAAATAGTCCACTTACGGAGTTCTAGGATTTCTTCAAAGTTGCTTTAAGGAGAATATATGATTTCGTTCATTTTGAAAACGAATTTATGGGTTTTTTCTGTGAAAATGAATCGGTATATATACCTAATGTGTGACCCTAACCTTGCGTGTTAAATTTGATGTAGTAAAACAAAATTTGACTTTGCGATTTCTTGTATATTCTAACTTTAATTTTATTATTTTTATGATTTAATTTGACAATTTTGATTTTTAACTTTTATTGAATTGTTTCCAATTCGAATTATTTAATTTTGGTTCAAATTTTCATGAACTCTTGTTTCTTTAAGTAAATTTTCACTTTTTGGTCAAATTTTCGTGTTTTCATGTTAGTTCTGTGTTTATTTCATGCGGATCTTGTTGCATCTTGTTATTATTTTAGTTTATTTTTATGTTTTCGATTTTATATTTTTATTGTTTCTTTCTCATATTTTGAAGTGGTTAGTTGATGTTTTAGGGGTCTGATTTTAAATCTGCGTGTTGTGTTTGCGTGCTATTACCGATTCATTCAAACAAAACCCTGTTCTGGCCCAACACTTTTATCCAATTTATATAGTAATATTTATTTATTTTCCGGCCAACGGCCACACCCCAGCAACTAATTAAAATCATACATCCCTATCGAGCGGTGTAAGTGCGGTTCATTCGTCAATAGCTCGTGCCCGTGAGTAACGAGGGGCACGAACGTCAAATCATTGCACTAAATAGTGAAAGAGAGTAGCTCGAGAGTGGGTCTTTTTACTCAAATTTCTTGCAATCAATTTCAATAAAATCGACATAAAACTTTAAACGACAATCGGCTCAAAATCACTAACACCGAGTAGTCTAGTGGGCACTAATTAAATATAAAATGAACATAAATAAATCATAAGGACAAAGAAAGGGAAAGGGTAGCGGAGAAAATTGCAAAATCGTTGCAACAGTTAAAATGAATAGCCATCGAAAAAAGATTAATCCGAACGACCAAAATCATGAAAAGGAATATTTTAAATAATATGTAAAACTAAATAAATTAAGCTGAGTTGAGACGGACAATATAGGCGAAACGCTGCGCAAATTTTCGGAAATAATTAAAATATTTATCATTAAACCGTAATATAAGGGCGGAACGCTGCTCAGATTTTCCCAATTAATTAAAATACTTCAGCAAAAATTGTAAAGTAAAGGTGGAGCGCGGTTCAATTGTTTGTATAATATTCTGATAAAACTGTAAAATAAGAGTGGAACACTGCAAAAAATTTCCGAAATAACAAAAATACTTTATCGAAAACTGTAAAATAAGGATGGAGTACGGCTAAATTTTTATATAAGTAAATATTTTCATAAAGCCGAGGAATAAGGACAGACCCCTACTAAAACTTTAATACTAATAATGATAATAGTAAGGATAATGGTAATTATAATAATAATAATAGCAATAATAATAATAGTAGTAGTAATAAAAATAATAATAACTATAATGGTAATGGTAAGAATAATAATAATAGTAATAGCAGTCATAATAATGGATTAGAATAATGTATATAATAGTAACAATGATAATACTAGTAACAATAATAGGGAACATAGTAGTTATAATAGGGATGAGGATAAGAGAGATACTGTGATGATATTCAACATAACGAAGGGTTTACAGGCCATAGAAAACTCATCAATACGGACAACGATAAGAAGGACTATGTGGATAGACATAATGATAAATGATATAACAGTATGGATTAACATTTGAAGGAGATAAGAGAACAATGGGACCTAAAGATCAAAATCGAGCACAGGCCTTCTATTGGCAGCTGTTGGACCCATGAATCGTTCGGTCAATTATAGCATTAGTAATAGCGCTCACTTTTTGCGGACGGTCCACCCACTCGAACACAGTTCCAACGTTGCTTAGCAACGGGTGCCGAGTGGTAAGCGAAAGATATTTGAATGGAGTTGTCTGGGTAACAACCATATCGTTTAAAAATCTCAACACCCAGAAACCCACATCTTAGTAGAACTCAAATGTTGTGTTTCATTAAAAAACATTTTTTGGCAATTATGTATTATTTGAGATGCGTTAGCTAAGTTTAAATCGGAAGACATTCTAACGGTCATTTTTTGAACCCACTAGTGTATTAATCTTAGCATTCGTGGCGACTGTTGGGCCAACACACAATTTTGTTTAAATGAGTCGGTAACACGCACGCATATACAACATGCAAATTTAAAATCAGACCCATAAAACATCAATTAACCATGCTAAAATACGAGAAAGAAATAATTAAAATATAAAATCGTAAAACATAAAAATAAATTAAAATAATAACAAAGTGCAACAAGATCCACACGAAATAAACACAGAAATAACACGAGAACATGAAAATTTGACCAAAATTTGACAATTCACCAAAAAAGAAAGAGTTCACGAAAGTTGGAACTAAAATTAAATAATTTGAATTGGAAACAATTCAATTAAAAGTCAAAAAATAAAATTGTCAAATTAAATCACAAAAATAATAAAATTAGGATTAGAATATACAAGAAAATCACAAGGTCAAATTTTGTTTTATCACATCAAATTTAACACGCAAGGTTAAAGTAGTACAATAGTTATATATACCGATTCATTTTCACAGAGTTTTAATCAGTTTTTTTAACTAAAAACTTGAACACTCGTCTTACAGAGCAATTAATTTAGCGAAACTCATTTCTACGACTTTACGATGTAAGTAAAGGAGTATCCGGAACTTTCTCCACGTCGAGCACAAACAATCTCATATGAGCTCTGTTTGGGCGTCGGCGTGGGGAAAGGTTTGTAAAGACATTTGTTGATGGATGATGCCAATTATGTTAAAAATAAAACTTTAAACAAAACGAATTATGTCGCAATTTTTCCGACCCACAGCCGATACAGCACCAGAAGATAGTAAAATCAACATACCCCAACCGAACTGTGTAAGTGTGGTGTAAGTCGGCCAATAGTTCGTGCCCGTGAAGGCTACGGCGTGAAAGCGCAGGAACTGGAACGTCAATATTATTCCGTATAGGGGAAATGGGTTGAAGATGGAATAGTCTTTTGGCTAGCCCATCATCACCCAATTCCTGAAAATTCGACCTAACTGATGATGATACAAATCGGCTTAAAATCAAAACATTGAGTAGTCCAGTGGGCACTCATAAACTATTAATATTGACCTAATTTAACCTAAGGTCAATTAAGGGAAGGTAACGGGGGAAACTAATGCTAAAAATCGTTGCTATGCCAGTAATTTGTAATAGTAAAAGGTAAAAATAATAGACATCGTTTAATATTAATTAAAATCTAGTTTTCCATCCTCAAATTTTAATTTTGTTAAACCACAAAATCACAGTTTATGATGTAGAATACCCATAACTTTGTTGACCAACTAAAGTTAAAAATTTACATTTAGTACTACTAAACAGCTAAATAATTAAAGGAAATAATAACCACGCCACTAAACTTCCGTTAAGGCCTATAGCTTACGATGAAGTTATTTTTTCGGTTCTTACATTTATCAGGATGTTCATTTAATTTAATTTTTGTAAGAAACGAACAAATGACCCGACATCTACCCTCAGTCACGAAACATATTAAATTATGATAAAAAAGGAAGAATTGAACCACAAAAATATGGGTAATAATATTTACTACATATGAAACTTATGAATAGTTAATATCAATGTTAGCATATTAGAATTAAAACCATAAGATAGCATGATATGAAAACGCAAGCTCTCAATTTAAAATTTCTTACCCAAAACGCTGACGTCAAAAACAACAGGAACAGATACATTTACTAGATTTATAAATCAATATACATGAATAAAGAGTATTAAGTAAGAACGAAAATAAAAGAATCTCGCAATGAATATTTGTCCAAAAAATTATATTGCGTCAGATCTTACCACTCCGTAATATAATCGTTTGTGTCCACTAAAAGCCACCATAAGAGATATCCATAGCTGATATGTAATGGGAGTTCTTCCCACTGAGGTAATTCGAATAATGAGTACGAGTAGGGCACACCTCGACCTGCTGAGGAGATGAAGCTTAAAGAGTAATAATTATTTATAGTAAATCTAATAAGTTGATACTTACTATGACCATCGATAAAATAGTCTAACTCAGATAGACTAATACTATTGCGAGAAGGTATCCATGATGACCAACGAACCACCAAAATAATTACCATCAAATAATGTTACAGATAAATCACCAAATTATTAATAAGGAAACTAAACTGACCCATTTAGATAACTAACCAGATCGATGATAATTTGCCCTGACATTTATCATTTATTAATCGACAGAATATCTAACCATAGGCAGGCAGAATTCCACCCACTTGTTCCCGCAAGAGTGAAACCGCACACCACTTGCAACAGAAACTGTGTGCAACCAATCTTGATGTACACACCGCCCTGGTACTAACTAACTATCAGAGTAAGATAAAGTTCGAATAATCACCACAACGACCCAAAAAAGTGCACAATAATCGTTTAGGAAATCCATAGCTAATCAGATTAATAAAACAAAGTTGCTTACGAACTGGTTAAGCATTAAGATTTTCTACATAATTCGTGGATCGATGCATCCAGAATCACTGTGCGATTCCCCGCACATGCGGCTAACAGATATCGCCAAGCCATGTGGGACGCGAGATACACTGTCTCCTCGGTAAAAGAATCTAGATTCGGCACGCAACGGAATTCCGAGGAGATCGATCTCCCTTTTCGCTATAAAGCGGGAACCTGGACGCAATCCGGCCTGCGAAATCCGGGGACAAGCTGAATTTCTCCTGACTCGCCTCAGAGTCAGACCAATGCACAAGTGGAGAGAGCCAAGCGTTATCTGGCTGAAGTCAACGAGGATATTGCGGCATGGAGAATTCCCAGTACAGGCGGATACGCTCCCCCGTACAATACCTCATATAACCTCGAAGACCATAGGCTAGACGCGAGGTCTACGGCAATCAACGTGGTAGTGCCACGGAAGATCCTTCCCCGTGAAATGAGAAAAGGAAAAACCCGACCCGATAGCCACCGCGAGCATCCTTATGCTCGAGAACCTCCAAGGCAGGACAATAACAGATATCGCCGAGAGCCAAATAACAGTGTTTGTTATAGAAAATAAAATATTTAGTCTCGTTATCAATTCTTATAATTTATAACTGAAGTCCCTAGTGAATCGTTATCAATCCTTGTAATTTATAATTCAAGATCCTAGTGAATCGCTACTTTAAAATCCTCTGACTCAAGCGTATAAATTAAATAAATAATATTTGTGAAGAGTCGTACGGTTTAATGATAATTCCCTTTTAGTAGATATGGAATGATGTCGGATTCTGCAAAGCTAGTTGGACAACGCACGGGGAACGAACAAGAAATTATACGAACAAATCTTACAACTGACAAAAGAAGTGCAGCAGATTAAGGTTACCTGTGTTTGGCCAAGACACAATTTTGTTTAAATGAATCGGTAACACGCACGCATATACAACATGCAAATTTAAAATCAGACCCATAAAACATCAACTAACCATGCTAAAATATGAGAGAGAAACAATTAAATATAAAATCAAGAAACACGAAAGTAAATTAAAATAATAACAAATGTGCAACAAGATCCGCACGAAATAAACATAGAAATAACATGAGAACATGGAAATTTGATCGAAATTTGACAATTTACCAAAAATGCGAAAGTCAATAAATATGGAACTAAAATTAAATAATTCGAATTGGAAACAATTCAATAAAAGTTAAAAATAAAATTGTCAAATTAAATTACAAAAATAATAAAATTAAGATTAGACTATACTAGAAAATCACAAGGTCAAATTTTGTTTTACTACATCAAATTTAACACGCAAGGTTAGTGTCGTACAATAGGTATATATACCGATTCATTTTCACATAATTTTAATCAGTTTTAAAAACTTGAATCAGTTTTTATCCGGAACCTCAGCCAGTCTTAACCAGTCAGAACAGAACAATTTTTAATGTGAGTGGAGGAATGCTTGAAAACTTTCTCCACGTCACGTCCATGCAACCTCGTAAGAGCTCTGTTTGGGCGTCGGCATGGGGAAAGGGTTATAATGTCGTAATGAATGATGAATATGTAATATGAATTGTCATCTACTATTATATTTCAATAAACGTTCTTATAATAAAACATTTTTGTCAAAGTTTTTCCGGCTCACAGCCGACACATCACCGCAAGACAATAAGCTATACATACCCCCATCGAATTGTGTAAGTGCGGTGTAAGTCCGTCAATAATTCGTGCCCGTGAAGGCTACGGCGTGATAACGCAGTAGCTGAAACGTAAATTATTATTCCGTATAGGGGAAATGGGTTGAAGAGGGAATAGTCTTTTGGCTATTTCATCATCACTCAATTCCTATAAATTCGACCTAAAATTATAATGACAAAACGGCTCAAAATCATAACACTGAGTAGTTCAGTGGACACTCATAAATTCCTAACATTGAAATAATTCTATCCTAGGATCAATTAAGGAAGGTGATGGGGAATTCGATCACAAAAAATCGTTGCTATAACTTCCAAAAAATTAAAAATAAAAGATTTTTAGTGTAACTCAATTTCAAATTGCAACGACTTTTTTGAAATTAAAATGAAAAGAAAGAAATATTTTAAACGAGTGTAATTTTCAGCTCCTTAACAAGTTTGCAATAGAATGCCATGAATTCCTAACACGACTAAAATCCCATTCTCTAAACTCATCATATCGAACCCGAACTCAAATAATAATACCCGCGAATATATGAATAAATAGGTTATTTAGAAATCATAACTATCATTATCTAACAGGTGGTTGAAAGAGCGGTTCCATTGTGAGACCATCAGATGAAATTTATGGTGAAATTTAACATTTTTTAAATTGCTTGTACAGTGATTAAATGACCAATAAAACATTAAAGAAACCGAACCCCACCGTTAACTCATCAAAATACCTAATATTCCCAATCACCCTAAACATGTTAAGGACCTGCGTTTAATAATTACGTCAACTCATATGAATATATTAAGTGGAAATCCCAGTTTCCAACATAAAATTAAAGTATTGGCATAAGAGAATTCATGCGGACAATTAATATAAATTAAATATGGGAAAATAAGTCCAATAGATTTACAGATCACAAATAATGAAATTGGAGATAATATCGCAATGAACGCATCTCATTAAATATCCCAATGCTGTAAAATAACTCTTTTGTTCACAGGTGGGGAGGTCGATTTAGGTCCCACGAGATGGCCATCAAAATAGAAAGGGTTGAAGGACAGAATTCGCTTGAGGAGCGCCCGGATCAATCTGAGATGGGTGGCTTAGGAGCGAATGACCCATCGTTGGCATAGTAAATAATTTCTCACCAAAAGAACCACTAATTTCATCTCTGAGGTAAATCCGCGAGAATAATATCCACGTGGGAAGTGATAACGCCATGACGAACTATTAAATTAACGGTAGTTAAATTAATGAATACAAAATTAAATTACAACTTGTGAAGAATAAGTTATAATAACTTGAACATCATTGAATAGCACGCCAAAACTGGTTGAAATGAGGGGCCCATAATAGGACCCTTCCTCGAAAAATCAGAAAATATTCATAATGAAATGGTACTGGAGAAACCAATGAGATAAAAGGAATCGACCAATATTAGACAAGAATAAATTTCGCGTGAATATGATGTCTAGAAAGTTATCACGACTAGATTGACTAGAAATGAACAAATCCATAGGAAAATACACCTGATTCAATTCATTAAAAACTCCTATAATAAAATGAAGTTATAATATAGGAACATACATACTTACCCTTGTCTGCATGTAATTTGTTCAACTGAATAAAAACTTATATTATACGAAGGAAGAAAATTGAAGAAAAAATTTTTTGAAACATAAACACATAATACATAGTAAATAATGCATGCAAACTTTCAAAGTGTAGAAATGTTCAATTCATTAAAAACTCTATATAAAACTATTTTTAGTAAATTTTTAGACAAGTTTTTTTTAAATTAAAGCCGAAAATTTTTGAAAAAAATACCAATAACTCTACTTTGAGTTGTAGAGAAAATTAAGAAATAATTTCGTAAGATTTTTCATGAAATTTAATCAATTTAATATTTTAACAACTTTTCAGATATTTCAAAAATATCCTTCAAAACTCTAGATTTTTGAGTTTTTACCTCATTTGCAATTTACCAGGAGCAGTGGAACCAGAACCTTTAAATGAGGAGTTTAAAAAATACGGAAAACATAACTTTTCCGATAACTTAAGTTTAAAAAAAATTTTATAAATTATAAAAAATCCCAATCATTAATACCATTGAAAATGAGGAAGATTATTTATAAATTTGGGAAATTAACAGAAATTTCCAATGCCTCATAAAATCAAAAATTATCAAAAATTGGGATTTGTCAAAAGGTAAAAAAGATGGCAGCCAAAACAAATTTCCAAGGAACAAAAGAATAGTTTATTCGAATAAGGAAACTTTTTTAATAAATTTTAGTTTTGAATTAATCGGACTTACACTAATTCGAAAATAATTCCATTAATTTACATAAATTGGCATAAATTCCTAAAAAAACCTAAAAAAATTAATTAAAACTAAATTTATAATAAATGATGATTAAAAGTATGATTTAAGAGCTTGAATAATATCTCATAAATATACGAGATCACAATCCAAGTCCTAAGATATACTTTATTAAAAACTTTACCTGTCAGCCATTTTAAAAATGGCTAATTCATAAACAACCATAATTGTAATTGGTTGTTCATTAAAACTTCCATTATAGAAGTTTTTAATGAATTGAATCAGGTGTAAGAACCAAGTCACTGGGGATGGAAAATTATCCTGGCATTTATCTGAAATCAATCGATTAAACTTGAACTATAAATGAAAATCCCTCACCTATCCAGAAATAACAGCACACAGACACACGACCTCGAGAAATGGCGAGTGTGCCAACAGAGAATTTCAACTTTCCTGTCCTCGATGTGGGCATCTCCACATATATATACTGGATGTGCTTGACTAGCATAGCAATACAAAAATGAATAACAAATCGCAATATCAAAATACATCAAATAGAAAGAAGAGCTCGCGATATCCAGATGCGTCCGACGAGGATCTGCAAACTCCCGGAACAAGCTCGGAGGCAGCAAGAAGAAAAATGCACGAAGGTAACGATTGTTAATTTTTCAGTATGAAACTAATCTATTTTCCCGAGCCTTAGTTCCATGAGTTAAACGCAGGAGATCAACTTCAACTTCCAACGATAATCTGGGTCTGAAAGGCAATGAAAAACAAAATTATGTTATGAAAATATAAATTATCTTCTTAACTTACGCTACAAATGTCACGGATTATATGTCATGTCTGAGCTCCACTCCATAAGAATAACCAAACTCGTTGGTAAACCCTCGACGTGACCTACACCCACTCTGATTGTCACACATCACTGGCTTTCGAGTCCCATACTAAAATAGAAGATGAATTAAAGCCCCGTATAGCTTTCCAATTTTTTCATTCAGTAATAACGACATCACGTATGTTAACATTGAACTGATTCGTTTCATTTTTATTTGATAATGACAACATTTAGTACGTTAATATTTAATTTATTCATCTCAATTTTATTTGGTATTTGATTTATTCATTTCATTTCATTTTTAGAATTTTATTTATTCATTTCATTTTATTTAGTATTTGATTTATTCATTTCCTTTTTATTTAGCATTTAATTTGTTCATTTCATTTTCAGTTGAGGTTTGATCTATTTGTTTCCTTTTTCGTTTAGTAATGACGACTTAACGTGCTTTAATTTTTAATTCATCCTCAAGCGTTTAACTAAGGAGATCCAGCAAACCAAGACTACATGGGTGGAGCCAAGTAGAGAACAGCGTATATACCAAAAGATGGCGGCGGCACAGAAAGGTTGGGCTGAGGAAAAGCAGCTCAAACAAAATCAGAAGGCCTAAATTAGAGGCCTGGAGGTGGCGTTATCGGCGTGCCAAGAGGGCGCGGCGGTAACCTACCCCTAGTATTCGCTCCAGCTCAGTTGATCTATCGGGACGCAACGGCCGCCGCGAAGCCTGCCACCAAACCACCCCGACATCGACCAGGGAGATAGGAGCGCGTCAAGCGTCGCGCCGCACAACTGAATAAGGAATAACACTATAAAATGATCCGCATATCATTCAATAAAAAATTCAGAATTGATTTCCACTATCGGTATGATTTGTGTCAATAAAAATAGTTTATTAGAACCATAAACTAATTGAATAATAAGTTAGATGGCATTAAATACAGCAGAAAGGGGCCAGGAAAGAAAATCACACGCAAAACTTCTAACAGTAGTGCGTTGGACCCATGTTGAGATCGGTGGGCTACTGTGGATTTTGTATGTCGTTCCAGTGCTCTCCTAACTACCTACTTTTGTCAAAATAAAAATAAATGAAATATTAATTGTAATGACATATTTATTTAATCGAAAATACATTCTTTTAACATTAACATAGATACCGACTTATTAAAAGACAATCAGTGCATTTGATTATGTACGATTAAATTATTCATACCGTTTAAATTCGTTAAGTTTTTTGTAAATATTTACTGTACGAAATCCAATAAATAACTTAATTTAGATGATACCCCTCACTAAATGACGTTGATATTGCACCAATTGATTGAGAGCTTAAGTGAAGGTGAGTTGCGCTACCATGACTGATGGTCTTAATATTCTCAAATTAATTTAAAAATAATTAATTATTAATTTGTTTTTTTCTTTTCATAACCCACCTCATGCTATTAATGTCAGCTGTAAGGAAATTTAAATATTAATATTCGAATGTTGACTATTACTTATATTTAATAATTTAATAATTATTAATTATTATAGTTTCACTATATTCATTTATCTCAAAAAATCCAATAAATTGAATTATTTATTTTGTTTATATTTTTCTAATTATCTAAAACTGCCTTTCATGAGCTCTTTTTTGTTTCTTTATATTGATTTTATTATTTAAAATTTATATTATGTTAAAAAGAAATGAAAAATCTAAACTCCCCATTGTTAGATGGGTAAGGGAGCCAAGTGGTTTACATTAACGTTCACACCAAAGCATTTAGAGACACATAATAATTAAAATGTAATTTAAAGAGACTTTGAGAAAATATAATTTGTAAATTTAACAGTCAATTACGACAAGATGTAAATTAAATTAAATTTATTTAAAAAAAAACCACAACCAAGAAAAATTCAAATTCAAATTATTTATCCTATTTATAAAAAACAAACACAATTTTGTATATGCTAAAATTGTATATATGCAACAGCGGATTTGTAAACTTGACTAACTCACTCTTTGCATAATCATGAAGTCGGTACTTGACTAAATCGAATAAAAATAAACAAAACATAAGAATTAAAACAATTTAGTCTGTCATGGCCAAATAAAATATTACAAATAATTGAAATTAGAAAAAACATGTTTATTTGCCTATTTAATTAAATAAACAATTTTTCTTATTCGGCGTAAAATTATTTTCTATCTTAGAATTCTAAAAGAAGTTCATAATTAGTAAAGAATTTATCTCAAAAATTGTTATTTAAATAAATAGTTCAATTTTAAAGAATTAAAAAATCATTAATTTAATTCAAAATAAAATCATTCATTTGTTTAAAAGTTTTTAAAGTAGTTTTTGTGTCATTTGTTCCAGGAATTTAATAACACAAGCCGAATTATAAACAAGTTGTTCCGACCGGACAGCACCAAATTCCGTCCCGACAAAGATAGTATCCACCTTGACAGTCATTGTCATTTATTTTATGTTCAAATTTCTTTTTTTTGAAGTGTATTTCATATTGGTATTATTAATTGCAGTGACATTGCTCAAATGTCTCTGAAAATAAATAAATAAAATTATATTAAATTTAAATAATTAACTGACATCCATCAAGCTATTCACCTCTATAAAATTGATAAACAGACTAATCAAAATTGCAGCAATGAAAATATTTGCAAGTTTCTAAATGAAACCGAATTTTTAAATTATATTAAAAATAATTATAATAATTTATTAATTAATATTTTTGTTTCGCACATTCCTTATTGAAAACTCACTTGCATTTTAAATTAGTTTATTATGAAATTAACTGTCAATTTTTACAAAATTTATTTCAGGATTTTCTGTAAATATAAAATTTTTTATAATGGCATTCCTTAAATAAATAATAGATATTTGCATTGTCTACATTAATTTTAATTTATAAATCAAATCACACAAAAACATAAATTAAATTTATCCTTGAAATCGAACAAGTCAAAAATAATATATTCTAATTAAATAAATAAAAAAATAAGATTTTTTGTTTTTTAAAATTATTATCTTATTACTTGTCACATGGGTTGGTATATCAGCATTATACAGGAAATATATATATATATATATATATATATATATATATATGTGTGTGTAAACATTTATTGAAAAATATGAGAAAAATTCACAATAAATCTCTGTGAACTATATAATAATTTTAAGCTTTAACAAATTTACAAAACCTTTAATATAACATTTTGCGACGTTTTGCATGGTTGATTCTCACTAGCTTGAATTTATTTGTAATAAATATGAAAAACGACATTTTACTTTTATTATGCATTTGTATTCATTTCAATTTAACAGTTTTGTCAAAATCTATTTTTTGAAAAAGTACTACATAATTATTTTGAAACATCTCCAACATGAAGGAATAGTTTTCTCTTGCTCGTTTCTACTGTTGTTTTCCTTCCTCACTTAACCTACGATCAGAACGTTTTAAGCAATCATCATGTATTCCTGTACCAACAAGTTGCAAGATATGTAGTTTCCCATCAAATT
This sequence comes from Schmidtea mediterranea, assembly GCA_022537955.1. NCBI lineage: Eukaryota > Metazoa > Platyhelminthes > Tricladida > Dugesiidae > Schmidtea > Schmidtea mediterranea. The sequence continues at coordinate 118,144,992 of CM039679.1, forward strand.
TCATCATTGTCTGACATTGAAGACTTTCAAAATCGTACAGTTCCCTCTTAATGAAAATCATCAACTAGTGACATAATTATTATTCGAATAAATTAGACATTGGTTTATTGTTTTTATGTTTACAAGCGATTTTACACAAAATGAAAGAATTTAAGGAGGAAACTTCAATTCCCCAGAATAAAACCTTTCTTCATAATTTTAATGATTTTCGTAAAAAAATAATATATTTGATCAACCCGGTCCACTCCGCCAATAAATTTATTATAATTCAATACTACTCATGTATAGTATCTGAGGATGTAAAGATGAGACCTTTCAGGGTTAGTGATTGATTTGAGCAGGTTCGTGTACAAATGCAAAATATTTCTTTCACTGACTTAAAGTTCAGGACAAATTCAAGGGATCCAAAATAGGACAATATTGAATATACGTATCCAGTATTTGAAAAGTATCATTATACTGCAATGAATAATTTACAAAGTGGATGAATTGTAACAAATTATTAATTGTAATGTTCGGATTAAAAGCATATGGTGTAAAAATTGTTTAAATGGATTTCGAAAGCCAAACACATTTTAAGAACCTCACTAATTATTGCAAGAAATATCAATTGGATAAAACTCTATATACTTTGCCCGAAGACAAAAATTTGGAATTTAAAAATTTATCAAAGACATGAACACCCCCATTTATTATTTATGAATATTTTGAATCTATATTACCAAAAGAAAACATATATTTTCAATAGCATTTGCCAATTTCTGCTGGATACTTATTGGTTAACAATTTTACTGGAATATCAAATTATTATCAGAAATTTCCTTTGAAACTTATCGGTTGATATAGTTTCTATTAGCTAATTCATTGTTACTGTAGTAGCCTTGGCTTTTGGCAAACATTGTAACTTCGCACAATTTCCTGAATTTTACTGGGAAAGCATTTTCTAATATATCTAATTTTCATTTAATAAGCTATAGCTTAATAAGCTTCTGCAATATAGTCCGAGTACTTCCAGTATCGTTTCTTGTGACTTGTTTCCAGATATTATCGTCTTTCGACCTTCTTCTTCCAAGTGCCGATGGAGTAATGTTTCTTAATTCTTCTCTAATTGTCTTCTATAATCTTGTTTTTATCTTTTCTTTTAAAGCATCTTCGTGAGTTTTATGAAGACCTTCAAAACTTCCTTCGTTTATTTTTACTGTTACACAAGGTCTTCTTTAAAGCTTGCTATATTTAATTTTTCAAGTCTTTCGCATTTTAATTTTTCGAACACTTTATACCTTTTCTTCAAATAATTCTCTCCTTAGAAAAATGTATACTTTTTTCATATGAGCCATATTGTGGTATAATCAGTGTTGTGCAATTGTGCAGGTAATATTATGTTATCTATTTAAGTTATATAAAATATTTATTATAAATGCTGTAGTTATTTTTGTATTAAAAATCTGTAAAAGTATTGACAAAGTCGGGGTGAATGCTATGTGGCGTGGTATTCTGACCAATGAAAAAATAAATTTGAAATAATTTAACAATAATCAAATTACAACAATATATTAACAAAAATTAATAGCAGATATCTATCCCTGACCGCAGTCGCTAAAAAGACGTGGAAACTGTGAAGGAAACGATACTTCAGAAATAAATTCTATGGTTTGAGCACCAAATGAGGTTCACATAGATTGTGGAAAGGTATTTGAATTTATGATGATTGTAAGGAGTTCTAAAACTCCTATTTAAAAATAATATAGTTGAAACAACTATTTATGTTAAGTGTATATTAAAATTTATGTTAAATTATGTAATATGATATTAAATTATATTAAAGTATTTTAAATTAAATTAATTATATTTGTGACCGATAGCTATACCAATATTAATAATTACTACGTCTCAGTTCTTTAAATTTAATCGGTCTAACAATGATGAAAGATTTTACAAATTCAATAGGAATTACACTATGTTTTTCGAGTCCGTATCAACAAAATACTAATGATGTGATAAAACGTCAAATAAATGCGTCATTAAAAGAAAAAAGTAGAAAAAATGGGGCATAGATCATACCGTAGAAATCATTCTTAAAGAAAGGTGATATAAGGTGTTTTCACCAGAGAATTGAATATTTCGGATGATTTTTTTTAAGAGTGATTTAAATGAATTTAAATAAATAAAAAATAAAATCAATTTTCTATTGATAAATTGTTTTAAATTATAATTAATTTTTTAAAATTTAACAATGAAATTTCAAAATAGATGGGCAAAATGAACTTTGATTAAAATTTTAAATATAAAATTCTGTTTAATTCAAACGATTTACTAATTTAAAGTAAATTTGAAAAAAATAATATTTTTATATTTAATAAAGTATTTAGGAGATATTAAATTTATTAAGGAATTAAAAAAAAACAAATATACTCAAATAACTTTGATTAAAATTTATAATATTGAATTTCTCTGATAGATTGTTTTTAAATTATTTGGTTATTGCTTGAAAGTTTGTTTAAATATTATACAATATTGAATAGTAAATAAGTTTTTAGAATATGAATTCTTTTTTGTAAATGTTATTCAGTATAATTTAGAAGATGTTTTAGCAACTTCTAACAATACTATAAACTATACACAATATAATTACGTATAAAAAAACGTAGTTCTATGTAAGTCGTTTTAAGTGTGTTAAAACATTTTAAAATGTTTAAAGTTAAACTACTAAATAAAAATAAAAGAAGATAAACTTAAATGTCAAGATTAATCATGATGTATGAAATTGAAGATATGCTTGAAAATTTAATTGAAAATTGAAGATATGTTTGAAGATGAATTTAATTAAAAAATGGATATGATAAATTATGAAATAGACGAAATTAAACTGTCAAAAATGTTTTGAAAACAAAAGTTAACATATATTTGAAAATATAATTGAAGATAATTTGAAGATGAAAATTAAAAATGAATTTAATTGAAATATTTAAAACCCAATCCTTAGAATTGATCTTAGTTGTTGCTATTTACGTTCAGATTTAACCTGAAATGGTGTTGTGAGACTGTAATTCGACTTTTTGCTCGATCCTGGCCCTTTTCAACTCTCCAAAGTAGTCTTAGGTTTTGTGTAGAAAATGATGACTTCATTTGTGACCAAGATTCAAAAAGATAAAGAAAATGACCGAACAAAAAATTCGATTACCAAAAACCTTTTCTGAGAAATACATCCACATAGATTATAATTAGGAGTTTCAGTTATTGTAATATTATAATAATACTTGTTTAAAGAATCCACTCATTCCAAGATGTGCCATGGCCACGTCTCGGGATCACATATCTCATTTCATGGAGAAGCATTTAAGTTATCTTCTATTTTTTCATAGACAATTTTATGTTTCATTATCAAGATCCAGAAATCCGCTCCAATTAAAGATTTATTTCAAAATTGTAATACTTAGGAAAAATCATCTATGCAAAAAATATTTAGAATAAATTTCCTAATACATTCAAATAAAATATTAACTTAAATATAAAAGTATTGTTTTGTAACATTTTTCTGTCGTAAACAAGTTTATAATTTTTTGTACTAATTTATGTGTCAAAATATAATCAAATATAATCAAAAAGATATTTTTATTGAAAATATAAATGAGCCAAATCAAATGAATCGATTTTGACGTTTTGTTCAGTGAAAAAAATATTCTGAATAAATTCAGTTCCATTTACACCAACCGTTTCCGAGACAGGTAGAACCGAGGGGGCAGCACCAGACACGATCAGAACATAAGAAATATCCAGGTGGACAGACATTTGCTAAGAACCTGTTAAAAAACTTTGTTTGAAATCGATGATTAGCACTTCTGATGTTTAATGCTTGAAATTTATTTATATTTTCGTCCTAAATACAATTGAGACAAAATTATTTGTTGTTTAATGAAAACAAACTATAATAAAATATAAAATAAAATAATGATAAAAATAATAATAAGAAGAAGAAGAAGAAGAAGAATTTTTAAAAAATATTAAGAAATAATATTTAAAATTATCTTAATTAATTATATTAACAATTTTTGAAAATAATTTATAATTTCCTACATATTCCAAATCTTGCGCCTCAATGACGCTCATGCAGAAAACCAATAAAGCAGCAACTCCGAATATTTTTGATAGTTTCTAAATAAGAAAATTCATTAATTTAAAGATTTCATTTCAAAGAGCTTCACGAACTTACTTGCATTTTTAATTGCTATTGATGAGATGGAATTCTAATTTATACAAATTCCTCGTCCGGAAAGTTTCAAGTCCAAAATAATACAGACTGACATGTTTATTTTATCATTACAAAGTAGGAATACAAATACTTATAAAATAAATAAATATAATAGTTAATCTGTTCATATGATTATTAATTGAGAGGAAGTGAAATTATTTTTATTTACAATCTATATGTTTCACTCAGTGACGAGCTTAAATAATAAATTAATTATAAATTATAAATTATCAGTCGATTTTAAATAACCAAATTAATATTGACAAAGTGAAAACTCTTAAATTGATGATAAATTATAATAATTATTCAAGGAGTGCTATTCAAATGTATTTTTAATATTCACAGATATTCCACCAAAATAATTTTATTAAATTGTATTTTAATTTTAAAATTTTATCAAAAAATGATATAAATTTTTACGAAAAATGTTATATTATAATTGTATATTATATATTATAATTATTATTATTAATATTATTATTATTACTGAGCAGTAATTTCGGCCTTTGACAATTTTTTTCATAGAAATAGCTGAACAATTAACCTAAGGAACTAGCTCCGACCCTGTCCAAAGGTATCACTAATAATATGATCTTGCGTGTTTAATGATAATAATTATATGATAGAAAAAGAAGTTGTCCATATTCTGTTGGCAGAACTAAGAAGAGCTTATTATAAGACTATTTGTGACGATGTAAATTAAATAAATTTTTAATTTGTTCTTTTTACTAGTTTATTTTTGTGTGTTTATTTGATGAGTATCAATTTTTTTACTAGGTTGTATTAATGTTGATATCATACATATTTATCTGTAGTAGAATTACTACTACTATTATTATTATTATTTTTATTATTATTATTATTATTATTATTATTATTATTATTATTATTATTATTATTAGAAATTTGGGTAATAAAATGAGACTTCTAACATTCTGGTGTCGGTAATAATTGGGTGATGATGGGCAATGATGGGCAAGGATGTGTGCGGATCGGTGCGGATGGGTATGGATCGGTGCGGATCGGTGATGTGTGTGTGTGTGAACTGTTTAAAAACGGAACGTTTTAGAAGGTAGGTGTGTGGAATTTGGTATGTGTGTGAAGGTTCTAGAAGTTAGGTGTGTGGAAGTTGGTAGGTGTGTTGGTCCACAACTACGTGGCATAATAGGGGTTAGGTAACAAATGTGTCTCCAGAATGTGACTGACCAGTGGTCACGTGACACACGAAGGGTTACGTAATAAGTGTGTGATTGACCAGTGACATAATCATGAGATCAGTTCACTAGGTTGTAATTGAGTGGACAGAGGTCAGATATTATGTAATAATGACGTAAACCAATTAATAAACCAAGGGGGTTTGTATCTGACGGGCTCACATCCTACTACTTTATAAGTTATAAAGAAAAATCAAAATTTGAAAAATATTTTGAAGATAATTTATTCATAAATACCTTATCGGAATTACAAGTTCATTCGTTGTCATTAAACCTTCTCCTTTCAAAGAATTGATAATTCAAAATAATGAATTGGTCAAAATATCACTTGAAGATGACATTTCAAATATATCTTTTGACACAAATTTATCAAAATCTTTGGGATTAAAATTTTCAAGCTTTACAGAAAAAAATATATTAGGCACTAAAATTCCAAAAATATCAGATCACCATCAACAAATGTTCATTTATTCAAATATTATTGAACCATTATTTGTTGAATATGTTAGAATTCCTCTATAACAATCTATTTGGATTAAAAAATATGATCAAGGAGGAATTGTTCAATTAGAAATGAAGAATCCAATGTAACTTCCAGTGTCGTATTCAACTATAAACATCATTGAAGTTAAAATTCGAGATGATAGCGGAAATCTAATTAAATTTAGCAAAGATACCAAAACACATTTATCGTTACATTTTAGAAAAATCAATGAATAAAAAAGATTTTTACATGAATTTACCCAGTAATAGTTGTCCACTTACATTTTCAAATAATGAAGCTAGAAAGTTTAATTTTGAATTGCAAATCAGATTTACTTGGATGGTGATTGGGAAGTTGCTTTAACTGAATTCGCTTTTGTCTATAATAATTTTCCATTTTATAATAACTCTCATATTAAATATAGTAAGAGTACATTACATACTAGTTATGAGTAATTTTATTATATTGAAGGAAACTATACAATTAGTCACAACTCTATATATTATCTGATATATATTGACAATAAAAGTTTAAATATTATTTGTAAATATTTTCCATTCAAAGTTGCTTTTTTCAGTAATGAAGAAGTTAGCTGCTTGTGATTTAATAAAAAAGAAGTAGATTTTAATGATGAATTTAATTAGATATGCATAGCAAATAAGAAAACAAAATTTGATACTATACGATTACCTATAACTTATTATTATGATGTTCAGTATACTGATACATTTAGAGAAAATGTATTCATTACTGAACTTTCACAAGTTACTGATCAGTTAATGACATCATATCCTCATACGTTCAAATCTTGTGAAATTAAACAATGTCAACTTGTTTAAATTGAATTGGAAGATAATGTTAGTAGTGTTAAATTTAGTAAACTTTTGGCTCGTAGTTTTAGATTAAGTGAAGAATCATATAGTAAAAAGATCATTGTTGGATCGAGTTTACCGACTATAATGCAAAGAAATATACAAATGATGATTTAAACAAATATTATTGAACCAATTCTTGTGGGTGAATTAAGTGTTCCCTTCTTAAATGTGTTTGGATAGAAAAACATAAAAAAGACGACCTTGTACAATTCATTGAGAAAAATCCAATGTATTTACCAGTATCATCCTCATATATAAAAATATAGAAATCAATATTCGTGACGATAATGGAAAATATATATTTGGTAAACAAGATAAAACTTAATAAATAATAAATAATAATGCTCAAATCTTACCTGCTTTAAAATCCAATGCAATATTTGAAATCAAAGATATTATACCTACAATAATGTAAAATTTGCCATCTGTTATTAATAAATTATCTGTTGTATTTAATAAAAAATAAAAAGAAGTTAACGTCGAAAAATTCACATGAAACATATAAACAGAAGAATGAAAAGATACAGAACTATATTCCAGTCATGATTAGCGCAAAATCTGTATTATGCATCTTTGATAGACCATCTCCTCAAGCAGTAATTGAAAATGTATCTTTTGAAGGTATTTATCTAATGAACTCAATTACAGATCCATGAAACACTTCAATTCAATTTTACATCAATAGCTCTCAAACCGAATACTTGGATTTGAATGATACATTACTCTGCATTCAAATGAAAGTTGTAAATAGTAATGAGGAAAATTTATCTAATGAATCAGATGTTACTGCAAACAATTTCTTTTTCCAAACTCTTTTTAAGGATGTTGAAGTTATTTTTAATTCTACTAAATTTGAAGGAAGTAGCTATGTATTCGCAAACAGGGCAATGGTTGAAACTATTATTAATTACAATCACGATACAAAACATACTTGTTTGGGTGGAATGAAAAAAATGATGCAAAAAGAAATATTTGGATTTCAAAATCAAAACCAATCAGTGTTTTGTCAGACTTTAAAAATAAATACCCTTTTTTACATTTGTATTGGCTCCAGATTTTGATCTTAATCAAAGACATTTACCTCTAAGTGGAAATTTGGATATAAAATTTGAAAATCCATTAACTGAATCTGTATCAGTACTTGTATATGTAGTTTTTGTAAAGGATATTCAAATTATCTCAAGCCGTACAGTATTGGTTTGAACAAAACCAACGAATTAGTCAAAACCTTTCTAGTTTGAACGAACCTTACAGGTTTGACAAACATCTCTATGTTGAACAAACTATAAACCGAAGTATTATTAGAAATACTTAAAAATGAAGTAAGTAATTTAAATAAATATTTTATTTAATAAATTTTAGTTCTATTAAGATACAAACTATTGTTAAAAAACTAATTGGGAAAAATTTCATTGATGTTTTCCCTTGGGCAAAAATCCTTATATCAATATCAACAAAGCTTTGATTGTAAATACTCAATCATCTAATCTTGGTGGAGAACATTGTCTCGCAATGTATGCGAAACCAGATAAAATATATGTATTTGATCCGATGGGTTTCTATTATCCCCCTTTATTGATATACAGGTAGTCACCGACTTACGACCGCTCGACTTACGACCATCCGCACTTACGACCAATTTTTTTTCAATTTTTTCATAGAAAATGAATAAATCGGATGAAGAAGAAAGTCCACAAAAAAATGTTTAGTAAAAGAAATGAGTGATGCTTTTCACCAAATTAATAAGGGAATGCGTAAATTACAACAAATGGATGTAAATGAAGAACGATTCTCAGAAGTAAATAAGCTGATTCAGAAAAATTTGGCTTGTTATTATGAAATTTACCGGGAAATGAAACCTCAAACTGTTCAGACGACATTAGACAGATTTGTTAAGAAAACTAGGATTGGATATTCTGTTACAAAGACAACGCAATGGATTGCTCTCTAGTAATAAGTAAACATGATGACGACACGAAAATAACCCTAAGTTGAATAAAATGTTTTTGTTTAATTATATATATTTCTTATTATGTATTTTTGTTTTGTTACATAAATAATATGTGTTATTAGTACACATTTAATATATATTTTTGGGTTATTATTTCATTTTATAAATTTTAATAAAGTTTTCATTATATGAATTTTCGGTAGTTTCATTTCTCCTGATCCTAAAAGTTAGTAGTACAGTATCTAATATTTTTCTTTAGTTATTCATGATGAAACTCGACTTACGACTTAATCGACTTACGACCGATGACTAGGAACCTATCTCGGTCGTAAATCGGAGACTACCTGTAATCGAATTTGAAATCAAAACAAATTTACAAAAACATGTGGCCAACATTGTTTAGCTAAATTGATTGTTATCTAAAAAAATTTTGTAATCGTATATCAATGTGTTTATTACCAAATGTGTGTTGAGTTTGTGTGGTGGTTGTGATTGATAAGGTGTTTATTGATATAAGCATGTCTGCATGTTGTAACGTGTAGATATGTTGATTATAATTTATCAAAAAGTAAAATTTTTAAATGAATATTTTTAAATTATTATTATTACGTAATTTATTTTTTAGATAATGAATAATATGAACAACTATAGCAACGGTTCGAAAGAAGTATTTATATTTCATTATATTTCATTTTTATTAATTATTTTTAGGTTACTTGAATATTTTTAATCGAAATTATAGTGATGATATTATAAATCAATCAATCATGTTACAAGAAAATAACGAAACAAGTAAAATTTTAATTTTTTAATAATTTGATTAAATTTTATTTTTACGTTGAATTATTTTTAGTTGATAGGAGGATAACATCTTCAACCAAGTAAGATTTTAATTTTTATTAAATTAATTTATATATTTTAGTTACAAAGAATTTTCAAAACTATCTTCAATTCAATGGAGTAAATCATCTTCAACCAAGTAAGATTTTAATTTTTATTAAATTAATTTACAACTTTTAGATAAAAACAATTTTTAAAACTATACTCATTCCAATGGAGGATACTATCTAGAACCAAGTAAGATTTTAATTTTTTATTAAATTAATTTACATATTTTAGGATTTAATCAAAATTAAACGGAAAAACCTGAACACAACGACTTTGTTTTAAAACATCCGTTTTTAAACATAATTCACAGGTCCAAAGTTACAGAGGGAACAATTATTAATTTATTACAATTAAATAAAGGAGACAATTATCATTATACAGGAATATCATCACTGAATAGGTTAATGAATTGTCGAAGTAAAAATAAAAATATATTAAGAATTCAATCTTTATGGTGTCATAGATATCTGAATAACAACTGATAAATTTATTTCATTAATTGCCCACTTGGGAAAAATTAGTGTGAGATTTATTGATTCTTATCAATTTGTTAACGACTCTTTAGCTAAGTCAGTTAAAACCTTGACGACTTTACCTTAGACTCGATCTATTTTTATGGGAGCTATAGTTGATCAAAAAGGGGTATATTAGCATTGCCGTACTGGCCAAATAAATTAAGGGCTCACGTCAGTTTTTGCCTAACAAAATTCATTGAAGCTCAATCCATTGTTATTTTCTCTGAAATAAAATTTATTTCTTTGTTTATGATTTTTTAATTATTTTGTAAAATTTAATAGTTTTGTTGAAAATACTTTGAAGTTTTTTTGCTATTTTTATATTATTTTTAGTTGCACTCAACGTTGAACAATTACTCTTCTATTAAATGGTATTTTCATAAATATATTTTAAAATATGAATGTCAACCTTTTCATTCAATTTTCGCATGCCATTATGTCTAAAATAAATCTATTAATTGCTAACCTCAAAAAAAATTAATTAAATTTATTTTTACACATTTTCTTATCTTTTCACTCCAACCCTTATTGTTTACTAAATGATAAATTAATTTGTAAGTATAAGTGGTTGTTAATGAAAATTTATTGGAAACTAGATTGTTTTCTTTTTGCAGACTTTTCCAACAATTTCGAGTGAAATCGATAGCACACAATATATTTGAGCCTTTGAATTATTTTGATATTCCTGGAATTTCTTAGTCTTCTGCTTTAATGTCGTTGGATGATCCTATTGAATTAATTACTGAAAATGAAATATTTAGCCTTTAAGAGGGAGGTATTAGAGGAGGTCTTACTTTTGTTAATAAACACTATGTTAAAACTGAAGAAAACACAGAGTAACTTTGTGGTGAATTTAGTTGGATACTTGATGGATTTGATTCAATAATATCTGATTGATAAAAATTCCATCTATTAACAAGTAGCTCAAATTTAAATTTAGCGTAAAATAATAATTTCTAATTATTTGGTTTATGTAATCCATAAGATTAATTTAAAGTAAATAGAACCTGATTAAAATAACTTTGGATTGAGATATATAAAATTCATAATTTTCTCCAATAGTTTCATTATATTTTATTAAATTTGATCATCTGTCTATTTATAAGTGAGTTATAAGTTTTAATATGTAATTCCCCATCAGATCCAATACGATTTCCACATTTCAAATATATAACATTGATATCACATATTGTAGGAAGGCAAATACGATCCTTCATACGCGAGTTAATGTTCTCAAAATGATATCTAATAATCTCTTCGGTATGTTTATTTTCATGAAATTTAGTCCAGATTAGTTTGATAATGATATATATAATATTAAATGTTTTACTTGTAATATTATTAAATACTTCTTTATTAAATACTTTTTGAGTACTTTACATTCATTCTGGATCATTATAGCATCAGATAAAGATTCTGAATCAATTATAACTTCATCAGGTTTTGGAATTAATGGAATATCACATTTAGGTAACAGTAAATTCAAATTAATAATATTTTCTGTAGTAACTATAAATTCATACCATATAACTTTGCTCCGAACAAAAGATAAATGAACATTAAACGTCCTAAAATTTGATAACATTGAAATAAATTTAATGTGATCATCAAATACAATTATTTTTTCTTTCAATAAAACTAGTTGGTTGGAAACACAATATTCATTAAATTCAGCGACTGGTCCAAAGCCGTAATTCCATATATGTTATATATGAAAATTTTGAATCTAATTTGCCAAAGGACGCTGTGCACAACCAATTATTTATTATTTATTAATTATTTATTTATTTAATATTATTTTTATTTTTATTTAATTAATTATTTATTTAATATTATTATTTTATATTATTGTTATTATTAATAATGTTTTTTATTTATTTATATTTTTTTTAATTTAATTGTAAGTCTAAGAATAATTTTTCAATGTAAAAATAACAAACTTTCAATCCATAAAAATATTTTTACTGACAATAAAGATTAAATAAAAAAGATTAATTTTATTTCAAATCAAAAATATCCGAGTAATATGCTTTACGGTGTAAAGTTTACGCATTTCGGCCAACAATATATGGATTGTTTGATAATGTTTAAAATTGTGACAACATGGACATCCATTTGAACATGTTACTCTCATACTATCTTTACAAACAATGCAATTTGCAACACATCGGTCACCAGATCTCTGAACGTTGTCATAGTGAGTCTCGAAAAGTTCTTCAATGTTAATCCCTGTGAAATAGTAAATTTTTGTTGCGAGAAAAACTGGTGTGCAATACTCCAACGTGTTTTTAATTCTTGGATAAAGTTCCTGAATTTTCTTTAAATTTACTTTTGAGATAAACTAAATAATAACAAAAAAATACATATTTAAATATACATGATTTACCTTTTGACATTTTTTAATACTTAATAAAAAATAATACAAAATTAAAACCATAAAAATTGTAAACTTTAACAAAAATATACAAAAACAAAGAATATTTTCAAATAATATATTCATTCAAAGTTCTTCTTTTACTTCCGAACATTCTTTTTTTATCTAAGTCATTGGTTGATTGCGCTCAAAGGTGTGTGTAAATATTGAATTTTGATTATATTTAATGGCTCTACGCATATGTGTAATTTTAATTTACAAAGAAACAAAAAGCTGCAAAAGTACCAATTAAGAACATAATTCTTCTTTGGATAATGCGTTAGCATTAACTTCTTAACCTTAGAACCCGGAGCGCACATCTTTTCAGCAGCTACTGGAAAATCATTAAGTTTATCATGAAGAAATGTTTGGATTTCTAAATCTACTTCAAATGTGACAGCAAATGACAGTGATTCAAGATCTTTATTCAAAAAACTAATTAAATTATTTAATTGATTAGTATCAGTAATTCATTCAAAATCTCCATATGGTAATGGTTAACTTAAAGCCTAACAATAGAGATTATTTATGTCAATTAAAGGAGTTCGGTGTTTTCATCAGATACTACGTGATGTTTATTAACAGATTAATCCATCACGGATTCCCCTTTTCAAAGTAATTATACATCTCCATGTCAATGAGAAGTTCAATTGGTTCTTCAAGAATTGTAAGAGCCGATGCCCAAGACATATCGGGAATTCTATAAAAGTTAAGTGGTTCCAATCGGTTATGAGCTAAGGACTTTAAACAAAATTTCTGGAAATAGTCAGACAAAAGAAAAACATCAAGTTTGAGGTAAACCATCATATAATCTAGTAAAGAGTTACAATTGGTTTCTTCCCAAATAGATTGGGCTTTACTATATTCGGCTTCAGTTACATCTTCCCAAATCGGTGGAAGTTCATATGTAGTTTCTATAACTTCTTGAGAAGTTGCAAAATTATATGGGAAATGCATTAAAAATAACTGGAAATTCAAACCTTATTTGTCGAGAAATATTATATTTGAAACAAACTGCTCCCAAATATTTTCCAGTAAAGTGATCATGGTCCTTAACCGGTACTGATAAAATCTTATTACACAAATAACAACAGGTTGCGGAAGAAAACGAAAGAATATCTGAGTTTGTTGATAATATTTTCTTTTTATAATTATTTTGATAAAAGGGTAAAACAGTATTAATTGAAATATTATTAATTTCTTGTAGAAATCTAACCACACAATCATCACCCAAGAAACTCTTATATGATTTTTCACATGTAAAAATATGTTAATTAAAAGTAAAAAAGGCTGAAATTGGCATATGTATTTGAAAATGTCTGTCATCTGAAGGTAAGATAGCTTTAAAGTCGGTGTAAAGGACGAAAGAAAAAGTTACAGTTTTAGCCCAATTCTTAAATTCCAAGTTTTTATTTAAAGGTAATGTATAAAGAGTTGTACCTAATTGATTTTTTAACACATAACTTTTTATGTTTATTTAATGAAATTATATTGCGAAAACCATATACGTTGAATTCTAGTATCAGTAAAAGAATAATGCTTATAATTTAAAAGCCTATCTAATTTAGTAACAGCGATATAATGATAAAATTCAAGGCTTTCTAATAAAATTAAATTAATAGGTTGTCCCCCAACAACTTTAGAACGATGAATTATTTCGACATAAAGGTGTTTGAAAACTTCAGGATTTGAAAAATTATTAATGAAATTATTTTCATCATACGTAAGGACATTAATTGGAAGATTGGGATTTTTAGCTTCAAATGTTGGAATGTCACAAAGTTCCATGTGTAAATTCGAAGGTGAAAAGTCAAATTCAGATGTGATGTTGCTAAAGGTTTCATTTCAATGATGGTTATTTATTTTTTCATGATTTAAAATAGCTAAAATACTATAAATGAAGCATAAATTATCGTAATTAGCAACGTTTACAGTACAGTGTTTATCTAATAAGGATAATGGTGTTGGAATAAATCCATGACCACTCAACCGATTTATTTGTGAAAACTTAGTATGAACAAAATGAATTTCTTTTATTTTATTTATAACCCAATTACTACCTTTGTCATTAATTTATGTTATTTTTTATCAAGAAGAGTAGCGCCTTCATCTAGAAATGAATCACACATTATTCTGGTAGAGTTTGAAATGATGAAAGATTAAAATTCTCCATCTTTTTCAAACTCTAAATCAATACAAAATTTAATCTTAACAGATCCAATTTGATTGATAACATTATTTAATTTATTAATTAACAGTGTGGGTACTGTAATTAACTTTAAATGTAAATTCGAAACATTCATTCTAACAATGGCATGTGATTGGTTTAAATCGAAATAAACAATAGGTGCTATCGAACCACCATAGTGATTAACAATAACAGAAGGAATATCAACAGGAAAAATATCAGAAACATCGTCTGAATCAGAAATGATTATTGCATCATCAACCATGTTTGAATCGTCAGAGTCAGAAAGTATAATAGTATCTATAATTTTAGGAACTTTCGAAGAGCGTGGATTATTATTATTATTTGTTTTTCTTTTCATTTTGTAATAATATTATTATTATTTTGATTAATATTATTATTATTTTTATTACTATTATCACTCAATGTTAATTTAAAAAAATATATTTTCTCTTACAGTTAAACTGTGTTAAATGTTCTTGATGGTTTGAATAAAAGTCTGTATAATTTGTTTTATGAGTGGTTTTACATGTGGCACAATAAAATAGGTGATGTGGTTATAGGTATGAGAATAATAATTCTCCATAATCGTATCACATTAAATTAATTTTACACACAATGAATAAATGAATTTGATTGGTTAATTTTATTTTGAAAATCTTATATAAGTAGATTAAAATAGTTTAAAATCATAAAATGAATAAAAGTAAATTGTTTTCATATTATGTAATTATTTATTAATTGTTTTTATAGAAACATCGGTTAGAAAAGAAGCTGTCAAGTTAATTCTTGAGGAAGATTCCTTAAATGCTATCAGTTTAAGCTGAAATTCACCAGTAATGTTTTTACAATATTCAATGGAATATTTAAAATTTTCAATCATCTATTCATTTAGATTAAGTATTTTCATTAAAATTAATATTATTAATAAATTTTAATGGAAACCAACAACATTGAAACAAAGCCTATATAATATGAAAGTTGGTGAAATTGGAGAAATTGATCGAAAAAATTTAAGAGTTACTACTAGCAATCAACCAAGATATTAGTTTTAATGAACAATTCAATTTTATGAACTGTTAAAAAGAATGTAATTATGAAAATAAAAAAAGAAATGAACATTTTATTATTAAAATAAGAATTCAAGGATATAAAGAAGGAAACCAGACTATTCGAGAAATTTTGAAAATTATTGAAGCCAAATGTATTTAAATAAAATTTATTTAACTTTATTCGTATTAGTTTTTTATTTTTTATCATTTTATTTTGAATTTATTGTGTTTAAATTAATAAAATGTTAATATTAAATTTAATTCAAATATCATTAATTATCATTTTATAATTATAATATGATAGTTAAAAATTTATTTTTGATAATCGGAGTTTTCTTAACATTTTGAACATTTTTGTTTATCATTTTTATTAAGAATTTTAAATCTTTGATTATATTGTTGACGGATTCCATTTTTTAAAAATAAAATAATTAAAAATATTTGATAAAAATTGTATTTGATAAAAGCGAATTTTTTAAAAAATGCATTCAGTTATATATTAACAAACATGTAAGTAGTTACATGATCAACCAATTAAAATTTAGTTTATAAAACACACTTAATTACATAACAACAAAAACATTTAAATACATATAATCCTCTGAACTTAATCCTTTAAAAGTAATACTTATTACATAATACATCTTTAATTACATTTATAATTAAAAAGCAATTTTGAAAAGAAACGTTATTCAACAAATTAATTTATTTTACATTGTTTTTAACCAAGCTATGCAATGCTGTCCACATGTTTTTGTCATCGGATTTTGATAACGAATTCGATTGTATTCAATTGGCATTAACATCGATTCTAGTTTATTAATTAATAAAGGGGATTTTAGAACTTTTAACTTGTACTATAATTATCATTTTCAAAATCTTGACTATATTTTTCACGATAATCACTTCCTTTACTTAAAGTTATTGATTTAACGTTAAAGTGATCAAACATAGTAAATGTATCTAAAAGAGAACCACTACATTTTTTATTTCCTTGGAAAGTTACAAGGATAAAATTAGGTAATCGTCTATCACCAAATATTTGTTACTTATAAAAAGAAGAAAATCCAATAGGTAAAGAAAATTCAACAACTTCTTTGCTTCGTATTGGATAAATTGCGTTTCTTGTAGTAAGACCTATTTGATGGCCGCTAAAACAGAAGGTTCAACACGAACTCTTCTAACCATTAATTTTGCATCTAGCAATACTATTTTAGGTACAAATTTATTACATGTCAGACTTTTTTCTGGATTTGTTTTTGTTAATTTAATTTGGACACTAACACCCGGTAACAAATATTTTGGTTGATCAAAGAAATCAAATTGGAGTGGGGAACATAATGAAAATGCTTTTGATCATAAGATCATGTTTAGTGTAACACATTCCCCTTAAAGATTAATGTTTAGTATCTTGATTATAATTTAGGTCTTTGTGTGCAAAACTATCATTTGCTTCTTCAATTTTAGTAGAATTAAAAACTAATTCAGCGTCTTTAAAAAGAGTTTGAAAAAAGAAATTGTTTGCTGTTACGTAAGCTTCTCGTGTAATATATTCACCTAAGCTATTTACAACTTTCAACTGAATATATAGCAAAGTATCGTTCAAATCTAAATATTCTATTTGTGATCCGTTAATGTAAAATTGAATCGAAAGGGTACCAGCATCAGTTTTTGAATTCATTGGGAAAATATGTTCAAATGAACCATATTCAATCACTGCATGAAGGGATGGTATGTCAAAAAGATATAATTCAGCTTTTGTTCTAATAATTTTTCAAATATAGTTCCGAATCCTCTTATTCTTTTAATGATAGAATCAGATTGTTGTGATATCCAATTATCCATATTATTCATTGAATAAACATCAATTGGTCGCATTTCATTTAAACCCCTATGTGGCGAATAATTGTAGCTATAAATTGCTTTCTGTAAAACATTTATCCAGGTTTTATTTCCTTTATATACGAAATACTTTTCAAGCGATCTCTGAGAGTTCGATTAAATCTTTCCACGTGGGCAGATTTAAAAAGAAAAAATACACAGTAATGATTTATTCCTTTGATAATTTCTTTAACTTTACTATTAAAAAAAATTCTTAAAACAAATAATTAAATAAAATAATAACTTACTTTATTAAAACAAATCATTTAAAAAAAGATTTTAATCATTAAAAAAATCATTTAAAAAAATCATTCATTAAAACAAATAATTTTTTTTAATTAATTTTAGTGGGGTCTCAACTTTTTTTAGGTTAAATATCCACGGGGTATAGTCCTCATTATACACTACATAAAATATATAAAGAATTTATAGGAGAAGATTGCGTGGAACAATTTTTAAAAGCAGTAGATAAAATACCAAAATATACGGTTTTACCATATTATTATAAAATGAGAAGGCATGAAGAATTCCATTTTATTTTCTGGAGTACAATTAATATCCCACAATTGAATTGTTCCACTTCACTGCAGAACTAACTAATACACCAGTGTTTTTGATATTCCAAGAAAATCCAAAACCTTCCTGAGAATGTCCTTAAAGGACGAGATCGGACTTACATTTGCCACTTTGATCTTGCTTGCTGGGATGTCTCGTATAATCAAACAAATATACAGTAATATCTGTATGAGCAGTGACTAAACCATTTCCTCCTAATTCATCTTTCTCAGCATCATAATGTCTGGATTCGAAGAATTTATATTCATTTGGTACAGTCATTGATGCAATGAGAAGATAATCTTGTTCTTCAGTTTGTCTACCAACTATAATTCGTCGAGTGAGAATGCCAATTATTTCCTTGGATAGTTTTGGAAATTTGAATCGTAATTTATGGCGAATCCAAAGAAGCCAGTTTTCAATGTTTTCCTTGATCCATTCGCTATAATCATATGGAAACTTAAATATATTTCTTGTTTCCTCTATAAATTTGATGTCTTTCTGATCCAAATCGCAGTTCCGATTCTTATTTTGAAGATTTTTACAAAATTCTGGTATGTTCGCATTTGTAATACAGGTTTTCTTTTCGATAACGGGTACCCCTTTTTTTATTAATTGACATCAGCCAAGCCGAAATCAGATGATGGATTCCAGAGCCTCAGGGTAAGAATTATTGTTGTTTTCTATTGAACTAATATGAGGATGTGGGGGGTTCAAACTGACTAAATTCCTGGCTTCATGTAAATATTTGTTTTTGAAAGGACAAATATTTGTAAAAATGTTGACTGGCAAAACCATTACGCTCGAGGTTGAATCAAGTGACACTATTGAAAGTGTAAAAGTAAAGATTTAATGCAAAGAAGGAGTTCTTCCAGATCAACAAAGACTAATCTTTGCCGGTAAACTGTTAAATGATGGTCATACATTGTCAGATTTCAATGTAAGGAAAGGGTCCACACTTCATCTAGCTCTACGAAAAAGGAGATATGAATTGTATTCCAGAAAATAAATGGGAATTCTTCATTTGTAGTAGAGTGTGGTTTCGATTCACGGACCTCTATATTATGGGCTGAGCACGCTTCCACTGCGCGAAATTGTGCAGATTTGAAAATTGAGAGGGAAAACACAACTGATTGCTACATCGAATTTTAAGCGAAAAATCTTGGCGGAGAGTGTTATGATGGGGGTCGAGTCTTATCAGTTGTCGGCTAATAAAATGTCAGAATCCACCAGCGTCTTATTCAATGAAAGATCGAGAGATTCTATCACATTCATTAGAAGCAATGCAATTCAAGAATGATATATATGAGGTAGAATTGCCATGGAAATGCGTGAGCATTATCTTCTCAACTTTTGAATTGGACGGACACATTTTCCGGAGCAAGTGGAAAGTCATTCAAATACTGATGTGCACGGTCAGGGATATTGATGTCAACTTCCATTGTATAGCCATACGGAATGAATTCAATATTCGCATTCACACATTCACTCAGCACATCATTTAGATTCTCATGCACCAAAACAAAATCACCAAACGGAAGGTTTTGACTAAGTGCCCAACCATATAAATTATTAATATAAATATTCTAGAGTTCTGTATCTTCAGAACTTGCAACATGATGTTTGTTAACAAATGTAAACCCACCCCGTATTCCACACTCATAGAAATTAAACATTTCCATGTCCTGCAGAAGTTCTATGGGTTTCTTTAATGTCATGAGAGCGGACGCCCATGACATACCAGGAATTCCATAAAAATTCAGAGGTTCTAAACCATTGTAAGGGCTTTTACACGAAATTGTTGAAAATAGTCTGCAAGAAAGAATACGTCTAATTTTAGGTAAGATAACATATAGTCTAACATTGTAGTGCAATTTTGCTATGTCCAAATTAGTTGGGCGGTAGCGTATTCATCATCAGATACAGAATCCCATTTTGGAGGTAGTTCGTAAGTCGATTCAAGGACCTCTAGTGATATTGCAGAATCAATAGGAAAGATACCCTTTGCCTTAACAATAAAACCATCAAAAGCAGAACAAGTTAGAGATAGATAAGTTAGAGTTTAACAGCCTTAGTTAAAGAGCAATTTACAAATTGCATATTATCTATAAATCTAACAGCCAATTTCTTTATATTTACAATTAACGAGATGAATTTCTCAGTTGCGATAGGAATGATATTTAATTTCCAAGATAGGAATTCATTCAAACCATACTTTAAAATGTGATGAAAGTCATACCCTCTCAAATTATGAAAAACAATGGGTTATTGCTTACTTATTCTCCTATAAATGGTACAGTTACGACAGGCAGCACCAAGATACTGACCTGTAAAATGATCATGGTCCTTAACCTTATTTCTAATAGAATATTTACAAAGATAGCAAGTTCTACATACGATGAAATGCTGTTCCTCATATAAAGATCATTCATAGGTTTTTGAAATGATTTTCATAATAAGGTAGGACATTTGTGACAGCAACTCCCTCTACTTTCTTTAAAAATTCCAAAACACATTCCAAGCCTATAAAATTGAAATACTGACTTCTGTTTGTATAATTATTAATTAATAATAAGCCTGCTGAAATCGGCATGTGTATTTAGGGATATTTTTATGTCTTTAGGCAAAACAGCATCAAAATCCGCATATTTATTTATATAAATGATTCCGCAAAAAAAGATTTTAAAATATTATTATAATTATTATTATAATTATTATTTAAACGATAACGCCAATAAAAAACCTTTCTTACGATATATTTCGATAGCACAGCTATCATCTTCAGGTACTCAAAACCAACTAAAAATATTATGAATTAACATTTAATTTAAACAAATTATTTTTTATTAATTTAATTTTTTAATAAATAAATATTTTTAAAAATATATTTTAAATTAATTTTAAATTTTAAATTTTTTACTTATATTCTAATTTTTTAAAAATTAATGCAATTTAAAATTTTCAATTATTTTAATAATATTAAAAAAAACAAACATGATTTAACATACGTAAACTATTTAAAAACATTCAAAACATTCGTAGTCACAGCACTCTGCACATTAATCTTTGGATCCAATGACCTTATCAGCAATGCTTCACATATCACTCGTTCCCAATAACTATTAAAACTTCTCAACAAAATTCTAAAATCAGACATTCCGATATCACTTTTACAGCCTCTATTGTGTTCACTAATATTGGTCAAACCCTTCAATCGACAATGCTCTAGAACTCGAGTACAGAGATGACGGGAAGTCTCTCCAATGTATGTGGCATTACACCCATTACATGTAAATTGATAAACGAGATCAGAACACAATCCAACCGGAGTTTTTGATTTATTAATAAACATATTGCGTACCTTACACGAATTAGAGACGATCTTATACTCTAAATTTCCTATCAGTTTACCCAACTTCCTCTTATAATTTGTAAAGCCTTCAGAGTACGGCAATACTAACACATATTTAGGCTCAATTTTTTTATATCCATTTTTACAATCACCCAGATCAACACTCAATTCACACCCATCCGACAAATTACATTCAGACTTTCCACAACATGGATCCTTAGGATTTTTAATCAATTTATCAACAGTTTCTTTTATCATTAACAATAAAAATGATTTAGAATATCCATTCTTTATCAACAACTCAATCAATTTATCAACACTTTTTACCGAATTAGCAAAAGTAGAAGATAAAGCCCATGAACGATAAATCAATCCTTTCACCATATTTCTCTTATACTTAAATTCACAAAAGCTTTCTGGAGAAGTATAAAGACCAGTATCAGTTGGTTTTCTATAAATCTCTGTCTCATACTGTTTATCTTTGCGTTGAATTAACAAATCCAAAAACGCAATTGATGACTTTCTCTCCGTTTTACATGTGAATACAATGTTTTTATGTAAACTGTTCATAAACTGCAAAAACGGTTCTACATGTTTCTGGTTTTCAAATATAAGAAAAATATCATCCACATACCTTTTATAAACAAAAGGTTTTTCAAATTGGAAAGAAGCAATTTTCTTTTCCAAACTAGCCACAAATATTGATGCCATCGTTGGTGCTAAAGGGGAACCCATAGCGACTCCATCTATTTGTTGATACCATTCATCATTGAAAAGAAAATTGACATTTGAAGTAGCAAATTCAAGAAGTTTTCAAAATGCCCTTCAATCCAAAATGTGATGTTCCGAATCATTTTCATTCCACAACGCACAGCATAAGTCAATTGTCTCAACCAGTGGCACATTCGTAAACAAACTACAAACATCAAACGAAACCATAACATCATTCATACTTCGTTTTTGTAGCTTTGCAATACAAGAAACAAACTCAAAGCTATCCTTACATTCAAACTCTGATCGCATTAATGGTTTTAATAATCCATCTAAAAACTTTGCTATTTTATACTGGGCAGTACCAACCATCGACAAAACTGGTCTCATAGGTACACCATCTTTATGGATTTTTGGCAGCCCATATAGTTTAGCTGGCTGCGATCCTATTGGACGAATAGACTTACCTACCTCTTCATCAATAAGCTTCTTCTCAATAAAACCATTTAACATTTTTTGCACAAACTCTTCATCCTTAAGAGGAGGTAATTTTCCATTCTTCCGACCCTTTGGCAATTTCACAAACTGAGGAGAATTTAACAAATCATTCAACTTATTTACATACACATCATGGTCAAGAATGACTATCCCATTTCCTTTGTCAAACTTACAGATATTTATATTTTTTTTAGCTAAGTTTTTTAAAGTCATAAAATCCCTAATATTCTGCTTTTTGTTTTTATCGATATACTCCATCGTACTTGCACTTAACGAGCTCTTCACATAATTACCATTAATGCCTTTCATCGATCGGGCTATATGAAAATATAAACTTTCAATTTTTGCACACAATTTTGTTTCATCCAAGCGATTCTTAATACAGTGATTTGGACCAAATTTTAAAACACGCTCTTCATCATCATTCAACACTATTTTACTCAAATTTATCACAGTATTCTCCACACTAAATTTAGAAATCCCAAATATTTTTCTCAAATTAATCAATTTTTTAATATGAGCATTCTCTTTAAATTTTATTTGCACAATCGAATTTTTGATACACCATTCTACACATACCTGTAAACAAAACTCATTCGTAGCATTATTTAACATTAATCCAATATTTGTTAGTTTTTTATCAATGGAAGTTCTCCTTATTTTCTCTGATTCCAACATTCTTCTTAACGTTCTTCTATGTATTAATTGGACATCTTTACTAGAAAGACAATCACTTAGTTTCATTTTATAAATGAACGAAGGAATCATCTTTTCTTCTAAACAAGTCTCAAGAAAACTAATGTCTAGTTCCTTTCTTTTGAGGGAGTTATAAACCTTCATAAACCTTTTGAATATTGGAACAGTTGCAGCATGATTTATAAATAAATAATTAAATAAATTTGGCAACGATTTAATTAAACGATAACGCCAATAAAAAACCTTTCTTACGATATATTTCGATAGCACAGCTATCATCTTCAGGTACTCAAAACCAACTAAAAATATTATGAATTAACATTTAATTTAAACAAATTATTTTTTATTAATTTAATTTTTTAATAAATAAATATTTTTAAAAATATATTTACATTGTATACATTGTATTCACATTATACATTTTTTGATTGTGTTCTGATCTCGTTTATCAATTTACATGTAATGGGTGTAATGCCACATACATTGGAGAGACTTCCCGTCATCTCTGTGTACATTTTTTGATTGTGTTCTGATCTCGTTTATCAATTTACATGTAATGGGTGTAATGCCACATACATTGGAGAGACTTCCCGTCATCTCTGTACTCGAGTTCTAGAGCATTGTCGATTGAAGGGTTTGACCAATATTAGTGAACACAATAGAGGCTGTAAAAGTGATATCGGAATGTCTGATTTTAGAATTTTGTTGAGAAGTTTTAATAGTTATTGGGAACGAGTGATATGTGAAGCATTGCTGATAAGGTCATTGGATCCAAAGATTAATGTGCAGAGTGCTGTGACTACGAATGTTTTGAATGTTTTTAAATAGTTTACGTATGTTAAATCATGTTTGTTTTTTTTAATATTATTAAAATAATTGAAAATTTTAAATTGCATTAATTTTTAAAAAATTAGAATATAAGTAAAAAATTTAAAATTTAAAATTAATTTAAAATATATTTTTAAAAATATTTATTTATTAAAAAATTAAATTAATAAAAAATAATTTGTTTAAATTAAATGTTAATTCATAATATTTTTAGTTGGTTTTGAGTACCTGAAGATGATAGCTGTGCTATCGAAATATATCGTAAGAAAGGTTTTTTATTGGCGTTATCGTTTAATTAAATCGTTGCCAAATTTATTTAATTATTTATTTATAATTATTATTATTATTATTATTATTATTATTATTATTATTATTATTATTATTATTAATTATGTTATTTGTGTTATTATTAATATTATTATTTTTATTTTTATCATTACTATTAATTTTATTATAGTATCATTATTATTTTTAAAAACTTAATAAAAACATTTATAATATACAATGTCTGTTATAAATAAAAATAAATCAGAGTTGAAAAACAAAAAATATCCGTAAAATATTATTAAAAACATATTGCAAATAATATATTTGATCAAATTTTTAACAAATGTTTTTTAATTATCATTCATAGATTCAACTCTGCTACAATCCACAAAAGCCGCCACCAAGACATTTCCAACCGATTGGACAGCACCAGACCCCATCAGGACAAGGATAATATCCACTGGGGCATGAATTTGCCATAAGCATTTGAAATAATTTCATTTGAAGTCTATTATTTGCGTTTTCTAAAGCGACTGCTTTAATTTTGATGAGACTTTTATCCTGAATCATATTGTTGATAATATATTAATTCTTTGATTATTTAAACAAAATATCTCACATTTGCCAATTCCTCAGTTTTGATAAAATTGAAGCTCAAAACCAAAAATAAAGTCACAAACAGAATAGTAAATAATTTCTAAAATATGTTTAGATAAAATGCATTTTTAACAAATTCAAAACTTACTTGCATGTTGAATATTCAATGGAGATTTCATGCTCAATTTATACAAGTTTTACATCCTGGAATTATTTCAAGTGTATGTCAAGTGGAGGTCGACTTTTGTCAGTAAATATACAATAATGAATAATGTTTATTTTGATCTAGTTCATGAGTGTTTTTATTCTGGATTAAACAGATAAATTTATTTTGAGAATGAGCATGTGACTGACATTTTAGAGATGTTGATAGAATTGAGGGGGATCTATTAATGTAGTTTACTTTGATTTGGGATTTTCAGAGATCTCCTTCTCATTCAAGAGAAACATCTAAGAATTATATTTTTCAAAACTTTTTAATTAATATTTATCAACATTAATAATTGTAAGTTTAGTTCATTGATGAATCTAAGAAAGATCTTATATGAAAAAACAAAGTTAAAAGATTTTGATATATTATTTTATTAAGTTTCCTAATCATATTTAATTATATATATATATATATATATATATATATATATATATATATATATAATTTTTTATTTGTAATAATTATTTATTTATTTATTCACTTTTTTATTATTTATTTAGAAGATGGAAGTATCTTTAACATTATATCTTCCGATGTCAACTTTTATATTTTTGATTTTTTGATTTATTATTTTATTAATTTTCTTTATCATACTGAATTATATATATATATATATGTTTTTTTTATAATTATTTATTTATTTATTCATTTTTTCAATATATATTTAGAAGATGGAAGAACTATTTCCTTAACATTATATAATCCGATTTTCAATTTTATAATTCGATGTGAGCGTAGTAAATCATATCCAATTTCTGGTTCGACAATAATGTCACTTAACCATAGTCTTATTTGTAAATCATCTTTAATAAATATTTTTTCAAGTACTTCAGATTTTATGGTTCTTTTTCGTTTCAAACTGTGTTTAAACAATGAATTTTTATCCGTATCAAATTGAGTCAAAATATTTTATGGTCATTATAAAATTTAAGGTACGGGTTGAGAAGTTTGGGTATGGCATACAAGACATATATAATAAGTATTCACTTGATAATATCGATTCATTCTATTGTGGCAGTTGTCATCATGGCTTGTAGATTGTTCTCGGATCAGTAGTCGCTGGGCGCGTGATTCGACGATTAATTCATCACGCGCCTGATTGAGACGAGAGATTTTCTGTCGGAGTTCCCGGACGACTTCTGGGGGAGCCCACGTCCCCTTTACTCTCTCATGCTTCACCTGAAGGTCCCGGTGTTGGAGCTTGAGGTCTTCGTATTTGTGGCGGATTGCCACGATTGACGGGGGCAGACGAGGGATCCTCATTGAAGTATTCGAATTCTCCTTTCTTGACATACTAGCGAAAAAGAGGAAAAAATATTTAACAACAAAAATTTAAGAACAAAAACAAAGAAAAAGGAAAAAAATATATATAACAACAACAAAAAAAAATAAAGGGAGGTTTTACAGAGGATTTTGTGTGGTGTCGAAACTCGGAGTATCCGTGGAGATTTAGGGCTGTTTTCCTGTACTATAACCCAGATTCCCTGTATTTGATAGCCTAGTCGTCGTTATTCTCCGCAGTATCATTATAAATTATTTGCACGGAAAATTCTACATTTATAATCATCATTGCCTTATTAGTACAACTACAACTCTAACTTCTACCTAGTCATGTACTTAATAGCGGGGTTAATGTTTCGGCAGTAAAGAGGTAGTGGTACACTTAATTACGATTCAAGTTGTTGAATAAGGTTGATTTAGATTTTTCTTATCCTCCTATTGATGGTTGACTTTATTTAAGGTGATTTGGTTTTGAGTATATCGCGACTTTTAATACTTGATAATGATCGAATGATGGCTTGGGGTGTTATTATTCTCCAAGGTAACGTCGTGATTTGCGGGTTTGAATATTTAGGTCAGTTACTTTATGTGCGATGAATGCAATTAATGAATAAATTCCAACCGAAAAATTAGTTTCCGTTTGATGTGATGAACAAACAAATAAACAACCAAACTTTCATTGATTGATCTAAATTGTGATTTGTGCCGCCTACAACAGTTATCTATCGGTAGGAGTGATCAATAATCAAAAAAAATTTTTATAGCTACTATGCACTGGCCCGTGAATGGATTATCATACAATGGTATTCTTAAGTCTCTCGTTTTAGCTTATCGTCTCCAGTTGCTTATTCTATTAGTCGCGGATTTTTTAGACATCACTCGTGTCATCTCCTGCCTCTATCGCGATGGGTTTAGAAATTCTACGAGAAAGGAACAGTTGTTTACCAAACGATGTTTCGATTCTGTGGCATTCTCTCAGCACTATTTTCGGATAGAATAAAACAAATGGAGAGTGGTTGTGCGTGCTACCCTCCTGTGGAGCATTTTTGCCAAGGTAATTTTTGTAAAATTGTTGTTGATATTAATGTAGCCGACTATCGAGTAATTTTCAATTTAATCACTAGATCCAAAAACGTTCTCCATCATCTAAGTCCTATCCGTGTTACCCAGTTTTATTCCTAGATTTATTGTTCGGAATAAAAAAAAAATGTTTCAGATCAATGTATGATCCACCCTAATTCCCCCTAACTGAAGTTCTCCGCTCTTCCCTTAGTTTTAAACGATTCGCTCCGGCCACATTTTCAGCAGCCGCCTCGAATATACAATGGCGCCCTGCGTAGCGGTCCCGTGCACAAAGCCGGAACCGACTGCGAACTGCCAAGGGGTTCGCGAGGCATGACCCACGAGCACAACTAAGGGTTTTCACCCACTAGCCGGCACACGGTCGGTCCCACGAACCATCTATTGCCATACATAATATAAGATTTTAAGGGGTCCGAACATTATATAAACATATATAGTAAATGAAACAAAATTTAACGTTACGAACATGTTTAATTTAGATAACAATATTTTCATAAAAACAAAATCATTTATAATATATTATAACGAAAAAGGTTCCTTACTTATAATATTCAGAATTGGAATTGAAATTTCAAATAAGCATAAGATTAGATTTAATGAAATTCATCACTGTATTTATAGTATTTTCGTGCATGTGTGCGACCAATGGGCGACTTTTCGCCATTTTTAGGGCTTTTTAATTGTTTTATTACTTTAAAATTATTTTTATTATTTTTCGATTATTTTTCTTAATTTTTTGATATATAATTTATTTTATTTTTGAGTTTTACTTTTATTATTGTTTTCTGATAATATTATTTTTAGCCCTTTATTTGATTTTTCTGGTCGCCACTTCTGCCTGTGTTTTTTCTAAACCTTATTTTGCAAGGTTTTGGCAGTTTATTTTATTTCTTTATGTTTTTCTTTTTGCGTCTGTAGGCTTTTTCGAATTTTTATTAATTATTTGTTTTATTTAATTTTTGTTATGTTTTTATTTTGTTTTAATTATTATGTTATTTATTGATTTTTAATATCTTGGTGCGGTGCATGTTTATGTGCAGTGATTCCTTCCATTATTTCTGCTCTTTAACCTTAATTTTTATTTTTGTTTTTGTTTAAATTGTGGCTCTGAGCCCAACATTATAAACACTTTGTAAAAACTTATGAAAAAACTGATTTGCTTTATATAGATATTAATAATATATACGGTTGGACTTTAAGTCAACCTGTACCTTGTGGCCAATTCAGTTGGATACTTGATGGTTTTGATTCAATATTGTCTGATTGTTTTATTTTAAATCTTAAGTCTTTTTCGTATGGGTATACTCTTGAAGTATATCTTGAAATTCCTTCTTATCTTCACTATAAGTTAGACAAATTTCCTATTGCTGATGAAAAAACGAAACCTGAGGGATCTAAGGTTGAAAAATCGTTATTGACTCATTACCCAAAAACGAATTATGTGATACATTGGCGTTTACTAAAAATTATACTTGTCTCTTGGTGTTAAGGTTACTCATGTGAATAGAGCTGTAAGATTCAAACAGTCTCCTATTTTTAAAAACTACATTGATATCAATAGAGAGTTAAGAGCAAAAAGTACAAACACACTAGATAAAAATTATTATAAGCTCCTAAATAATAGTTTGTATGGTAAAACCGTCAAAACCTGAAAGAATGAATTTAAGATTATGTAATACAGAAAAGAAGATGATTACATATGCTTTTAAACCAACTTTTTAAAGAAGTATCAAAATTGCTGATGATTTAATTGCTGCTCTGTTAAATCCTGACTCGGTATGCTTAGATCAACCGAGTTATATAGGACAATCTGTACTTGATTTGTCCAAACTTCGAATGTTCGAGCTACAGTAAAACAGATTTGGAAAAGTATCGTCGTCAGTTTAATTGTGAGATTAACATCGTAGCTGGAGATACTGACTCTTCCTTTCTCGAAATCAAAAATTGTAAACTAGATATTCTTTTGTCTGAAATAGTTAAGGATAATCTTTTGGACACCTCTAATTATCCGTCTAATCACCCACTTTACACTTAAAAACTCAATTCGATCATAGGTAAATTCAATGATGAAAGCAAAATAATTAATAAATAAATAATAAGAATTAATTAAAGTAAAAAGTATTAAAAAGTGATAAATAAAATTTATAAATAATATAAAAATTAATAAATAAATAAATAATGAAAAAAATTAAATATAAAAAATAATATGTATATATATATAATTAAATATGATTAGGAAAATTAATAAAATAATAAATCAAAATCTTTTAACTTTCATAAAAGATCTTTCTTAGATTCATCAATGAACTAAACTTACAATTATTAATGTTGATAAATATTAATTAAAATGTTTTGAAAAATATAATTCTTAGATGTTTCTCTTGAATGAGAAGGGGATCTCTGAAAATCCCAAATCAAAGTAAACTACATTAATAGATCCCCCTCAATTCTATCAACATCTCTAAAATGTCAGTCACATGCTCATTCTCAAAATAAATTTATCTGTTTAATCCAGAATAAAAACACTCATGAACTAGATCAAAATAAACATTATTCATTATTGTATATTTACTGACAAAAGTCGACCTCCACTTGACATACACTTGAAATAATTCCAGGATGTAAAACTTGTATAAATTGAGCATGAAATCTCCATTGAATATTCAACATGCAAGTAAGTTTTGAATTTGTTAAAAATGCATTTTATCTAAACATATTTTAGAAATTATTTACTATTCTGTTTGTGACTTTATTTTTGGTTTTGAGCTTCAATTTTATCAAAACTGAGGAATTGGCAAATGTGAGAT
The DNA here is from genome assembly GCA_022537955.1 of Schmidtea mediterranea. NCBI lineage: Eukaryota > Metazoa > Platyhelminthes > Tricladida > Dugesiidae > Schmidtea > Schmidtea mediterranea. The sequence continues at coordinate 118,175,588 of CM039679.1, forward strand.
ATTTTGTTTAAATAATCAAAGAATTAATATATTATCAACAATATGATTCAGGATAAAAGTCTCATCAAAATTAAAGCAGTCGCTTTAGAAAACGCAAATAATAGACTTCAAATGAAATTATTTCAAATGCTTATGGCAAATTCATGCCCCAGTGGATATTATCCTTGTCCTGATGGGGTCTGGTGCTGTCCAATCGGTTGGAAATGTCTTGGTGGCGGCTTTTGTGGATTGTAGCAGAGTTGAATCTATGAATGATAATTAAAAAACATTTGTTAAAAATATGATCAAATATATAATTTGCAATATGTTTTTATTAAGTTTTTAAAAATATTAATGATACCAATACTATAATAAAATTAATGATTAAATGATTAAATTAATAGTAATGATAAAAATAATTCTAATAATAATACAAATAATAATAATTATTATTATTATTATTATTATTGTAATATAATAAGTCATTATTGATCAAATTTTAAATTTAAAATACAATTTATAAAAATAATATAAATAACTTATAACCAATTTAAGATTTTTCACATTATCAATATTAATTTATTTATTTTTAAAAGTTTTTAAAAATATTAATGATACCAATACTATAATAAAATTAATGATTAAAATTATTAAAATTAATAATAGTGCTAAAACTAATTCTAATAATAATAATAATAATAATAATAATAATAATAATAATAATAATAATAATAATAATAATAATAATAATAATAATAATAATAATAATAATAATAATAATAATAATAATAATAATAATAATAATAATAATAATAATAATAATAATAATAATTAAAATAATTATTATTATAAAATAAATACTATTTTTGTTAAATACTAAATCATTGTTGATAAAATTTTAAATTTAGAATACAATTTATAAAAATAATATAAATAATTTATAACTAATTTAAGATTTTTCACATTATCAATATTAATTTACTTATTTAAAATTTAATGGTAATTTAAAACTTATTTATAAATTAAAAATTCATCCAAAATTTTATTCAAAATAATTTCCTTAAATAATCTTAATCTCATTTAACAATTTACAAAAATTATGTATAAAATTATATAAAAAAATAATATTTTAAAGTTTATAGAAAAAGTTTGTTAAATACATCAAGCAGAGTTTTATAAATTAAGTAATATTTGCTAAATAATCCGATGATGAGATAATATCAAATCCAATTGTCTTTTCACATTTTGAATCAAAATATATATAATCATGCATTTAAAAGGAAATTTTATTCAGAACTGTTCACTTTGTGGTATTAATGAAATAAAGTTTTAAAAATGTGAGTTTTGATGGGCTATTTATCACATTACACGTGTTTCAAAGGAAAACTTCACCTTAAGTGCTACAAAAGTTTACTCACTAGTCTTACTCTTTGTTAGTCATAAAATACCTTTGTTATATGTGTTTGATATGATGACATGAATATATATTTGGTATTTCTTTCAAGATACATTCGAGTTATTATTTGTTGAGGTTTTTAATATATCAACTTGATGTCTTACATCAATAAGCACACAAATACCGGTTTCAATGTTTTATTTAATGATTACAAATATATGTAAAAATAAACATAGTAGTTTTACCTTTAAGAACTAACCAAAGATTTCTGTCTGGTTTTTATGTAGTGTCTTTCTTTATGTATCTACTTGCGGTTACATGAGCTAGGTTATGTAAATTTGTATGCTCTAAATTATGTTGCACTATCAATTTCTGAATTTTTATCTCTTCTTAACTACAATGTTTAGGGAGGTTTGACTAACAAAACCTAGGCTTTATATAGTTATTTTTTGTGGTTCTTCATATCAAATAGTAATGATCTTAAATATTACTATAGCTTGATGTCATAGGTTGATGTCTATATATAATATAAATCATAATTTTCTATGTTATTACAACAACTATATTTTTTTGATTTTTGTTTAAATTTATGCATTTAATATTTATTATATTTGTTTTACTATTCTAATTACTATTGTTCGTGTTGTCGGTGAAGTTAAATATGATCTGTTGTTAGTCTGACTTCAAGCGTGCTTTTAAACAACAATAATGAACTCCCAATGATATAAACTTTATTGATTAACACACTTTAATACCACTTTACACTGACACAAAGAACATTCTGTTACAATGACAACAGAGTGCTTATTACAACCCTTTGGGAGGAATCGCACGTTTCAATACCAATTCGATTTTACAATAACCTGACTACTATGATGAGTTTCTGAGATCGATAAGTTTGATTTAATTTCTTTGCTTTGACTTGAATTTATTCAATAACTTTGATTTCGCTTTCTTTCTTACTTACTATTTCTGCTTTCTTCTCTTCACAATTTTCTGTTTTCTTTTCGTTTTCGTCTAAACTATATTCCTTCTTTTATCTCGAATGGGACTTCGAGATAGTGTGCAAGTTTCGCTCTTGTTTTTGCTTTCCTAAATTTGCACTCTTTAATTGTGTTCAGGATACCATTTACTTTCTTTGTATAGGTAAATAAATATCGTTATATAGATTCAAATTTTAATGATACCAATACTATAATAAAATTAATGATTAAAATTATTAAAATTAAAAATAGTGCTAAAACTAATACTAATAATAATAATAATAATAATAATAATAATAATAATAATAGTAAAAATAATAATAATTCAACCAATTCTCAACACATAAAATAAACTCGTAAAATGATCAAAATTTATTTAATTTAAATCATCACAAATCTGCTTATAATAAGCAGATAATAATCTGCATATAAAAGGACAAGTCAACATTGAGGGATTTGCACAAACAATGCAGTCATCTAAACATTTCAATCCAGATCCTTGAACTGATTCGTAGTGCATCCGTACAATTTCCTCAATGTTGATTCCTGTCATTTGATAGATCCGTGTAGCCAAATATTCAGGAGCACAATAGGAAAGTTTGTTCTTCATATTCGGAAAGAGTTCTTCCATCTTCATCAGAATTGTTTCGAATACGTATGCTTCTTGCTCATCGATCATTTTTAATTTTTACAATCGTCTATATCTACTTAAACACAATCAGTGCTTAATAAATAATCTAGTATTTCTTCGTCGGTATTAAGATTATTAATTAAAAGTTTTATAAAATTAAATATTTCTAGTACTAGACTGTTGTATTCCAGTGTTTTAATCCCCATGACAACAACTTTTCCACTTGCAAATACATTTACACAAAGTGGATTATACTTGACAAGTCTTAATGCAGGAAACAGTTCCGGTTCGTAAATGTTCTGTGTTTTGGTAGATAATTCGTACAAGTTGATTCTACAACCCATGTCAATATTCAAAGATAATTAATTCGTCAATCTTGAATCTGATATTTGAGATCCCCTTAGTGTAATGGTTTCTTGCAACCCATTATTCTGCATTTTCCGCTCTTGAAGAATAAGATTGGATATTTTCCGGTTCTATCCATTACATGTTGAGGTTTTCCGGTTGGGAACTTCATTCCGACTACTTGTATACATATTAGGTAACCGATAACTAGTTACTGAACAAATAAATATTTGGTTACTTACCAACAAAACTTTATTTAAAAGTAAATCAATAACAAGAAATACAAGTAAAATCTTCTTTACTCTCTTTCACAACATTAATGTCTCTATATCTGTAAATCACTTGGTTGTTTAGTTACTGAGTAATTAGCAAGAAAAATTATCTTTTCTGAATAAAATTTTGTATTTAATTATTGTATTTTATTGAAATCATTGGAATTATTTTGTAAACGTCAAACATTTTTCAACTATTTTTTTTAAACTTAATCCAATTTTGAACAATTATTCTTCTATTAAATGTTTTTTTGCATAAAAATATTCATTTAGATAGTATTTACCATTTAAATAACAATATTCGACCAACTCAACCCTTAAAAATATCAATAAACTTGTTCCTCATCAATAATCTCCCTTTAAAATACATGGTTATTGAATATAAACCCAAAATGTTACCAATAACTATTTACTGAACCAATAAATATTAATGATCGGTTACTGACCAAAAAGGTTTGAAATAAAACACATAAAAGGTTGAACAAAAGAAATACAAGTTGAAATTTTATTAACTTCTTCACTCTTTTATCGATCAATGATGTCTCCAAATTGGTAAATTTTTTGGTTGCTTAGTTACCTTGTTGTTATCAGGCGATAATTAATCAAATTCATTGAAACCAAATCCATTGTTATATGTACTTGCTATCAACTTCTGAATACTGATAATCCATACACAGTGAATAATTCATTGATTAATAACTGAACAACAATCACTAGGTACTGTGTACAAATAACTGAGTATTGTACAACTCTCTATATACATACTAGGCATTGAATAATTTACTTATTCATTAAAATGTCATATTTAAATAATATTTACTCTTTGTCACCGATATTCAACCTACTTAACCCACTTAAAAATAAAATTTTCTCTCAATCATTTCCCCTTAAAATACTTGGTTATTCACACACTCACAATATGTTATCAATAACTAGTTACCGAACAAATCAATATCAAAAATTGTTTACTGAACAAGAAATCTTTAAATAAAAGCACATAAAAATTTGAACAATCAAAAGAAATGCAATTTCAATTACAAATTTTATTAACTTCTCCACTCTTTTATCGATCATTGATGTCTCAAAATTGTTTGGTATCTTAGTTACCTGATTGCTATCAAAAAACTATTTATCATTTAAGCCCAATCAAGTGTTGTATTTTTTCTGAATAAAATTTATTGCTTTACAAGTCTTGTATGTGATTTATTGAAATTATTTTTTAAAACTTAGTTAAAAACTTTGAAATTTTTCTACTATTTTTGTAATATTTTTAATTGCGTCCAACAATGAATAATTACTTAAAGTTATTTTCAAAGATAAATGTCAACCTTTTCATTTAATTTTCACACGTCCTTAAATAAATTAATTGCTAACTCATCAAATAATTACTTAAATTTATTTTTATATGATTTCTGATCTTTTCACCCCCAACTCTTATTGTTTACTGAATGATAAATTAATTAGTAAGTACAAATAGTGGTTAATCTAATTGCTAGTGAAAAGAAACTTGATTAGAAAAATATTCTTAAATTAATTTCTCAAAACATATATTACTTTCATTGTACATGGAATAAATTTTCATAATTTTTATTGAAAATGATTCAACTCTTAAAATTATTAACTCAAAGATGCTAAAGATTTGAATATAACTGATATAAAAAAAATAATATCTACCACATTACTAGAAATTAAATGATTATCGACCAACCACTAAATAAGTTGAATTTCTAACAAAGCTTAAAAAACTACACAGACATTTACTGATAGATACCGATAAAATCTACTAAAAATCCAAATATGTATGTTTAATTGTTGTAAAATATTTGTTTTTGTAAAAATAAGACTTATCCTTAAATTATGATTATCATGTGATTAAAATTTGATTAAAGTTGTGAGAAATATTTTAAGTTGTTAAATTTTAAATAAAACTGCTTAATTTGTAAATAATGTTAGTACTTTGAAGAAAGTTTAAAATAAGACCTTCAGCAAATTGGTAAGAAAATAGTAGTTATTGAGTAATACTTATTAAAATTACTAAAGTTTTATAATTTTTGACAAGTCTTGATATATCTTTAATAAAATTTGTTAGTATTTTGAATAAAATATTTTTAAAAAAAGTTTCAACACAGTAGCAAATTGTAAAGAAAATAGTACATAGCAATTAATTAAATTAACTGAGTTGTAAAATAATTGAAAAAAAAATTTGTTAGATTTTTAAAAATTTTAAGATTGTTAGGTAATTGTTCTAGATATTTGTTGAATGAAAATTAATTGTACAATTTCTCTTCATTCGTAGAAATAATCATATATATTTAAATTATTCAGAAAATTGTCAATAACAACATAAGTAATGGGTAACATAAATTTTTTAAATACTAGTCATTTTTAATTAAATTACAAATAATAAAATCAAATAAATACTTGAATGCAAATAATTACATGAATCAAACATTTTTTTAGAACTGAACACGTATAGCAAATTTTATTCAGATTCCTATAATATCATTAAAATTAACCAAAGTCTTACTGATATATTTTGATAACCCTTACTCTTAACCAATCATTTCTCTTTAAATGACAATATTTCCTGCTATATTCATTATTTTCATAAAAACACCGATTTATATCGATATTCAACCGAATAAATTTCTTGAATTTCCCTTAAAATAAATTCATCTCTTGACCAATCATTTCCCTTTAAAATAACAAAATTCAACTGACACAACCTCTTAAAAATATCAACAAACCTGTTCTTATTCGATAATTTCCCCTTAAAAGATCATAAATTCTCTTATTAACCAATCATTTCCCCTAAAATAAAATAAAATTTACTCTCAATCAATCATTTCTCTTTAAATGACAATAATTCCAGCTATATTCATTTTTATCATAAAAAATCACCGACTTATATCGATATTCAACCGGATTAATTTCTTGAAATCCCCTTAAAATAAAATTCCTCTCTTGTCCAATTAAATTCCCTTAAAAATACTATAAATTTGTCTCTCAATCAATCATTTCTCTTTAAATGACAATAATTCCAGCTATATTCATTATTTTCAAAAAAAATCCCCGACATATCGATATTCAACCGAATATATTTCTTGAAATCTCCTTAAAATAAAATCCATCTCGTGACCAATTATTTCCCCTTAAAAGATCATAAATTCTCTTCTTAACCAATCATTTCTCTTTAAATGACAATATTTCCTCTCTCACAAAAGATTTATCCACATATTGATATCTATCTGAACAAAGCCTACTAAAAATATTATAAATTACTCCTCTATATTCTCCATTTAGAAAATATTTACCCTTTGAACACAGATATTCAACCAACTCAACCCCTTTAAAATGACAACAAACTTGTTCTTAATCGAGGATTTTCCTTAAAATATCATAAAATTTCCTCTTAACCAATCATTTCCCTTGAAATGACATTTTTCTCCAATGCACCGACAATATACATATTCTTTGTAAACATTTCTTTAGAAATCTATATTTAACCGAATAAGATCCTTAAAACTCCATCATTCGGATCATATTCACTATATGTATTCAACCAATCAAATTCCCTTAAAATTATCATAAAAATATGAATTTTACCAATAAAAATAATTTTTCTTTAAAGTATTACATAATTTTTATCGATACCCAACATTTTCTGTTGAAAATCACCACAATTTGATTCTGACAACAAATTCTATCAAATAAAAAATTCATCAAAAATAACTAAAATCGAATAAAGTTTATGTTTCCCACATAAATTAAATTTCACTAAATTATTGTAAAATCATAAAATATATATCATGTTGCTCAAATAATTAAAAATTAATCAGTAAATCAAGTATAAATTCAATAAAAATTACCAGTCAACGATTTTCATATGTATACTGATAACCATACTGATCATCCTCTTAAAAATCTCTAAATTATACTACTTTTGTGATTGATATCTACGAAATCAATAAAATGGAAAATGCAAATAATTAATTGACCATCCTTTTTTTACTGTAAAATCAATAAAAAATTTAGGTTTCACTAAAATATTTTTAAAAATCAACTGATTTAATCAACTTTTAAAATAGAACATAAAATTATAATTAAAAAATCATTTACTATTCAAAATTTATCAGTCAAATTGGATTCTAATTGGTAAATAATTATCTAAAATATATGTTTCATAAACATTTTGTTCCTAAAATAAGCTTTTATTTAAAATAATCCTAAAATCAAGTAAAATTTATTAAATTATCAAGAAATTAAGTGCTTCTAAAATTATAGATTTACCCTCATTTCTTCAATATTTTCTACAAAAACATAATAGTCCCTAAATCCATTAAAATTCAACAGAAAACCATAAAATTAACAAAGATGATTAAAATTTACTAAAATAAATTAGATATTATTAAATATCATAGAATTTCTCTAAAAGCTCTAATTGATGTACATAGTATAAAATTATTTTATTTTTGTCGAGTACAACCTAATCTATTGAAGGGTGTAATTAAATTTATTAAAAGTTAATTAAATTTTCATTGAAAATGACAAGTCAATAACAAGTCAACAAATGGAATTTTAATTAATAGAGATTATATTCTATAAAGAAAATTTCCAGTGAAGAAGTAATATTGGTGGGAGAGTACATTAAGTGACTAAAATCGTTGAAATTACTGGAAAAAGTGGGATAGCTAAAGATATCTACTAAATAGATGAAATATCAATTGATATATTAAAACCTTACAAGGGTTTTACTTTGAAGGAAGAAAATATACATCGAAGAGGAAAATATTCATTGAAGAGGAAAAATATTCAATAAAGTGAGAAAATATTAATTAAAGTGAGAAATTATTCATTGAGAGATTATTCATTGGAGATTAAAAATATTTATTGAAGAAGGAAAACAATCATTGAATAACGTAAAATATTGATTGAAGCTAAAAAATATTCAGTGAATCGAGAATTCATATAATAAATTAGACCGTAAAATTTCTCAATGATGAGATAAAATATCAATTAAATATTGGAAAATACTTGAAATAAATGGAGTCTGAATTATTCACTGTTCAACAAATATACTTAAAAGACGAAAATATTCACTGAAAATGAATTGTACTTTAAGAGTGGATGAATTACTATTATATTCAATTAAAAATTATTAACAATTGAGTAGATTTAGTCGGTTAGTTATATTTAAATAGGGATATATATTGTTGATAGATAGTTATGCGCGGATAAATAGTTATTAAAAAAAACGCGCGCGCGTATACTAATCCAACGAATATTCAACAAATCCAGTCACTGGGGTACAGTTTTCTTGAGATAATTTGATTGAAATTACAGTTCTAATGCACGTGAAATCGAAACCATCCAGTTTTACATCCATTCCAGCCTTATTGAAATCTTTTCAGGATGAATGGGATGCTTTGATCCTTCAACAATTTATCATGAAACAAGAGAACCAGGCTCTTAGATGCGAATTGTCTCACGCTCTTTATCAATACGATGTTTCGTGTAGAGTTGTGACTCGTCCAACCAAAGAGGCTAACACAGCTCGAGAAGCTTTGTCTACTCTTAAACCACAAGTTGGAATTATATTTCATATTGTTTCTCCTCAAGCTGCACAATTCGATAAAGGTGAAGCAGGAAAAACTCTTCGTTTGATGGATATGTTTAATGCTACAGTTCCAAGTCGTATTAAAACTGCACTTGATAAAATCCTAACAAATATTCAAGAATGCTCTATGAATGAATATCACAACTTTCTGTTTGATGGTCTAGTTTTGGGATATTTATTGGCAGCGTTCAGGGTTCACGTCATGGTGAACAATCAAATGGAAAAGCCTGGACAAATTCTGACGCAAACATTCTCATCCTCAATCAAGTAACATCAACCCATCTGAATCAATTCAATAAAAAATCACAATTGGATCTGTCGATCGGGGTTCTTCCACAGCTGCGATGTCTCTGCATCCTCGTGGGCCTTGTTGCTATCGATAATAAATTATTCAATGCCTAGTATGTATATAGAGAGTTGTACAATACTCAGTTATTTGTACACAGTACCTAGTGATTGTTGTTCAGTTATTAATCAATGAATTATTCACTGTGTATGGATTATCAGTATTCAGAAGTTGATAGCAAGTACATATAACAATGGATTTGGTTTCAATGAATTTGATTAATTATCGCTTGATAACAAGGTAACTAAGCAACCAAAAACTTTACCAATTTGGAGACATCAATTATCGATAAAAGAGTGAAGAAGTTAATAAAATTTCAAATTGTATTTCTTTTGTTCAACCTTTTATGTGTTTTATTTCAAACCTTTTTGGTCAGTAACCGATCATTAATATTTATTGGTTCAGTAAATAGTTATTGGTAACATTTTGGGTTTATAGTCAATAACCATGTATTTTAAGGGGAGATTTTCGATGAGGAACAAGTTTATTGATATTTTTAAGGGTTGAGTTGGTCGAATATTGTTATTTAAATGGTAAATACTATCTAAATGAATATTTTTATGCAAAAAAACATTTAATAGAAGAATAATTGTTCAAAATTGGATTAAGTTTAAAAAAAATAGTTTAAAACTGTTTGACTTTTACAAAATAATTTCAATAAAATACAATAATCAAATACAAAATTTTATTCAGAAAAGAGGTCTTGCTAACTACTCAGTAACTAAACAACCAAGTGATTTACATATATAGAGACATTAATGTTGTGAAAGAGAGTGAAAAAATTTTTTTAATAAATTTGTATTTTTACTTGTATTTCTTGTTATTGATTTACTTTTAAATAAAGTTTTGTTGGTAAGTAACCAAATATTTATTTGTTCAGTAACTAGTTATCGGTTACCTAATATGTATACAAGTAGTCGGAATGAAGTTCCCAACCGGAAAACCTAAACATGTAGTGGATAGAACCGGAAAATATCCAATCTTATTCTTCAAGAGCGGAAAATGCAGAATAATGGGTTGCAAGAAACCATTACAGGAAGGGGATCTCAAATATCAGATTCAAGATTTACAAATTCAATCATTATCTTTGATTATTGACATGGGTTGTAGAATCAATTTGTACGAATTGTCTACCAAAACACAGAACATTTACGAACCGGAACTGTTTCCTGCATTAAGACTTGTCAAGTATAATCCACTTTGTGTAAATGTATTTGCAAGTGGAAAAGTTGTTGTCATGGGGATTAAAACACTGGAATACAACAGTCTAGTACTAGAAATATTTAATTTTATAAAACTTTTAATTAATAATCTTAATACCGACGAAGAAATACTAGATTATTTATTAAGCACTGATTGTGTTTAAGTAGATATAGACGATTGTAAAAATTAAAAATGATCGATGAGCAAGAAGCATACGTATTCGAAACAATTCTGATGAAGATGGAAGAACTCTTTCCGAATATGAAGAACAAACTTTCCTATTGTGCTCCTGAATATTTGGCTACACGGATCTATCAAATGACGGAATAAACATTGAAGAAATTGTACGGATGCACTACGAATCAGTTCAAGGATCTGGATTGAAATGTTTAGATAACTGCATTGTTTGTGCAAATCCCTCAATGTTGACTTGTCCTTTTATATGCAGATGCTGCAGAGACTAGAAGAAGAAAGAAGTTATACATATTTTGTTGGCTGATCTAAGAAGAGCTTATTATAAGCAGATTTGTGATGATTTAAATTAAATAAATTTTGATCATTTTACGAGTTTATTTTATGTGTTGAGAATTGGTTGAATTATTATTATTTTACTATAATTATTATTATTATTATTATTATTGTTATTATTATTATTATTATTATTATTATTATTATTATTATTATTATTATTATTATTATTATTATTATTATTATTATTATTATTATTATTATTATTATTCTTATTATGTTAACACTAAATTTCTTTGATCGTTATCAACATGTATAAAAATTTCATTGTAAAATTATCCTAAAAATTTCATCTTAAAAATTCATTGATAAAATTATACTGAAAATTCTATTTAAATATTATGTATAAAAAATTCATCGATTATACTTAAAATTTCATAATTAGAAAAATAAATTTCTTTGAAAAATTATAAATTTTATACAGTAGATTTCGCCTGTAGAGAACTTGCTTAAAGAGAAGAAAATCGGTTAAAGAGAACTTTATGGTTCAAAAATGGCATTTTCCCCAATTTTTCAGTGTAAAAGTTCTCTTTAACCGATGATCGGTTAAGGAGAATATGTTTTATTAAAATAAACATTTTTTATTTTGGTTTTATTTTTTTCAAAATACAGTTTATTTTAGATGGTAAACATATAATTTAATTATTTTTGTTTTAAAAAGGTAATTGATTAAATGGTAACCTGATTAAAGGTTATTTGATTAATTGAAAATGTTATTTTACTTAAAAATGTTAGGCCATAATGAAATCAGGTTCCAGGACAATTCTAACACTCAAACAGAAATTTGAAATCATAGCACTTTTTGAGAAAGGAGAAAGTCAAGGAATGGCAATAAATGAAAATTTTTCATCTGATATAGAGGAATATTTTGAAATGCAACACTCGTTTACTGATTTTGTTAATGCTGAAGAAAATTTAGTAACAGAAAATGTCACTGAACAGGAAGTAGAATTAAATTTATCGCTATCTGATATGTCAGATAACAATCAATGTGTTAAGCTTCACAACATTCATAAAGCATTTGAGTGCATGCAACAAGTAGTTCTTTTTTATTCAAATCAGGATAAAACTGACCATTTACAAGAAAGTTTCATAGCAATTGAATCAGATTTGGAGAAGATTTTACTCAAGAAAAAAACCAAGCATGTATTAAAAATCATGATGAAATTTTCATTTTAAAAAATCATATATAAAAAATTCGTTGATTGTACTGAAAATTCTATTTAGAAATCATATATAATTTAAATTCAATTTTAAAATTTAACTTACATATAAAAAATTTTACATTAAATTTCAAAAATTAATTAATAATCGCGCCAAAAATTCAAAAATACATAAAAAATTTAAATACACAAAACATTTATATACACATAAAATAAAATAAAAATTTATGCACAATAATACAAAAATTGTATTATTTTTGGAAATAATGGAAATGATTTACCTGAAGGGAAATAATGACACTTATGTTGGGCCAGAACACAAAGGGCCTTGAAAATTGTTTAAATATATCAGTAATACAGCATGAAAACCCAGCACAAAGATAACTTAAAATACAACATACAACATCAACTAAAAACTCTAAAATTTAAGAGAATATAAAGAAATATAAAATCAATAAACATAAAATTAAAATAAAATAAATACAAAATGCATCAAGAACCGCACGAAATTTACATAAAAAATAACATAATAACAAGAAAATTTGACCGAAAAACGACAAGTTATATAAAAGTAAAAGATTAATGGATTAAATGAGTTAAAATAAAATATTTTTGGTTGAATAAATCTATTTATAAATTTAAGAAATAAATTGCCAATTTAAATTATGAAAATAATAAAAATTTAATTTAGATGACACAAATAATTTCAAGGTCAAATTTTGTTTTATCGCAATAAAAATAACACGCAAGGTTAAGGTCAAATTATAGGTATATATACTAATGTGTTTTGACACATTATCAACTTAATTGACTCTTACTTTTCAGTATTATTTTTTGCAGCATTAATTTGCAGTCGTATTTTCAGTTGGTATGCATCGACGTATGATTTGAAAATGAAAGCGTACCTACTATATAAATGAAATTATTGATTGATTAAATGACTTGCGATGAAGCCAGTGAACAATGTTTATGTAAATGAACTTCCGATTACTATGTGAGATGCCAAATAAACAATTATGCATTGAAGCTTTTGTGGGGTTTATGGTTTGTGTAACCTTGACCCCAAATGGAACTTTTCTTTGCCCCCAATAGTTACCCGTTGCTAGGCAACGTTGGTAATGTAACCATTGGTTCTGAGGTCGCCAAAGGTGAGCGCTACGAAAGGAATACTCTGACCCGACCTCAAGATGGGTTCAGCGCACTACCGTTAGAAGGTTTGCGTGCGCTTTCTTATCCTGGTCCCATACTTGTGTGTGCGACTCCCTTATCAAGTGAACTTAAGTTTCTACGCTACTCAAGTTTTACTTTAATTAATCTCAGTATTAAATGACTTATTTGGATGATCAATATAAAGTCAAAAATCATTTATTAAATAACAACTGGGAGAACATTTTATTCTGTTGGTCGAGCGGCTCAACGCTTGCGCGCTCGTTTCTTCCGGGTCGATGTCTGGGAGGTTTGTTCACGGGCTTTGTGGCTGCTGTCGTTTCTTTATAGGCCAGTTGGGCCGGTGCAAAAATCAATGGGTAGGTTACCGCGTTGCCCTCCTGATACGCCGATAACGCTACCTCTAGGCCACGAATTTGAGTCCTCTGGTTCTGGCTGAGTTGTTTTTCTTCGGCCCAACCCCGTTGGGCGGCTGTCATCTTTTGGTAGAGGGTTTTTACTTTCTTCGGCTCTACTCAGATGGATTTAATCTGTTGAATCTCTCTGGTTAACTTCCTGATTTGTTGGTGCAGTTCTCCGTTCAACCTTTGGGCCTTGTCTAGTTCTTGTTGTAGGATCCTGCATGGGCCCATATCTACAAAAAGAAAAATTGTCATTAAATTACATATTCTTTCACAAAGATCACTTAATTTATTTATCTTTCTAAGTTGAAAGTCTTATCATAAATTCATTATAACCTTATGTTATTAATTATTTTAAGCAAGAAAGACAAAGTTGGAGTCTAAAATTTATTTGTTTCATTTATTAATATCGCTCGGATCTTGGACAGCCTCGATTTCTGTCTTGCCTGGAGAACTCGCGGGCATATGGATGCTCGTGATTGCCGTGGGGACGTCTCTCTCCGTCCCGTATTTCCCGCGGATGGATTTTCTGTGGATCTACCACGTTAATGGCTGGGGAACTATCATGCAGGTTCGGGTCATCGAGGTTGTATGACGTGTTGTACGGAAGGGCGTACCGATCCGTAATTGGAATTCTTCCTGTAGCGATAGCCTTGTTTAAAAATATCAAATTTTTATTCACTAAAATCCGGTTGCCACTCAGGGCATAAGGCGAGATTAATTTCTCTGTCCTTCAATTTTTTAATTTAAATCACGTTGTCACACTATAAGGCGAGAATAGATTCTCAGTCCTTCATTAACTTCAGCACATTACGGGGATCCAGTCAGTATCCGCACGTAGGACACGTCATCAGTCATTGTTAGATCATAGTTTCGGCAGCAAGTGAGTATCAGCCTCAGTCGGCAGGCACAAATTGTTTTGGTAAGTATCATCACTCAGAAGGTTTTGTGTCTCGGTATAAAATCAAGAATCAGTTCATTTAGATTGGCATAGGCGATTTGTCGTTATCGGTTCATAGTTATCGTCGTAGGAATATTGGGTTTGGCAGTATTTGTATCAGAGTATGCAGCAAGTTCATAGGTCACATCATGTGAATTGAATTCTGTAAAAGCATCATTGCAGTCGTCAATTTCTGAAGGGTAATCACTCCGAAGTAGTTGAGCAGCAGTCGCAGAAGGCATCAGGATACATATCAGTAATTGTGGTAATATACAAATATTCAGTAGATATCATCATCGAGTAGGTATTGTCATCATGGGATCGGAGCATGTCAGGAGCATTAGGTATTGATATTAGATTGCAATTGTTGGCGAGTTTCAGTAAATAACATCAATCAGATTCAGTATATATTTCATTTTGTAGGTGGTGTATGTATTCTGTATAGGCAGGATCTCCAATGTATGGGCTGTCTATGTCAAATGGGAAGTCTTTATCTGTAAAATCACTATCACTTAACTCAGATTCGAACGTGGAGTCGTCTGTATAACAGCTAATTACCTGCATGTATCTGTAGTCAGGTATAAGAGGGTATGGTCTAAGATTTTTAGGTCGGTTAGTACGTGTGTTGGTGTTTTCGGTGTTTGATTCATCAGTGTCTTTTATGATGTCATTTGTTTTCATTTTTGATATTTCAGTGATGGGCTTTATGTTTGATATTAGTGTATTAGTAGCTATTATTAACAAGGTGTTCAGGATTGAGTTCATATTTGTAGGGTGAGCGGTAAGGGTAGGTAGGTGAGTTAGCAAAGTAAGTTTCATATAGGTAGTGTGAGTTGTCAGTATTATTGGTTTTGGAAGTATCAGATTTGTCAGTGGTAGTATTAGCAGAAATGTTTGTAAGATCAATTTCAGATGATTTGGATGAAGAGTTGAAGAGATTATCAAAGTAAGTACGTGATTCTTTGAAATCTGTTTTAGGAGTGGAACATGTGGTAGGGTTATTTAAGGTATTTTTTGTATTGTCAATTTTGTTCATTGGTGATTGGTCGTCGAAAAAATGGTTGTCTAGATTGATTTTATAATTGTACGGTGAGTGGTTTATGCAGGTAGTTATGGATGTTAGCATGGTTAAAAGGCGTAGCTCGGATAGACTATTTTCAAATATTGTATCGGTTCCAGGTGGTATGTGTCTAGTATCCTTCAAATGGGTATTGCTAAGGTCATCAACAGATCCAGGGAGAGGTCCAACAGTGGTATCGGCCAGAAGGTTCAAAAGGTCATTTGCATTTGTGTTTTCTAAAATAAAGGATAATGGTTGTCCAGTAGTAAATAACTTATCAGGTCCGGATTTCTGCCCGGTACTATTCGAATGTTTAAATTTTTTCATGCTTGTTCCATGGATTTGAATTTCTAGGTGACGTCTAGCCCTCTCCCCTTGTCTATCAGTTTGGCGTTGGTGCTCCTCAAGGCGAGCCAGGAGAAATTCGGCCTGTCCACCGATTTCCCGGGCTGGGTTGCGCCTGGGCTCTCTTTTGACTGCAACGAAAGGAAGGTCAACTTCCCCGAAATCTCCTTGAGTGCCCGTCTTGGATTCTCTTACTGGCGAGATTGAGAACCCAGCGTCCCACATTGCTTGCGGGCATCTGGCAGCAGGCTGTGCGGGGAATCGCACAGTGATTCGGGACGCGTCGATCCAGGAGTTATCTAGAAATTTTTAATAATTACTAAGTCGTGGATATTCTTTATTCGATTTATTTTATTAAGCACGAGATTGTCTGTAACAACCTTGCTCATTATTTAGGGAAGATAAATAGGGCAATAGTTTGGTGTTAGTGGAGTCAATCAAAAAGATCACAGGACAGATGATACAACCTAACAAAGTGGCGGCGTCCTCAAGTTCTGGAGTGCTGAGGAGTTCTGTAGCTGTGTCGTCGTTAAGGTTCGTGATGGCCTACTCTGAGCCGTAGATGGGGTATTTAGTCTGTTGTTGGTTTACCGACTTATATCGCGCCTTGGGCATTGGTCATTCGCTTAAATTCGTAGCGGTTGATGGGTTCTGTACTGAAGGCTCACTCTATTTTCGATGGTGATTTTATTCATCTCTAGTGTGTCGTTTACTTGCTTGATCGGTTCGCTCCCTCAGTCTTCGTAGTGATAATTATTTAGTCCATTTTAACTTTCATTTTTTGCTAAATAGTAAATCTACGATAGGAATTCGATTCGTTTTATTTCATCCTTATTATAATAATTCGATGTTATACTTTGATTAGCTTTATTCATTTTACTATCGTGACGGTTAACTCTCATACCTCCATAGATTTTGTTCATTTCATTTTTACAAGTTGATGATGGAGTTCGTATTGTTCAATCTCGTAATTATAATTACTTAGTTGCTTAATTTAGTTTCGTCGTTGTATGATTTTTAGGGATTGATTTTGCCATGAAGCGTCGACATTGTGCTCGTTTGATTTGAATGGAACGCGGTATTCACATGGATCTTTTGGGGTAGGTCTACGTTACCTAACTTGGTGTGCATAATCAATTTCTTTCTCAGGTCGTCCGTTATACTCATGCGGAGGTTGTTGATGAGACGAATTATTATGGGTTGAATGAAGTATTGAAAAATGAGGTTTCATGGCCCCCATCGATCATATCCATAGAAGACATCAGAAGACTCATAAAATTTGTATAGGAAAATTTAGTATATTTATCATTCGGTAGTCATATCATCGCTCATTTCTTTGTCAGGATTTATAGTTCGTCCTCGTTGAAAAGATATTCACAGTTGGATGGTAGGAATCTTATGTTGAAACTACATCGTCCGGAAGTTTGACTCTCGTATAAATCGTAAAATACATTATTCACAGAAGATGAACTTACCCTCTTGCAATGCGGTTTGTTTTCCTCTGGTTGTCTCACTGATCTCCTCTCGGATGCTACCGGTTCCTTCATTCCTATGATATTCTCTGTGGTAAGACATAGTTTTACTTCGGAGTTTTCTGAAAACCTAAACAGTGCCATGTCATGTGGGGTGATTCATGCAGAATTAAATTCTGTAAGACAGCACTCTGGCATGCTTATTTTTTTTGTGCACCGGAATTTATTGAACTTATAATAGCTGGTGTCGTTTTTTCTCTCATTGATTTTTCATGGAAATATTGACATTATTGCTGGCAATTCAATTAGTGTGCTGTCGGGTTATTCTACATGTCAGCTAGTTAGATCGTGTAAATAGCGATTTCATTGATTGGAATTTTCTTTAATTTTCTTATACTAGGCTAAAACGCACTTGTGGTAAGCATTATTTCATTTAACAAAATAATAATCAGTTTGTTATGTTCTCATTCTTTGAATTGTAGATGTCAACATTCATTTAGTTTGCTTCTTTGGATCCCTGTATGATTTGTCGCTCCTATAGCTAATAGATTCGGTGGGTATTTTAACCATTTATTTCTACCTAAAATTATATCGTGCTGTAGATCTATATTTCCTCAATTTATCAAGAGTATATTGACTCTCCTTGTTTCCCCTCAAATGATGGTATATCAGTTCACATGGTGGACACCTGATTTCCTAAGAATCAATTCTCAATTGGATGAGCCAAAATTTCTAGGATGTGGCCCTCTATTCTCGTAGAAGAGACTTCTATGATCTTTGTTTTATATTAATGATGGTATCGTTCCTGGTGGTGATCTCATTCATTGTTGTGGATTTATTCCGTAAAAATGTTGATTCTGTTTGTTTTACTCAAGTCTATTTTCATTTTATTTTGTATTTAATAATATCGGACCTTTATCTTTTCCCGCTATTCGTTTTGGTAATTTTTCTAACGTTGGGCTGGTATTAAAGCGACATTTATCATTATTTTTACCGGGGTTAAACTAGAGTTATAACAAATTAATTCTATAATATCTATTACTTATATTCGACCTCCCTTATGGAAATTTTAATATTTATTATCATCTTTGCCGATGTTACATTTTCATTGACTTTTTAATATCTATCCTTATTTTTTGGTGTTCCATTATAGTAATTACTCCTAAATATCATTTATTATTCTCGTGGATGTTAAATTCTCATTATGACAACCGGATTTTTAATACCTATTTTTATTTTCTGATATTAAACTTCTCATTATGGTAATTATTTATCATTTTTGTCGGTGATACTTCTCACTATGGCAATTATTTTATTATTTTTGTTGATATTAATTTCCATCATAGCAACGATTTTATTATTCTCATTTTAGCAACGAGCTTATTATTTTTGCTCAACGATTTTACGACGTCTTCTCTCGTCACCTCCTTTATTTGACCTTAGGATTGTTTATGTCGATATTAGGAGATTACGAGTGTCCACTGGACTACTCGGTGTAGAAATTTTAAGCCAACTGTTATTTGAAAATTTAGGTCGAATTTTTAGGAAACGGATGGCGGAGGGGCAGCCAAAAGACTACTCCCTACCTCCCAATTTCCCCTATAAACTGATAATATTGACGTTTCAGCTCCTGCGTTCTCACGCCGTAGCCTTCACGGGCACGAACTATTGGCGGACTTACACCGCACTTACACAGTTCGGTTGGGGTGTGTAGATTTTAGTAACTTGTGGTGCGGTGTCGGCTGTGGCCGGAAAAAAATTTCGACATGACATAATGACTGTTTTCAAACGTTTATTGTTGTAGTACAGATAGTTCATAATTACTCCACGCATATATCTGACAATAATCCTTCCCCACGCAAACACCCAAACAGAGCTCCATCGATATTATTTGTGCGATGCGTGGAGAAGATTCTCCAAAAATCGTCCACTTACAGAGTTCTAGGATTTCTTCAAAGTTGCTTTAAGGAGAATATATGATTTCGTTCGTTTTGAAAACAAATTTATGGGGTTTTTTCTGTGAAAATGAATCGGTATATATACCTATAGTGTGACCCTAACCTTGCGTGTTAAATTTGATGTAGTAAAACAAAATTTGACTTTGTGATTTCTTGTATATTCTAACTTTAATTTTATTATTTTTATGGTTTAATTTGACAATTTTGATTTTTAACTTTTATTGAATTGTTTCCAATTCGAATTATTTAATTTTGGTTCAAATTTTCATGAACTCTTGTTTCTTTAAGTAAATTTTCACTTTTTTGGTCAAATTTTCGTGTTTTCATGTTAGTTCTGTGTTTATTTCATGCGGATCTTGTTGCATCTTGTTATTATTTTAGTTTATTTTTATGTTTTCGATTTTATATTTGGATTGTTTCTTTCTCATATTTTGAAGTGGTTAGTTGATGTTTTAGGGGTCTGATTTTAAATCTGCGTGTTGTGTTTGCGTGCTATTACCGATTCATTCAAACAAATCCCTGTTCTGGCCCAACACTTTTATCCAATTTATATAGTAATATTTATTTATTTTCCGGCCAACGGCCAGTCCCCAGCAACTAATTAAAATCATACATCCCTATCGAGCGGTGTAAGTGCGGTTCATTCGTCAATAGCTCGTGCCCGTGAGTAACGAAGGGCTCGAACGTCAAATCATTGCACTAAATAGTGAAAGAGAGTAGCTCGAGAGTGGGTCTTTTTACTCAACTTTCTTGCAATCAATTTCAATAAAATCGACATAAAATTTTAAACGACAATCGGCTCAAAATCACTAACACCGAGTAGTCTAGTTGGCACTAATTAAATATAAAATGAACATAAATAAATCATAAGGACAAAGAAAGGGAAAGGGTAGCGGAGAAATTTGCAAAATCGTTGCAACAGCTAAAATGAATAGCCATCGAAAAAAGATTAATCCGAACGACCAAAATCATGAAAAGGAATATTTTAAATAATATGTAAAAACTAAATAAATTATGCTGAGTTGAGACGGACAATATAGGCTAAACGCTGCGCAAATTTTCGGAAATAATTAAAATATTTATCATTAAACCGTAATATAAGGGCGGAACGCTGCTCAGATTTTCCCAATTAATTAAAATACTTCAGCAAAAATTGTAAAGTAAAGGTGGAGCGCGGTTCAATTGTTTGTATAATATTCTGATAAAACTGTAAAATAAGAGTGGAACGCTGCTGAAAATTTCCGAAATAACAAAAATACTTTATCGAAAACTGTAAAATAAGGATGGGGTACGGCTAAATTTTTATATAAGTAAATATTTTCATAAAGCCAAGGAATAAGAACAGACCCCTACTAAAACTTTAATACTAATAATGATAATAGTAAGGATAGTGGTAATTATAATAATAATAGCAATAATAATAATAGTAGTAGTAATAAAAATAATAATAACTATAATGGTAATGGTAAGAATAATAATAATAGTAATAGCAGTCATAATGGATTAGAATAATGCATATAATAGTAACAATAATAATACTAGTAACAATAATAGGGAACATAGTAGATATAATAGGGATGAGGATAAGAGAGATACTGTGATGATATTCAGGCCATAGAAAAATCATCAATACGGACAACGATAAGAAGGACTATGTGGATAGACATAATGATAAATGATATAACAGTATGGATTAACATTTGAAGGAGATAAGAGAACAGCATTAGTAATAGCGCTCACTTTTTGCGGACGGTCCACCCACTCGAACACAGTTCCAACGTTGCTTAGCAACGGGTGCCGAGTGGTAAGCGAAAGATATTTGAATGGAGTTGTCTGGGTAACAACCATATCGTTTAAAAATCTCAACACCCAGAAACCCACAACTTAGTAGAACTCAAATGTTGTGTTTCATTAAAAAACATTTTTTGGCAATTATGTATTATTTGAGATGCGTTAGCTAAGTTTAAATCGGAAGACCTTCTAACGGTCATTTTTTGAACCCACTAGTGTATTAATCTTAGCATTCGTGGCGACTGTTGGGCCAACACACAATTTTGTTTAAATGAGTCGGTAATAGCACGCAAACACAACATGCAGATTTAAAATCAGACCCATAAAACATCAATTAACCATGCTAAAATACGAGAAAGAAATAATTAAAGTATAAAATCGTAAAACATAAAAATAAATTAAAATAATAACAAAGTGCAACAAGATCCACACGAAATAAATACAGAAATAACACGAGAACATGAAAATTTGACCAAAATTTGACAATTCACCAAGAAAGAAAGAGTTCACGAAAGTTGGAACTAAAATTAAATAATTTGAATTGGAAACAATTCAATTAAAAGTCAAAAAATAAAATTGTCAAATTAAATCACAAAAATAATAAAATTAGGATTAGAATATACAAGAAAATCACAAGGTCAAATTTTGTTTTATCACATCAAATTTAACACTCAAGGTTAAAGTAGTACAATAGTTATATATACCGATTCATTTTCACAGAGTTTTAATCAGTTTTTTTAACTAAAAACTTGAACACTCGTCTTACAGAGCAATTAATTTCGCGAAACTCATTTCTACGACTTTACGATGTAAGTAAAGGAGTATCCGGAACTTTCTCCACGTCGAGCACAAACAACCTCATATGAGCTCTGTTTGGGCGTCGGCGTGGGGAAAGGTTTGTAAAGACATTTGTTGATGGATGATGCCAATTATGTTAAAAATAAAACTTTAAACAAAACGAATTATGTCGCAATTTTTCCGACCCACAGCCGATACAGCACCAGAAGATAGTAAAATCAACATACCCCAACCGAACTGTGTAAGTGTGGTGTAAGTCGGCCAATAGTTCGTGCCCGTGAAGGCTACAGCGTGAGAGCGCAGGAACTGGAACGTCAATATTATTCCGTATAGGGGAAATGGGTTGAAGAGGGAATAGTCTTTTGGCTAGCCCATCATCACCCAATTCCTGAAAATTCGACCTAACTGATGATGATACAAATCGGCTTAAAATCAAAACATTGAGTATTCCAGTGGGCACTCATAAACTATTAATATTGACCGAATTTAACCTAAGGTCAATTAAGGGAAGGTAACGGGGGAAACTAATGCTAAAAATCGTTGCTATGCCAGTAATTTGTAATAGTAAAAGGTAAAAATAATAGACATCGTTTAATATTAATTAAAATCTAGTTTTCCATCCTCAAATTTTAATTTTGTTAAACCACAAAATCACAGTTTATGATGTAGAATACCCATAACTTTGTTGACCTACTAAAGTTAAAAATTTACATTTAGTACTACTAAACAGCTAAATAATTAAAGGAAATAATAACCACGCCACTAAACTTCCGTTAAGGCCTATAGCTTACGATGAAGTTATTTTTTCGGTTCTTACATTTATCAGGATGTTCATTTAATTTAATTCTTGTAAGAAACGAACAAATGACCCGACATCTACCCTCAGTCACGAAACATATTAAATTATGATAAAAAAGGAAGCATTGAACCACAAAAATATGGGTAATAATATTTACTACATATGAAACTTATGAATAGTTAATATCAATGTTAGCATATTAGAATTAAAACCATAAGATAGCATGATATGAAAACGCAAGCTCTCAATTTAAAATTTCTTACCCAAAAAGCTGACGTCAAAAACAACAGGAACAGATACATTTACTAGATTTATAAATCAATATACATGAATAAAGAGTATTAAGTAAGAACGAAAATAAAAGAATCTCGCAATGAATATTTGTCCAAAAAATTATATTGCGTCAGATCTTACCACTCCGTAATATAATCGTTTGTGTCCACTAAAAGCCACCATAAGAGATATCCATAGCTGATATGTAATGGGAGTTCTTCCCACTGAGGTAATTCGAATAATGAGTACGAGTAGGGCACACCTCGACCTGCTGAGGAGATGAAGCTTAAAGGGTAATAATTATTTATAGTAAATCTAATAAGTTGATACTTACTATGACCATCGATAAAATAGTCTAACTCAGATCGACTAATACTATTGCGAGAAGGTATCCATGATGACCAACGAACCACCAAAATAATTACCATCAAATAATGTTACAGATAAATCACCAAATTATTAATAAGGAAACTAAACTGACCCATTTAGATAACTAACCAGATCGATGATAATTTGCCCTGACATTTATCATTTATTAATCGACAGAATATCTAACCATAGGCAGGCAGAATTCCACCCACTTGTTCCTGCAACAGAAACTGTGTGCAACCAATCTTGATGTACACACCGCCCTGGTACTAACTAACTATCAGAGTAAGATAAAGTTCGAATAATCACCACAACGAACTAGACGAAAACAACATAACGTGTCCGACCCAAAAAAGTGCACAATAATCGTTTAGGAAATCCATAGCTAATCAGATTAATAAAACAAAGTTGCTTACGAACTGGTTAAGCATTAAGATTTTCTACATAATTCGTGGATCGATGCATCCAGAATCACTGTGCGATTCCCCGCACATGCGGCTAACAGATATCGCCAAGCCATGTGGGACGCGAGATACACTGTCTCCTCGGTAAAAGAATCTAGATACGGAGGCGGCAAGTCGTCGATCCGATATGTATCTTCTGCGGCTCTCGCTTCCCGGAAACGCTCTTCTTCTTGACGGCGTCGATCCCGACGTCGCCTATTCCGGTTTGGCCTGTGGCGAGCCGTAGAGATGGCAGATTTCGCCGTGATTTCTGCTGTCAGAGGGGTTAGAGAGGACGAAGGGTTGGCGACTGAAGAAAAGATGTGTACTGTTGAAGCTGGGAGGTCCTCGATGTTGGGGAGATGATGGGCCGGGACGATACCAAGTTGACCGGCCCAGACACTCCTTGGGACGTGAGCCCGAAGCTCTACGTCCGTTAATGCCTGTCGGAGTGCCATCGACTGTTCGCGTATCAACAGTCGTTGACTGCGTGACTCGACGATTAACTCGTCACGCGCCTGAGTGAGCCGGAAGATCTTCTGCCTGAGCTCCTCGATGGTTTCTGGTGGAGCCCAGGTGCCCTTCATTCTCTCGTATTTGGCCTTGAGATCATTGTGTTGTTTTTTCAGGTCCTCGTATTTATGTCGGACAGCTACTATGGATTGGGGCAGTCGGGGAATTCTTGACGGATTGATTGATTCAATATTGTTGTCCATGCTATAAAGAAGAGAAAAGAGAAAAGGTAAAATGGAGATTATCGAGAGATGAAGTAGGTAGACGGGAAGTTCGGGATGGGATTTTTAACATTTATTTAACAAGGGCTTCCTGCTTTAACTTCATATTTTTAGGAACTAAGTTCCTTTATTAACCAAATTTATAAAGATCCACAGGCTCGATTTATTATTAGGATAGTAATTAGTCTACAATTTAACTGCGTTTATCCAAAATTTAATTCGTAACTAGGTTCGACTAACTATTTGGCAATACTTAACTTATAATTTAACCCAGTTTATTAAAATTAAAATTTACAAAACTAGTACGTTTGCCTAATTATCCTACAATAAATATTTTAGAATTTAATTGAGATTATTTAAAATTAGCTTCATAAGGATTTATAAGCTTAATTAATTAGACGACAGCAGCTAATTTATACTTTGCCTATGATTATTTTAAAATTAACTTGGCATGATTTAATAATTTAAATAACTTAGCCGACAATAACTAGCTTATAATTTGATTATGATTATGTAAAATTAACTTTGCAAGATTTAATGATCCAAATAACTTAACCGACAATAATTAGATTCTAATTTGATTATGATTGTTTAAAATTAATTTTACCGGATTCGATAATTTAAACTAATCCCTTGACAATAATTATTCTATAACTTAGTTAAGTTTATTTGAAATTTGTTTTATAAAGATTTACAAGTTTAGTCCCGTATATTCGATACAAAAAAAAATACCTAGATTATAGTTTAACAAGAGAAAATACTTGTGTTCAAGAACAAAATAGATGATCACTTATCGAGTGAATTTTCTATTGGAAATTTTGTGCAAACCTGGAAGGTAAACTCATTTTTACTTATTGATGAAATTATTGACATTTCTTAGAAATAATTGATTGGTTGAGAATGGAGATTTTAACTTAAAACCATTTATAGAGACTTACAGATCTTTCAGTGAGCAGTGAACGCGATAAAGTTCCAAGAGTTATCCAAAATATAAATGTTGTTGACGGCTAGAAAATTTATTGATCTAAATTTGTGCTAACTCAAAATAGGATTGATTTCTCAACTTTCTTGTCGGTGCATGCCAATGTGATTAGTCAATATGTGTATCTCATCTCAGAGTTCAGACAGTCATGAAAATTGTGGATTTTGGAGCGTCAGATCTATCGAAATTTCTACTGTAGTCAGATTTTTGGAATTTTATCTTCTCACTCTCCTAGCTATGCGGACTCCTAGTTCAAATATCGGGTGATTTTTACCAACATTCGTGGTAGGTATTCCGTTCGTTCTGCGTCAATTATTCTTTGGAGATATCGATTCATTCAGGAATTCTCTATTTCAATTTCATCGGTCAGGGTAGATTATTAGTGCTACACTCGTGTGCTATGGGACATCCGTCGAAGAGTGGTGAAAATTTTGTATCAATTTACTTTTAAATTTTAATTCTGAATAAACTATGATGTTGTTATTTCTTTCCTATTGTTTTCGAATTTTTATGTAGATTTTCGGCTAACATTGACCTAAACCTTATCCCTGCTACCCGTTATTTGCTCGTGAATTTTTGTTTGAAAGATGAAAAAATTTCTCTGATCAACCCGTGATCTTGCTTAATTTCCCTTTAACTAAAGTTGTTCGCACTTCCCGAGATTTTAAACGACTCGCTCCGGCCACTTTTCAGTAGCCGCCTCGAGTATACAACGGCGCCCTGCGTAGTGGTCCTGTGCACAATGCCAGACTCGACTGCGGACTGCCGATGGGTTCACGAGGCATGACCCACGAGCTCAACTAAGGGTTTTCACCCACTAGCCGGCACACGGTCCGTCCCATGAACCATCTATTGCAATACTATAACTATATATAATTTTAATGGTCGAACTATAAATATAGATATATGAGGTTATTAATATGAATTAACAAAACATTACGCATCAAGAAGTTTAATATTTAAAAAAAAACATTATTATCATCAAAATACATGAAAATCTACAATTGACAATGAAAAATTCTTTACTCTCTTTAAAATTGACGATTCTGTATTAAGCTCAAATTTTTCAGTGAAAAGCATAAGATTAAAAATAATGAAATTCATCACTGTATATATACTAATTTCATGCGTGTGTGCGACCAATAGGCGATTTTTCGCCATTTTTAGGGCTTTTTAATTATTTTATTACTTTAAAATTATTTTTATTATTTTTTGTATATTTTTCTTTATTTTTTGGTATATAATTTATTTTATGTTTGGATTTTATTTTTTATTACTATTTTCTTGTAATATTATTTTTAGCCCTTTTTATTTGTTTTCTGGTCGCCACTTCTGCCTAGGTTTTTTCTAAACCTTATTTTGCAAGGTTTTGGCAGTTTATTTTTTTTCTTTGTATGTTTCTTTTTGTATCTGTAGGCATTTTCCGAATTTTAATTAATTATTTGTTTTATTTAATTTTTGTTATATTTTTGTTTTGTTTTAATTACTATGTTGTTTATTGATTTTTAGTATTTTTGTGCGGTGCATGTTTATGTACAGTGATTCGTTCCATTACTTCCACTGTTTGACTTTTTTTTTAATTTATATTTTTTATTTAAATTGTGGCGCTGAGCCCAACAATATTAACATAACTATCTTAAGGTCAACTCAGAGGGAAGGAAGTAGAGAAAGAATTTGGAAAAAAATTGCTATATCTAGACTACTCTAACTAAGCCTTAAATTAAAACAACTATATCATACGAGAAAATCCGAGAGATTAACTATACCAAAATAATTAATTAGGATAACATAAAAATCGGGGATAAAGATGTTTAAATTCCGACAAGGGGACGACGTTACCTTTATGCTATAAGCCATCATTAAAACAAAATAAAATGACTAGGAAAAAGTCATGTCGAAAAATTATGAGAATGGCTATTATAACACAAGCACGCACCACAAACAGAAATTAAAAATATAATAAAAACATTAAATAAAACAAAATAAAAAATAACATAATTAAGTAAAACAAATAATTAATAAATTCCACATGCAATATACATGGAAAAATAAAGTAAAAATATAAAACCGCCAAAACCTTCCAAAAGAAGGTTTAGAAAATACACAGGCGGAAGCGGCGACCAAAAAATTTAAATATCAAAGGGGTAAAAAGAGAAACAACCAAAAAGAATGGTTAAACAATAAAAAAATAAAGATTTACGAAATATTAAGAAAACAATATCAAAAAATAGAGAAAAATAAGGAATAAAATAAAAGATTTAAAATCAAAATTAAAACAATAAAAAACCCCGAAAATAGCCGAAAAGGCTCAAAATACTCTGATTGGTCGCACACACGCACGAAAACAGTATAAATACAATAGCCATTGTCACAATTATTAACCTTTAAAAACTTATAAAAATTTTATTTTGAATTCGAAATTAATTTGCACTTTAACCGTAGGTACTTTTGTTTATTTTAATTTTATGCTAAATATATTTTTGAAATTCGTTTTAATTGTTTTTCATTATCATGGATGGCCGCGATGCTTTTTAGTATCTGCGACAGGTCCCCCTAATTTTACTTTTATATATTGATTCTTTTATTGTGGGGAATGGCAAAGCAATATTCGATTCCGGCCGTTAAGTTGGCAGGACGTCGACGTGTTGTTTTGTCACAAACCACCCTTCGGTGTCTGCCTAGTCTGGTCAGGTCTCGTTACACTAATCACGGGGTAGGACACCGTTGTAATTCACCAAGGCGGCCATTTTCAATGTTGGCCGGAGCGGTATGAGTAAAATGCGGGTAGATCGCTACATCTAGGAGGTTGACATTAGTAAATGTCTAAGTATGGAAGCAATATTTTTTTTCTTCTTCAAATGCCTGTCGAGAAATTGGTTACAACAATGAGAACGACTAGGGTTAAGTATAGGAATAAATGTATAACGCATTAAACCGAAAATCAGTATAACGAAAGGAAAAGATTAAAAAAAAAACTAATGCAACTCGGATAATGACCGTAGCATCAATATTTTTCGTTTTTCTATGCAGAATTATGGTCAATAGATCAACAATAGGCTGTTACACAATAACCCCAGTATAAACCGACGTCGCCGTGAACGACGTCGGGCTGCGGGACTCACTCTACTAAAAAATGCAGCCCAGATCCTGGAAGAAGCGGCAATGCTAGTCACCGAACAGCAGTCCCAATTAGTTAGAGATACCGAAAAACCGCTGGAAATGAAGAAATCCGAAGAAAATGCAACCCAAATCTGTGCCGGTGAAACGGACGAATTACGAATTCGGATAAAGATTCCCTCTCCTTCTACAACCACTTCAGGAACCGACGAAAATCGCAAGCCCTCTACTTCCATCGGTTATTGGACGGACGATTTTGGGGACGACCTCTGTCACTCAGTTCTCCAAGTCGGATCCAACGAATTAAATGTTGGTCGAAAACGAAGATTTCCCGTCGACATCGACGAATGAAAGCCGGTTCTTGTGGAAAACCGAATTTCATTTTGATATAATAATTCAAAATCACTTTATGACATGATTATATTTTATCTTTTACTTTTATTTATTGTTTTTTACTTGTTGTAAATGTTATAAACGTAAAATAGATTTTTATTTGTTAAATTTCTTAATAAATTTCAATATGTCTGGGCACAGATGAGAAAGGGATGTATGGAGGCTTGCCTGAGTATAAAGCAAGATTGATGAAGTTTGATGCATGCGAATAGTATGACTGGAAAGCTGTATTTAACTTAAAATATTGAAAATGGAAATAATTATGATTATTGTAAAATTGATTTTTAATCCTTTAAAAAGAATATGTTGAGAAATGAAAGAATAAATATGAATAAAAAGAAAATTGTAGATATTAAGAGGACTTTATTTTCTTTTAAAAGCGATCAGGAGATTTTCTCAAACCTAAAAACAGCTGATTCAACAGCGATTACAATTAATTAGATAAAAATTTAAATTTTCGCCGGTTATTTGAGTAAAAGATTTTCCAAATTAAAAAAAAATTCGAGGTTACTGACATTTTTTCGAAATTTTAATAACTAATTCGGAAGAAAATCGGAAATCTTAGACAATTTAAAGGTCTGAATTTTCAAAAGTTATTAATCCAATTTTTCTTTGGAAAATGTCCTATATTTTAGAAATTAAAATTAAATTACTAAACATTTAAATTTAATGTTAGCTAAATTTAACTGATAAAAGATAAATAAGTAGCCAGGGCGCAAATGAGTATATTTCCGGCAGTAAAGGTACACGAATACTTACCAATGAATTAAATGAGACCATAACGGAAATCTGATTCGAACGTATACATGAAATCGACGATAACAGATGGGAAAGTGTATGCCAATATCGAGAGGAATAGATACATGACATAGACGTAAGTCCTTCTATCGGCCGTCAGGAACCCGAAAGCGAGATTATCACAAGGAGTAGTCTTGGAAACGGGGCTCACCTGCTTGTGGACTCTCGGCTGCTGTATATAGTACCAACATGGGCTTGCTCATAGGTACACAGTGGTGAGGTCAAAATTGTGGGGCGTCTTGGAGAGAAACCCTAGAGAGGCAAGAGTGATTGAGAAGTAGAGTTAATAAAGGCGCATCGATTAAAAGAAAATTAATTCTACCCAGTTTGCCAACATGATTTTTGGGGGCTCAGTCGGGATTTGAGTAAATTCATTGGAAAGATTAAAAAGCACCGGGACAGAAAATTTACGAAACGATCTTATGTATACGTCCGCGAATGAAATATAATGATAAAAATTAATAAATAAATATTTTGAAACAATAAAGATTGAATAACATAATTGATAATAAAAGGAAAATAAAGTCCAATAAAAATAAATAGTAGTATAATATAAATATAAATAAAGGTATAAAAGTATAAAAGCATGAGAATGATTGACAAGAAAATGGATAATGATGAAGTAAAAGTATGAAATGATATATGTATACAAATCAAAATAATTAAATAGCGTAATGGCGAATGGTGCATGAATGAGGTATGATAAGTAAGAATGATTGAAAAAAAAATGCAACGACGTCACAAAACAGAGACATAAATAACCCAACCGAAAACAACAATAAGAATAACAGACAAATAAATAATAAATAGAATAATAATAAGTAACAATAGAATAAAGTAGAAAATTTTAATAAATTATTATTTTAGATGGAACAATATAAAAGTAAACTAAACAAAGTGCAAGAATTCGTAAACATCATCGAGGACCCATTCGAAACATTAACTTGGAAACTAAAGCAAATAGAACTGGCAGAACAGAATGACCAAATAGCGATAAGCCCTGAAAGTACCAAGATAACATTAGGATTGACGCAACCAACACAACCAGTAGACATAGAAACCAAATATCAATGGTATAGAGAAAGATTGAACAATGCAGATTAAACTTGAAATAAAAAATGAAAAATGTTTTTTAAAATTTTTAATTGACTATTTTTACATATTCTACTTAAAATTAAAAAAATTACTCAACAAAAAATACCAAAAAACTAGCAAAAACTTTAAATATGACATACCTCTATTATATAAAATAAGTAATTTAACTAACGATTATTTTTTAAATACTGAAAATTATTTTATAAATATTAAAAAGATTTTTAAGCGTGATATTAATTTATTTTTAAATGACTTTTATTTTATTATAAAACTTAAAATCAAAAGAATGTTGTTTAAATATTCAAATTTAACCAGTTTAGTTCCAAAAAACAAGCATGAAAAAATTTTTCGCTCGCCGGAGGCGAGCGAAAAATATAGT
This sequence comes from Schmidtea mediterranea, assembly GCA_022537955.1. Taxonomy (NCBI): domain Eukaryota; kingdom Metazoa; phylum Platyhelminthes; order Tricladida; family Dugesiidae; genus Schmidtea; species Schmidtea mediterranea. The sequence goes on from CM039679.1 coordinate 118,207,365, forward strand.
GTACGCAGCTCGTCGGCCTGCGGCCGACTCGCTGACCCTCGACAACCTGATACTGCTGCTGTTAATATAACCTCAACCCCTTTTATCACAGAAAACCTTAATGATCATAATGACTCTAAAACTTTCCAACTACCGATAACTTACTCATCTCTTATTACACCCTATAATGATGATCCTGCTTTCACCACTGACTCTGTTACATCTATCACCTCCAATATGTGCCCTTACTCTGAAAATAACAACTTAGAACAAAAATCTACCATACTTACCACTTCAACACCAACCAGCTTGACAAAACACCATTCAAATAATAAACTTATAAGTTCCACCCCTAGAACAGATTTAACCAAACATCCATATAACTGCCTTGATGATATCTTCTACTCTTCTTGCAATTCATCTCGAATTGATCTTACAAACCTGACTGACAACTTTGCTGATGGATCTGATTCTTCTATTAACTCACTATATAAAACTAACACTACTACCCTTAGCATTAACTCAACAAATACCTGCACAAAATACACTCTTTACAATATAGTTCACTTTGATAACAACTCTGTTCCAACTCACTACAAAATAGAAAGCAATCTTTACAAAAACAGTTATATTGACCCCTTATCTATTGTCTTTCATAACTATCTTAATATAGCATACAAAAAATCTGCTTGCAAATTTACTTACAAACACTACGTTAAACACGATCCAGATCACAACATATTTTTACATGAACCATACATTAGAAAACATCCCCTAGTACGAGATTACGGATATACCCAAATGATTAGCTACTATTCAGATGACTCTCCATTTCAGTCTGACGACAGTGACAATAATGACAGCGAAGATGATGATAGCGTTAATAACGACAATGAGGAAAGTGATAATTCCCCTTCAGCCAAAGATTCTATACAAAGACGATACACAGAATACTATGATGAATCCACAACACATTACTCAGATTTCCAATTCAAAAGATATGAAAAATACCGAATGCCCGATCGTACACTGATTATTGACGACAGTGACAGCAATGACAGCGAAGATGACGATGGCGATTATGATGATGATGAAAAAAGTGATAACTCCTCTAAAGATGAAGATTTTATACAAAAATGTATCACAAAATACTATCCTGAATCCACAACACACTACTCAGAACTCCAATTCAAAAAATATCAAAAACACCGAATGCCTGTTCCTACACTGATTAATGATGCTTACCAAGATAACAACGAAAAAACAAATAAAGCCCTTATTCAAATATATGATTCCTTAGATAACATCTTAGCTAAGGCTGAAGGAATGCTGAAGGAATGCTGAAGGAATGCTGAAGGAATGCTGAAGAAATACTGCCTAATATCAAAACCTGATGAACTTGCAATAAAAAATACAAGGAATGCTGAAGGAATGATGAAGGAATGCTGAAGAAATACTGCCTAATATCAAAACCTGATGAACTTGCAATCAAACAATAAATACAAGGAATGCTGAAGAAATACTCCCTAATATCAAATCCTGATGAACTGGCAATCAAACCATAAATATAATTAAAATGAAGCACATTATGAACAATACTGCGAAATCCTGTTATACTGGCAACCAAACCATAAATGTTCCTGAAATACTAGATAAATATTACCTATATCTACCCAATCCAAATTTAATTATATGATCCCAAATTTATACAAGCAAAACTATTCCAAGACAATCGAAATGTGACACATTATAAACAATACTGAGATGGCGATGGAGCTGGACCTGAGCTGAGGAAAGAACCAGAGATGGAAACCGAACCGTACTTGCCTGATTATATCAATCGGACAGATGAGAAGAGAACAATATAAAAACCAAATGAAAACTTGATTGAGTCTGACCTACTTAATGGTCGGGCTAGTCCCCTTAAAAAGGACACACAGACTCTTCGGAGTCTGTTTTCATGAAATAAAATTTATTTAAATCTCCAATACCATGCCATAGAACAACAAGTTAAACAAATACCCGATGCAATTAAGAGCGAAATTGATAGAAAAGTGCAATACCTGTGTAAATGTTGCATTTGCCAACTGAGGAAAATAAAAATACTGATGCTCCCCTGTGGTCATTTCAGCAATTGCGAACAATGTGTTGAGGCAATGAAAATTTGCATATTGTGTAACTTTGATATTGACGAGAAAGTGGTTGTGTATTATGGATAAATGTATTGTAATTAATAAATGTTTAGCAGTTGACCCTTCCTTCGCCTATATTTCTATATATAAATATATGAGTATATATGATGTAAAAGTAAAAATTAATGAAAAGAAATTAAAAGACGAAGTGTCCCGACCATCCATGATGAAATTAATAAGGGGAAAATACTTTTTGAGCTACCGTCAGGTAGTAAGACTAATGCCTAATCGGGAGGGGATAACCGATCACCCAGAGGAGAAGTATAGGACGAATCGTCGACAGATTTTGCTGAGTTGGGAACCTACTGTGGTAAGATTGATCACCTTGCCGTTGCAGTGGCGGATCAACAAAGCCGTTTTATGTTTTTAATTTGGGGGGTAGGCGAAGAACTTTCGAAGAAGCAAAGAGAAAGCGCGCGTAAAATAAGATGAAAAAAATGAAGAGTGAAGAATGAAAAAGAGGAAGAAAATTAAAAAAGAAAGTTAAAGAAATAATAATAAGAAAAATAAATAACGAGCTCGAGAAAAGTATGAAAGGGAAAACTAAAATAACAAAAGTAAATGAAGCTGACGGAAGATAAAAATTTATTTAAATAACCAATTCGCATTAACGGAGCATAGACTCGATCGTATTACTGAGATAATCTCATTTCGCATTAACGGAGCATAGACTCGATCGTATTACTGAGATAATCTCATTTCGCATTAACGGAGCATAGACTCGATCGTATTACTGAAATAATCTCAATTCGCATTAACGGAGCATAGACTCGATCGTATTACTGAGATAACCTCAATTCGCATTAACGGAGCATAGACTCGATCGTATTACTAAGCATAGTCTCAATTTGTATTAATGGAGCCTAAAGCACAATCGTATCACGAAGAGTAGGGAATGAGAAAACGAATGATAAGATAAAAGAAGAGATTTGACAAACCAGACGAAGTCAAAACAAAACAGAGAGAGATAAAACTATAAAAGATAAAGAGAAAAAAGGGAAAATAAAATTATATAAGGATAAATGAAAGGGAATGCGGAGCGTGATATGAACAAAAAGTAAAATACGGTAGGTGATAGAACTTGGGAAACGGCATAGCCGAACAATTTATTATAAATAGATAATTATTACGACCATATAAATAATTGTTACTACCCCACATAGATAATTAAAAATCGACGTAAATTGAATCAAAGGGATAGAGTAAAAAACGTATGGGAATTATACTAAACGGGATAAAACCTGGGAAATATAAAGTATTATAATTATGGGTACTATAATCAAATAAAGAAAGTCAGAGACACGTGAGAAAGGTAATGAAAACAAACGAGATAACTCACTCTAATAGAAAGGAGTAACAAAAAGTAACGAGCGAATTACGAGGATAGAATTAAAAGATAAATAAAACGAAAATGGGGGAATAAACCCGTCGTGTTTATTTTGGGGTTGTTCGAAAGATTGAAGGCGTGTAAGCGGTTTATGCTACACGGTTCATTTTTTTCGTTCTAGAATTCAATCAATACAAACAAATCAACAGAGCATTCACAAATACAAACAAACAATACGCACGACAAAGCAAGGAGATAGACAAACCAGTATTCGACAACAGCCAAAGACAGACTACAATAGGAACCGACGAAATTATTCGACAACCAAAGACAACTAAAGAAAATCAAACGACACAAGGACGCCCGTGTAAACCGGAATCATTGAGAATAGACGAATCCTCCGATCAACAAACAGCTTCCGAAATTCAGCCAGTCAAAACTTCGAAAAAGCAGCAGTAACAAAGATAAAGAGAGCGAGATCAACTACATTCGTAAGAAAAGAAACCAGAGCTACATCGCGAGAAAATATCGAAACCGACAGTCAAGGATCAAGTGCTAAAGAAAACCGAAAAACAAGGAAATCAATAACCCAAAGCAATACACCTGTGGAATCAGAAGACGAAAGTATAAATCAACAAGGAGACGTTCTCAAATCAACAAACAAAGACAAATTAACCGTAAAAAAGAAACTAATAAAAGACAACATGGCAGACATTAAAAACCCTAATGCAAGACAACCAGCGGTAGGCGAACAAGTCAAAGAATACCGAGAAAAGTTTCGCGGAGAACCGTTTAACGGAAATGCAAGCAAATTAAATACGTTCATAAGAAATTTCGGAGTATATGTTGAAGTTTGTAATTGGTCGCCAGACATGGTGAAAAATCGAATGCCACTATATTTGTGCGATAGTGCGCTTGACATTTTCTTAGAGGCGAGAAAGAGGAAAAAGAAGTTGGATACCTGGAACGAGATTAAAGAATTCCTAACAACGACATTCGGAGTCGCAAAACTAACGAATCAAGGAATGCAAGAGCTGTTTAGTAGAAAACAGAGGCATGGCGAATCAAATACAATGTTTGCAAGCGAAATAAGACGTTTGGCAAAAACGGCCACAGAAGTAAAGCTGGCAGAAACTCATGTAATCGGAATATTCGTGGATGGACTAAGACGACCAGAACTGAGATCAGTAGTAGGTATGCAAATATTGGCAACCTTAGATGAAGCTGTGGCAAAAGCAAACCAAGCAGAAATACATCTACCTACCCAAATTGCAACAATGCAAGACGAATCAATGATCGTCGCAATGACAACAAAAGTGAAGCAAGTAATGCAAAGGTAAATCAATTCATACCTGGTGCACACAAGATATTTAAACCTACAATACCACGAACAAACAGTAATCGTCCAGATATGAACTATAACAACAACCAGCAACCAAACTACAACAACTCTAATAATGCTAACCAAAATAAACAATGCCGAACCTGTGGGAAACCAGGGCACTTGGAAAGCGAGTGCTTTCGGAACCTATCATGTGCAAAATGCGGGAAAAAGGGGCATACTTTAAATCGATGTGAGGCCAGAACTTGCTTCACATGTGGAAGGCAAGGACATGTGGCGAAAGATTGTAGAGGAGGAAACAATCAAAACCAAGGCCCACCAAGGAATAATAACTATGTGCAAGTGGCACCGAGACAAAATGTTATCGAACAAGGAAAACAAGTTAATATGATGCAAGAAATTTTACAACTAAAAGACATGATGTCAAGTATGATGAGAGCGAACCAGCCAAACCAACGACAGCAGAATATCCACATGATGCAGAGAATAGAAAATACGCGAAACCGAGAAAGAGAAGCGACACGTCAACAACATGTACAAGATTGGCAACAATTACAGATGGAAGAGGAAAGAGTAAAACAAGAAAGGTTTCGGCAACGTCAAGACAATCCACCTAGAATTAACATGCTACGAATGATTAAAGATGTTAAAAAACAATACTGTTATAATATACATAAAAAGTCGCCACAAAACCAGCTAACCGAAACTGGAGTGGAAAAACAAAAGGAAGGACAAATCGAGCCCGACCAAATAATTAATCCAACACCATCAGACAAACACAGAATACAGAGGATATTTTTAAAGAAAGTCAAAGAGAGAATAACGAGAGAAAACGAAGCAAGATCGAGAAATAATGAAAGCCAAGAAGTAAAATCGACCAGTGAAAAGCGAGAATCGAAACAAGATAACCATAAACCGACAATCAATGAAGCAAAATCAGAATCAGAAACACCAACAAAGGGATTGATGAAAAGTAAAACCATACAAAATTTTTCGGATAAATATGCTGAGACATATTAATGATTCGGTAGATGGAGACTCCAGAAGATGGAGACTCCAGTGAAACTAGTAGTTTAGTGGGAGAAGCATTACGGGTATCTGAAAATGAAGAGCAAGACAAACAGATTATACGACCAATGAGTAATTGGATCTATGATCGACCACTGTCACCAACAGAGAGGGAAACGGAATTGATAGACAAGTTAATTGAAACCATACCTGAAACACTGATAAACGAAGAATTTATCAACAACGAAGTGTTCAAGAGATACCTGAAAAATATCCTACAGCTTGAAAGGACAAGAGGATATCTCGAATAAAAGAATATCTCGACAAACAAAAATTAGAGGATATCACAAAATTCCAAATAATTATGCAAACACCGGATTTTGCAGAACGAGTATGGATAAAACAACCAAATACTGACGAAATATTCGATTGGATCAAGGAGAGAATGGGAAGCTCCAAGAAAAATGACAATCTATACCATCGCGGTTGGTTAATAAAACCCGATATGCACTTGGTAGATGCATTAATATGGTCAAGTAGACCAACGAGTGTAATGTTAAAAAGGGAGAGATCAATACCGGATTTTGGACGATGGGGCGGAAGACGCAAAAAACGAATTTGAGATAAACATCAAAAGAGATCTCCAAGGAGCAACCAAAGGAATACTCTGGAGAAACAGAGAGAAATTAATAAACCAAGTCATAGACCAAGTCAATATTATTCTGAAGCAAAAAACAGAAGAGATGAAGGAATGTATAGAATACATTCGAGATACGGTAACCTTAAGACATACAAATTTTAAAGGTACTATACTAATCAACCGTTATGGAAGCTACCGAGTAGAAAATGATGGAATACGAGAATTAAACGTGATTATGAAACTACCAAATGAGGAACAGATGACGATAAAAATAAATAATAAACTCCGAGTAAATGAACTAATAAAATTGGTAAACGAAACGGTGGTAGAGCAAGCGAGAGCCCAGAGTAGCGATGGGATGATTGAAGACGTAGTAGTAAAATACCTGCAACATTATTTACGTGAGGAAGATGAAACACATCTTTACGAACTGGGGATCTGGGATAACGACCAAGAAATAAGAGTGATACCGATGGAAGAAGCTCGATGGGTATTAGACACGTGTTGGGAAAAAATGGACAAAGTAGAGGAGAAATGGCACCAGAAATCCAAGAAAACTATAGAAATCTATCGACAATGGTTAAAAGATATACACCTGAAAGGAAAACTCAAAAACCTAGACACAAGCGAATGTAAACGAACACCTTGGACAAGGAGATGGAACGAAATAGAGAAAAAATGGGAAATGAAAGAAGGAATATTTGAAGAAGACCAACCAGAACAAGAGGAACCAGACAATCCAATAAGCGAACCACCACTATATGAAGAAAAAGATATAGAAAACGAAACATCCAACAACGAACCAGAACCCAGACAAATAAACGTAATGAAAAGGCAAAGGTTCCAGCCAGTAGATATCGACGAAACAACAATAAAAAGAGATGAAGATAACTACAACAAATTACTAGAAATATTGCGAAAAGGTGCAAGAAGTCAGAGACGAGCAGCGATGACCCATGCAAAATATATAATAGATAACAGTGAAAATATAGAACACCTAAGAAAGTTGGTGAAAGAAATTGAGGAATACAGACGAAAAAATGAATTGTATCCAGAAGTATTCGACCAAGTAATCCGAAAATGGAGAAATCAAGAATGGGCACAAGAGACTCAAAGAAAGTACAAATTGAAAATACATTATCCGGACCAAACGTTCGAGGAATTAGAGGTACATCCAGCAGTAAAGATAAAAGAAGTGAAAAAGAAACTAGCTTACGAAACCCCGTTTCATTTACAATTCCATGGACGATCCTTAGACAATACTCTAGATATCGGAATGACACCAATGGAAATGGACGAAATAAACCCGCTAACGATAGCAGAAACGCTAGGAATACTATTAAAGAGAAAAGAAAAAAAGGAGAAACCAATAAAAGCGAGTATGAGTACACCCAGTATCGGGAAAGATAAAAGCGAATCGCCAAAGCCATATCAAGGAGACGAAGTATTGATTTCGGATGACAATACAGATGAAGAAGAAATAGAAATACCGAAACCGCGAGACGAACAACCATCAACGAGTAAACAACGAAACGACGACTGGCATGAGCAAGAAATCGAAGAAGTAACAATCGAAACAGAAATAGAAGATAAAGAGTTCACGCCAATGAAGAAATGTATAATACAGACTCAAGAAACGAGGGACGATATTAATTTGATTCAAGATTGGGACGAATGGCTAAGAAGACAACACGAGGAAACTCAAAAGACAACAATACCAAACGTAAAAGGGAACGAAAAGACAAAAGAAACGGGTACAGATATGGAGAAACGTCCAAGAGGCCGACCAAAAACCGCAGCAGAAGACAAAGAAAGAAAAACTAAAGATCAAGAAAAACAACAACAGTGGATGACGAGACTAGGCAAATTAGAAAAGGTGGCATACGAAATGAAGAAAGCACACCCTGAAGAAGAAAGAGGAGTAGAATGGATCCGTGTATTACTGGCGGATATGCTAATAATAACAAGTCAACCACTCAGAAGATTGTGGCAAAAGAATCGAGCTAGCGAAGAAGCCAAACAACTATGGTACACGATATCAAGTATAATCCCGAAATTAATCAAAGAGAAAACAAAAACCATGAAATTAGAGTGGGAAGAGGCCAAACAAATAGTTAATCAGTTATTAACGAATACCGAGAATGACGAACATCGATTAGTGGCATTGGCATACTTAATGTACAACCTAATGAGCCTAACAACAAGCAAAATACCAAACCAACAGTTTATGAATAACGTAGAACTCACAGCAATAATAGTAGAACAAGAAATCGAACCATATATCCTACAAAACGGGGGATGGAAGAAGTTTATAAACAAGCCAAGAAAAAACGAGCAAATCAAACCAATGCACATCAGATTGAAAGCATTATTAAATGAGTTCGAACACGAATTACCAGTAAAAGATACTGCAATAAGAAATTCAAGTATACATTCGCTTATGATGACAATGATGGTGTGGTTAATGTGTACAAATGCGACAAACGGATTTTTGATATATGACTGTGATCAGGCAGTTCTCGGCGATAAATATTCACTAAGAGATATCGAAGAATGTAAAATGGCGATACCAAACAACTTGACCACAATCGAAAGGGCAGTAACATACCATATATATCAAGAATCGGATTTCATCAGAGCAAAGGCAAGAGAATGTGCAATTACGCGGAAAACACTTGCATACCATTGTGGATCACACTCGCACGTTTCAATAATAAACCCAGGAACAGAAAGAGAAATATTGCAAGTATCGGGAGAACAGTGTAAAGATTTGTTCAATGGAGGAGAAATGAAACTAAAAGATGGTGTTATATTAAAAGGAAGAAGCGGAACCATACGAGTATAGAGCATATTCGTTGCGGGAACCATCAATTCAGCATCCGGAGACTGTCAAGGAGGAAAATATACGACCAAAGGAGAATTAGTAACAGGGGTGGTGATAATCGAAACATATACAGTGGAGTTAAAAGAATACGAAGCTCAATTTGATGGAACAATGCAAATAATGAAGTCAAACCAAATGTGTCAAGCAACAGAATCAGTATGTAAAACCGGAGCTTCAACGATAATATACCAGACAAATGTCCATAAATGTAGAATGCAGTTCCTGAAAAGTGCAATGTTCGACGAAGTAAGAGGAGAAGTGTTCGAGGAAGACGCAGAAGAACTACAAATAAATGACGTAAACAAGATAATACTAAAAGAAAGGCGAGTCAAAGCCAGAACCAAATCACACCAGTTGAGAACGAAATTAACACCTCCAGCACTGATAACAACGAAATCTGAAATTGGGATGCGATTCATAAAAGGAAAAGTAGTTCAGAAGTGTGGAAAGATGGTATACACCACAAATTATCCAGGCCTATATGCAGCCAGACAAATGATAGCCACGGTGGCAAAAGACGAAGTTAAACTATATCTGTATATGAATAACAAAATGGATTTCCTATACCACAAAGGACAAGAATCGCTGCAAAAGGTGTACCACAATCTGATAGGAAACGATTGCCAACTAAATAAAGAAATTTTAAAGACAAAATTGGCAGTAGCAATAACAAATCCAGATAGTGCAATGCCATTATTACCACTACAAGAAGGTCACTTTGGAAGAATAGCAGGAGATGTTATGTATATATTCAAATGTGAGAAAACATTCGCGATGGTACCAGAAAAATCAACCGCGCCACCAGGAAAATGCACAAATGAGTTGGAAGTGGTCTATAAGAAGCAAATCAGATATGTTCAACCAGTGACAAGAATGATGAACCCACTGTCTATTAAACCAAATTATTACAATTGCAGTAATGCATATGGACCATTATTTCAACAAACAGATGGGAAATGGATAATGTTTCCAACAAGGGCACAAGTCGCAGAACCTAGAAAGTTTGGATTAACGGAACTAACAACTGAACAGGAATTTCGACCATTGGACGTGGTAACCAGGGGTATATACTCACAAGAAAGTTTAGAAGCGGCAAGACAAAACCTTTTATTTCCCGCAAGAAGAGAATCTGTGCTGTCGAATATAGTGACAATAACAGGCGGTACGAATTACGAACAAAAACCAGATTACGAACTATTACTGTCACCAGAACATTTCCAACTAGCAACAACTAACATGATGAAAGCAATGTGGGGAAGATTCCTGGTATTCGGACAAATGATGGCTGGAATTTTAGGTATCATACTGATAATTCAGTTTGTTAGAGTAATACTGACGCAAATGTTGGCCTGTTTTGATATCTATAAAAGAGAAAAAAAGAGTAAATTGGAAGTTAGTAGTTGGAGTATTACCATTTCTAGCAAAAACAATGGTATCCATAAAATAAAACGATTAATGCGAATACTAACTAAGATAAAAGGAACCGATGAAGAAATGGGCAAACGATTGAGGAAAGCATTGTACGACGAAAGAGCAAGAGAAGAACTCAAGAAAAGTAGAAAAAGTATGTGGGAAAGAGTCAAAGAATACAGGAGAAATAACAGCGATAGTGACGACAATGATGAGGATAATAATGAGAACGGAAACGCGCCAGCAATGATCAAAGCACCCGAATACTGGGACAGTGGAAAAACCAATGCATGGATACCAGAACCAATGGCAAAGTTGCGATACGAGGAACCAGTAAAACAATCACGAACCCAAGCAATGACAATGGAACGCAAATATTACCGCAGGCAAATGTATACCCAACGTTATATAATCCCAACTGGGAAGTAACAAATCCTGTATCCTCAAGACGAACTCGAAGTGTAGACCAGGACGTCGATGTGAGAACAATAGCAGCATTGTATACACCAGCAGGGCCAGCTGTAACCATCGTGATCGAAATAAACGGGAACGAGACAAAAGCAATGATAGATACGGGAGCAAATATCTCAGCAATATTATTAAGCGAAATACCCAGACATCTTTGGAGGGATATTGAACCAACCGGAGTGCACGTGATTGCATGCAGCAAAGAAACCGTCAACGTAATGGGGAGATTGTGGACAACGTTGAAATATCAAGATAACGAAATAGATACTTATTTGACAGTGATACCTCAATTAAGTGTACCGTGTATAATTGGAACGGATTTAATGCCAGATCTACTCAAGGAGATTGTCATCGATTTAGGAACAATGTGTCTGAAGGATAAAACGGGAAAAATCTGTACAATGAATGCTATTGTGAGATGTTCGGAAAGGATAGTGGTGCCAGCAAAATCACAAATGATATGTTATATTCGAATGGAGGGAGATGTTACTGGTGAAATGATATTCGAACCGAGTAAAAAATTCGAAAAACGACGAGAGTTACCACTAGCGAGGGAAATCGTAGAGATTAACGAAAACGGTGAATTATCAATCAACATCACAAATTTTGACGAGGAGGATAAAATCATATACGAAAATGAAAAGTTGGGAAAATTGACGCCAATGATGGACATCGAACTACCAAAAATACAAGGAGAAGGTGAGACAGATGAAGCATTATGGACAATAGACAGTACGTTATTGAACGAAAATGAGAAAGAGCAATTGCAACAATGCTATGGATACCAGATTATTCGCAGTATTCAGATCTAGATTTAGGGATATGTTGATGTAAACCCTATGCAAATTACCGCCTATCCAGATGAAACACCAATCGCCTTACGACCATATAGTTAGCAGAAGCTCAAAAAACGGTGCGGAAAAGAAGTGACAAAAATGCTTGAGGCAAAAGTATAAACCCAAGCTGTTCTCACCTTGGCAATTTCCAGTTGTCATGGTGAAAAAGAAAGACGGATTCATTAAAGATTCGCTAGACTACAGGAAAGCTGAATGCTGCTAACAAAAGAATACATACCCTTACCGGACATCAATGAATGCTTACTAACTCTTCAAGGAGCAGCATACTCACGTCACCTTGATTTGAAAAGCGATTTGGCCAAATTAAAGTTAAAGATGAAGATAAAGGAGAAAACAGCCGTTCACCATCGGCAGAATCTAATCAATTCGGAAAATGCCATTCGGATTAAAAAAACCGCGCAGCATCTTTCAGCGATGCATGAATTTCGTTACGCATGGATTAAAACGTGTATGGTGTATATCGATGACCTTACTAAAATGTCAGCACATTTTGAACACATTTGGAGTAAGTATTAAAAAGAGTATTTATTCCGATTAAGGCATTGGAAATTAAAGTTGAAGCCATCAAAATGCGATTTGGGCAAAAGAAAAAAGTGACGTTTTTGGGACATATAGTATCAGCAAAGGGGAAAGAACCCGATCCAAGAAACATCGAGAAAAGTCAAAATGTCCAGCCCCGAAGACAGTTACCCCAAATACAAGATTCTCGGATTATTGCGATATTACCAGAAATTCATCAAAAAACTACGCTGGGTAGCAAAACAATACAAAATTAGTAAAGAAAGATATATCATTCTGTATGGGACGAGAACAACAACTCGCTTTTGCGTCCACTAAAGATAAATAATTTGAAGCACCAATCCTAGTACACCCAGATTTCAAAAGCCCGTTCTATAGCAACCGACGCAAGTGGTACGCCGCAGGCGCCAATACTAGGCCAACTAGACGATGAGGAAAGGAACGAGTAATCGGTATTTATAGTAAAACGTTCAAAAAACATGAGAAAACTACTCAGTCACTGAAACGAGAAGCCCTGGCAATCATCAAGCCATTAAAACATTTTAAATACCTGCTAGGGACATTAGATCTGTATAACGACGGATCACCAACCGCTAGTTGTGGTTGGGACAACACAAGGAAGCATCCAGGTAGAACTATGAGATGGCGATGCAGTTACAAGAATACTCCCGTTTATAAAATTCAAAGCAGAAAAAGCAAATGCAAATGCAGGATGTTGTCCAGATTCATCTTTTCCGGAATTTAATGGACGAAAGAATGAGACGGATATGGTGCAATAATCGCCGAAACATTGACTTCTCACAATAATGGAATGACAACAAGAGGACCCGAACTAAAATAATATGGAATACGTCAGAAACCGGCCAAACCAGAAGTATTACGAAGCATTTACAACTAAAGGACATATGGACGACATCGGACATCGATATCTGATAGAAAGAGATGGTTACTAATAGCGATGGTGAACAACGACTGATGGTTATTACCAGAAATAGAGCAAGATCTGTTAATACAATAACACGACGCAACAATTGGAGGTCATATGTCAGCAAAAAAGACGCTTTGCACGAATGAAACAAAAATACTTCTGGCCGAACATGTCGAATTCCGTAAAGACTTGATAAAGAATTGCTTAAACTTGTGCAACAAGAAGAAATTACGGGTCAAAATGAAAACTCCGCTAAACAATGCTAGTACCGGCAGAACCCATGACAATGAATATCAATGGATGTGGTAGGGCATTACCAGAACGTGAAACGGGAATATATAACATCCTATGGTCACAGACTACCTAACAAAATTTCCAGGAAGATTTGCAATGAATGATCAAAAAGCCAAACAATTGCACAAAAATTAGGTAAAGAAATATGTTGCAGATACGGAACTCCAAAACAGATACTAACAGACAAGGACAAACTTCATGAGCGAAATAATTGAAGAAGTAACAAAACTATTTCAAGATAGCCAAAATACGACGTCACCGTATTCCTCAGTGTAAGGATAACCAAAGATTCAACCGACATTAATACAAATGTTATCGAATTATGTAATAGATATCAGAGAGATTGGGAGAATCATATCAATTTATGTCTACTTGCCTATAGAATGTCCAAACATGCCGCAACCAAGTGAGCCCATTCAAGCTAATGTATGGGAGAGAATGTAATATGCCGATGGATTCTAGAGTAATCAGCCGCCAATTATCACAATATATGGAAGAAAGGAATGATGCTTCACGAAATTCAAAGAAAGAATTCAAGAATTCTGGGAAAACGGCAGGGTTAAATATCAATTCAACAAGAAAGTTACAAGGATTTACCGGCAGAAAAGAAATTGTTTAAAGCACAACCTTCAGTATTTGGAGATTGGGTAATTATTGAACACCCGAACTGATACCCGGAACAACAAAAAACATACAACGAAATGGAAAAGGGCCATATGAAATATTATACGCAGCGAGACCAATGTCAGAGTCAAATTGGTGAATAAGCCCTTCACAGACCAATATACGTAAACGTAGCCAGATGTCAAAGCTATACCAAAAACAATAACATCCCAACCAGAGGAAAGACGTATAATAACGCGGACACAGACAGCAAGAATATGTATGATGAGATGTCCAAATCAAAAATTCAGCCGTATAGACGCAGATGAATATGATTGAGACGAATATCAAGAGTACGACGATGATGAATGGGAGGATCACCATTCTGGGAAATTAGAACCCGAAACGGCAGAAAACATTGTTAAAGAGGCCAAAGCATTATTACCAGAATGGACAAGAGAGAAAAGGGATGTCGAAATATGAGGAGGATTAATGAGAATAATCTACATTATAAAAAGGACGACCCAAATACCGAGCATATAACCACAGTAATAACAAACTGGCCAATTTTATTTACCATCGGTGACAAGGAAAGCAATACCCCGCTTCACACAATCATGCAGACGAACAATTACGAAAGGATACAAGAGATAATTAACGTATGGGAGGAACTAAAGAAACCAGTCGACACAAAAAATGAAGACGGAGAAACTCCACTGATGATCGCAACAAGTAGAGATATCCCAACATGGATAATCAAAGCTCTATTAAAAGCGGGAGCAGACGTTATAGCAACAGATAATAAAAGGAATACGGCACTGAAACGGGTAATTCTAACAAACATGCCGTAAAACTTAGTAGTAATGTTGGATCACATTAACAAAGAAAACATCGACAACCTAGAGGATTTACCCGATCTATTACGAATTGCAATAGAATGCAATAAACAAGAGATGGCAATGAGACTGATCAAATGGAAACGACCGGATAATGGGAAATGGGCAATGAACACCAACGAAATATCCGAGCAAGGTGAAAACAAATTCATGAAAACAGCTTTGTTCCGATATAACACTCTAGAAGCAGCACATGAAATAATTAAAAGAGGGGGCTTGCTACTAACGAACTTTAGTGGAGACGAACAATTGGTGATAAAAGAGAAGCAGAAACTATATAAATTGATAAAAGAATTCCGACAGAAGGAAGCGTACAAAGCATGGAAATTACACCAATGTTTAGATTTGATGGAACACTTCATCGCATCCAGTAGTGCTATCAAAAATTAATATACGACTTGAGAGCCAAGAGAAATATCAGCCAAATGCTGAAAAACGAAAGGGAAAGCGAAACACCCGAACAAATACGAGACAGACGAGAAAGACAATTAGACGGAATAGCACGAAAGGCAAGACGAATAATACCAGAAAGATTTGGATTACAAAATAAAAACCAAATATTAGCGAGATTGGGAACTATCGCACAATCACATGCAATTGGAGATGGAGATGACCCGGATATAGAAGTAATAATGCAGGAAGTTCCAGAGGCATTCACCCTAACGATGCCATCCAGGAGGATACCTCTACATACAGCGATTCATCAACGTCAAGATGAACGCAGTCTGGACATCATTAAAGCACTGGAGAGATGCGGAGAAAAATCAAACATAAGAGGAAAAAACGGTAAAACAGGACTAATGTACGCAACAATTTCCGGAGTCAAAATCGTAGTAATAAAAGAGTTAATAAGAACAGGATCAGATATAACAGAAAGAGACGACGATTGGTACATCTTATTGGATCTAGCAACCCTCGAACCCAATATCAAAATGATAAAGTTTATAACGGAAAATGCCACAAGAAAAGAGATAGAAGAGTTATGCGAAGATACTAGATGGATGTCGTGGAGAACGATATACAAAGATAAAGAAGCGATAAAAATCCTGCTAAACTGGAAAATACCGAAATCGGGGGAGTACGCAATAGACATAAATGAAAGATATGAAGAAGGAGAAAACGCATTATTCAAGAAACTAATAATAAAGGAAGGAAACCCGAAAATAATTATGATGGTGCTGGAACGGCAAGAAATTAGATTCACCGACAACTTTAAAGAACCAAAAAGAATTGGAAACGGAAAAACAGAGCTAATTGACCTCGTAAAAAATTGGCAAACCGCTAAAACAATGGTACAAGGAGAAAGAAAATCTCTGGATTGAATTAATCAAGCGAGAGATATTAAGCAATAACGTATACAAAAACACTGATAATGAAATCAATGTGAGGACGACATTTGCGAAACACGGGGAGACAGACAAGACAAGATGACGAGGACAAGGATCAAAATGACCAAAACAAGAAAAAGAATCAAGAAACGAAAGAGAAAACGAGGAACGAACAACAACAGGAAACAAAACAAAACAACAAAAATAATTAAAAAACAAAAACAAAAAACCGATTATGGAAAACGAACCGTTGCTACCAGAAACAGAATTAAATTGGAAAAATATATCCTAGCAATATCTTATGTCCTTAACAACGCGAAATTAACAGGTAGCCATATCGACTTAAGCGATAACCGAAGAGACAGAGAGGATATATAATGAACATCACATCTAAGATAGCAAAACATCATTGGGCAGCAATAAACCAAGTGTGATAACAAGAGTCGAACGTAACTGGATAGGAAATAAATATGCAAAAAGGAAATAGGCAAATCCAGGAGATCTTATAATATAAGAGGAATAAAAAGGCCCTACGAAGATGATCGAATATTTAAATCTACAGAGACAAGAACGCACAAGATGTGTAATGAGAAAATCACTAAGGATCCACGAACAAAAAGACGCAGCCAACGACAAAAAGAATAATGAGGCATAACAAAGGAAACACTTATAAGAACAAAAAACGATGGTAACCGATTACAACAAGAAACAAATGAAACCTTCGGAATGGCCGAACAAATAAAATAAGAACAACCAATGAAGCGAGGACCAAGTCAGAGTCAAAAATTGGTAAACAAGCCCATTCACAAGACCAATCGTAAACGCGTAAGCCAGATGTAAGCTATACCAAAAACAATAACATCCCAACCAGAGGAAAGACGATAATAACGCCGGACACAGACAGCAAGAAATATGTTATGATGAAGATGTCCAAATCAAAAATTCAGTCCGTATAGACGCAATGAATATGAGAAGACGAATATCAGAAGTAACGCAGACGATGATGAATGGGAGGATCACCATTCTGGGAAATTAGAACCCGAAACGGCAGAAAACATTGTTAAAGAGGCCAAAGCATTATTACCAGAATGGACAAGAGAGAAAAGGGATGTCGAAATATGAGGAGGATTAATGAGAATAATCTACATTTATAAAAAGGACGACCCAAATACCGAGCATATAACCACAGTAATAACAAACTGGCCAATTTTATTTACCATCGGTGACAAGGAAAAAAGCAATACCTGCTTCAACACAATATCGCAGAGCGAGACAATTACGAAAGGATTACAAGAGATAATTAACGTATGGGAGGAACTAAAGAAACCAGTCGACACAAAAAATGAAGACGGAGAAACTCCACTGATGATCGCAACAAGTAGAGATATCCCAACATGGATAATCAAAGCTCTATTAAAAGCGGGAGCAGACGTTATAGCAACAGATAATAAAAGGAATACGGCACTGAAACGGGTAATTCTAACAAACATGCCGTAAACTTTAGAGTAATGTTGGATCACATTAACAAAGAAAACATCGACAACCTAGAGGATTTACCCGATCTATTACGAATTGCAATAGAATGCAATAAACAAGAGATGGCAATGAGACTGATCAAATGGAAACGACCGGATAATGGGAAATGGGCAATGAACACCAACGAAATATCCGAGCAAGGTGAAAACAAATTCATGAAAACAGCTTTGTTCCGATATAACACTCTAGAAGCAGCACATGAAATAATTAAAAGAGAGGGCTTGCTACTAACGAACTTTAGTGGAGACGAACAATTGGTGATAAAAGAGAAGCAGAAACTATATAAATTGATAAAAGAATTCCGACAGAAGGAAGCGTACAAAGCATGGAAATTACACCAATGTTTAGATTTGATGGAACACTTCATCGCATCCAGTAGTGCTATCAAAAATTAATATACGACTTGAGAGCCAAGAGAAATATCAGCCAAATGCTGAAAAACGAAAGGGAAAGCGAAACACCCGAACAAATACGAGACAGACGAGAAAGACAATTAGACGGAATAGCACGAAAGGCAAGACGAATAATACCAGAAAGATTTGGATTACAAAATAAAAACCAAATATTAGCGAGATTGGGAACTATCGCACAATCACATGCAATTGGAGATGGAGATGACCCGGATATAGAAGTAATAATGCAGGAATTTCCAGAGGCATTCACCCTAACGATGCCATCAGGGAGGATACCTCTACACACAGCTATTCATCAACGT
Organism: Schmidtea mediterranea; assembly: GCA_022537955.1. Classification (NCBI taxonomy): domain Eukaryota; kingdom Metazoa; phylum Platyhelminthes; order Tricladida; family Dugesiidae; genus Schmidtea; species Schmidtea mediterranea. Next base: position 118,226,291 of record CM039679.1, read on the forward strand.
CAAGATGATTGCAGTCTGAACATCATTAAAGCACTGGAGAGATGCGGAGAAAAATCAAACATAAGAGGAAAAAACGGTAAAACAGGACTAATGTACGCAACAATTTCCGGAGTCAAAATCGTAGTAATAAAAGAGTTAATAAGAACAGGATCAGATATAACAGAAAGAGACGACGATTGGTACATCTTATTGGATCTAGCAACCCTCGAACCCAATATCAAAATGATAAAGTTTATAACGGAAAATGCCACAAGAAAAGAGATAGAAGAGTTATGCGAAGATACTAGATGGATGTCGTGGAGAACGATATACAAAGATAAAGAAGCGATAAAAATCCTGCTAAACTGGAAAATACCGAAATCGGGGGAGTACGCAATAGACATAAATGAAAGATATGAAGAAGGAGAAAACGCATTATTCAAGAAACTAAATAATTAAAGGAAGAAACCCGAAATAAATTATGATGTGCTGGAACGGCAAGAAATTAGAAGATTCAACCGACAACTTAAAGACCAAAAAAGAATTGGAATACGGAAAAACAGAGCAAATTGACCTCGTAAAATTGGCAAAACCGCTAAAAACAAGGGTACAGAGGAGAAAGAAAATCTCTGGATGAATTAATCAAAGCGAGAGATAGAAGCAATTAACGTAAAAACATGATAAGGAAAATCAATGTCGAGGACGACATTTGTGCGAAACACCGGGGAAGCAAGACAGACAGGATGACGAGGACGGATCAAAATGACCAAACAGAAAGAATCAAGAAAACGAAGAAGAGAACGAGGATACGAAAACAACACAGGATAACAACAACAAATACAACAAAATATATAAAACAAAACAAAAACTCGAATTATGGAAAACGAACCGGTATGCCACAGAAACAGAATTAAATTGGAAAATAATATCCTAGCAATATCTATCGTCCAACAACGTGGAAATTAACAGTAGCCCAATATCGAAAGCGATAACCGCAAGAGAAGAGAGATATAATAATAACATCAAACTATCTAAAGATACAAAACATCATGGGGCAAGCATAAACCAAGTGTGCAAACAAGAGTCGAACGTACTGGATAAGGAAATAAAATAGCAAAGGAAATAGCAAATCCATGGAGATCCTATAATAATAAGAGGAAAAAGGCCCTCGAAAATCGAGTATATCTACAGAGACAAGAAACGCACAAGATGTGTAATGAGAAAACACTAAGGATCAACCGAACAAAGTACGCAGCCAACGACAAAAAAGAATAATGAGCATAACAAAGGAAACAGTTATAAAACAAGAAACGATGGTAACCGATTACAACAAAAAAATACAAATGAAAACCTTGGAAATGGGGAAAAATAAAATAAGAAACAACCAATGACAACATCGAATTGATAAAAATAATATCACACCAAGTGAACAGAATATGCCATAGCAAGGAATCGTGAGTGACTGGTAAAGGAACAGGACAATTTTCAAGGAATCGTAAATAAATCCCCAGGAGATCAACTATTATTACGAGATTGAAACCACAAACTTACAGAATCGCATATTTAGACAAGAACAAAACAAACACCCTAAATGTATGACGGAAAAAGATGGAAACGAACCGACAAGGAGAAGGACCACAAATAAATGGGCAGAACGACATGTAACAAACAGTAATTACTTTGACCAACAAGGAAATCACAACCGGAGGAAGAAAATGTGATAGTCACAAAAAACCTAAACAGCTGGTATGAAACGACTATGCCTGAAAGAAATGACAAGCGAGAGAAATGAGAGTTGCAATGTCAATTCCACAATACTTTAAAGTAGCACCAATCTAAAGGAGATAAATACCTAACTGCAAAAACAATATATTAGATATGACGTAATGGAGAAAAACTAAACGTACCGGATTGCCCTCAAAAGAAATGAATCGAAAATAAAACACATGGAAACCACGATGACGTCAAAGAAAAAGGAAAAAAGATACCACAAAAAGAGAAAAACGAAACCAACAGATAAAGAGAAGAAGATAAACATCTCAGAAGAATAGATGGAAAGATAACTAGAAGTGATAAAGAAAAACCAGAAGTCAAAACAGCACTAACAAAGAATAGAGAAGACCAAACGAAAACGACCACGGAAAAGACAAGAATCTACCAATACTATACGAACCATTTGGATCATGAGTGGAGTGATAAGTGCAGGCCCGCAATAGTTGTAGCTTTTAGGATAACTCAAAAACATCGGAAACAAAAACAACCAAAACAACTAAACCAACAATACGATGTAACTATGAATAAATTAACAACGAACGAACGTGGATAACAAATAATAGAAACCAGCGAACAGGAAACGACTTGAGAACAAAGAGCGGTGGGAGGAGGTGTTCCAGCAACAGGTGGAAACCCCTGATAAACTTCAAACGTGGTATAGATAACGGCATATGAAGTGTATATAATGTCATAAAAATATGTAGAATTAGTATTTACAACGCGCTAGTATTAATATATAATACCCTATTTTTTTTAAACATTTATAGATAAGAAAAGAAATGACAAGTGTAACCATTAGGAAATGAATCAATACTATAACGAAAAACGCCGATTGAACAAGCGATAACGGAATGTGGAAAACCAACAATGTTAACACGTTAACAAACATAGTAATATGTAGCAAGAGCAATGGCAGAATCAAGTAGCCTTAAGAGAAGCTTAAATGCCAAATTTCTACCACCTTAACGGAACGTGGAAGAACAACAGAGGAAATCAACAGTATGGAAAAGAGAAATGGAAATATAAAACACAGAATCAGTGGCAAAGAAATGAAATTAGAACGATTAACTCAAAATAACAGAAGACACAACCTGAAAATGGACCGATGGTTACAAATCACGAAGAGGAAAGACCGAACCAGACTCAACTATTAAGTGTAGAATAAAAGAAGACGAAAAGAGCGTAAGATACGTGAAGTAATGTATAAAGTAGAAAGAAATACAAAAATAAAAAATAAAAAACCAATGTAATAAAGTAGTATAGAAAACAAAAAAACCAAATACGTAAAAATCTATGTATATAACATAAGAACGAAACAAAAAAACTAAATGTATATTATTGTAAGAAATGAATCGAGAATCAACTACAACAGAAATAACGAGATCATCGAAATCACCGCGAAACAAACCCCCAGAATAAAAAATAAGACCAGACTTGATGTGGGTGTGACATAGTTATTCAAAGAGAATCACGACAAACGAAAGGGTGATGTAGATTATGTCCAGATGTATAATCGGTCTAACATATAACGGACCACCATGCCCAGATTGCGGAGAAATAGAGGATAGAAATCCTTAAAAGAAACACGAAGAAGACCGAGACGCACAAAAGAGATACTAACAATGAAAAATAAAACTGTCCAAACCCACCTGCGAGTGGAGAAGGGAAAATCAAATACGCAAGCGATCATATAGACGAAATGTTAAGTACAAAGGAGCCGTGCAAACAAGCAAACAACTCAATGAACAAAGGAGAGGAAAGACAACCACGACGAAACCGTGCGATGAAAAGAAATAAATGTGAACACTGCAACAGAATGAAGACGCGAAAAATACAAGCCGAACATACAAATGTAAAAGACGAAAAATTTTGCAATATTTCAGAGAAGTATGTCAAACCATGTGGAGTACGAAAAGAGAGTAGAACTCAAAGAACATTGGAGCAAAATGCAGCAAAAAGAAAAGTAGAATGTCCTTTAAAAGAAATGGGGTGTGGAGAAAAAACCCTGAACGGAGAGATGTCCCAACATCTCAAATAAAAAACGAAGAGCAAACAAAAAATCTGAATGACAGCCAATAAGCGAAATAACCAAAAATCGATGAGATAGAAAGCAAATGAAACCCATAAAATCCTGATGACTGAAATCTTCATCACCAGAGAAGCGTTCGAAAACAGCAAGGGCAAAAAACGACAAACCCATACAATTATGGAAGAAAATAATGGAAGGGATGAAGAACAGTGACGAAAAAAATGAATGAAATTGATTGCCTGACCCGCGGGAGAAATGCCAGTAACACATACATATGGAAAATTACGGACTTCACTGAAAAATAGCTAGAAAGCAAGAGATGGAACGCAGGTATCATAACGAAGCCCACCGTTCTATTTCATCGAAAAAATGTGATACAAAATGAAATTGAGAAGTGTATTTAGATGGAAGGTTTGGGAAAAGGTACACACAATATCCGTATTTTCGCAATCTAAATGAGAATTGAAATGAGCTACTACTATGCCATTTAGCCAAAAAAACAAACGCTAGCAATACTATGCGCAAGACGATATTAGCAGAAAACAGTACAAACCTGCAGGAGTCATGCCATAGTAGACCAACAACAACGAAGGAACCGCACTGGAGCACCAATGAATGGCCACACAAGAAGTTTATTTGAAGCCAAACGTAAAGGAAGATACGTTATTCTAAAAAATATCAGAGAAAGAACGGGATATGAGAACGGATTGATGTGTGATCAGTGTACAGTTTATATAGTGATAAATATCCAATATGTATCATAACGTAAAGTAGAAAACCCATAAAACATTAAAATAACTTGCGTAAAATTAAAAAAGACAATAACCACCGCGACTACAGAAGTTAATTGTAATTGAATATAGAAAAAATGAATATCAAGGAAAGAAACATTGAAGGAGAACCGACTTCCAGTCATGAGGATGATGCAAATATGAACGACAAGACGAGTAAAGCGATTCCTAATAAAGAACGAGGAAATCGGAAATAATAACCGAATAAAAGCCGAAACAAGAAAGTGCGAATATGTGGCAAACAAACGCAAGACGGACGAGAAGACCAAGAAGGCTAAAAATGTAAAGCAAAATAACAACATAATGTGCCGTAGTAAAGAAATAACGAGAAGGAATAAAGCAATTTGAAAAAAACTGGCGAATAAAAAAGTAGAGCAAAGTATCCAAGAAGAAAAGCGAGCTACGCGCTATCAACAAATCACAATCCAAAAAGCCGAAACCCGAGAAATTACGAGAAAAGAGAATGGTGGAGGAAAACCCACGAAAAAGGAAGAAGCATTAATCCAATAAAAGAAGTAAGCGAAAGTAGCCAGGAACAAAATTGGAAGACGAGCTATGGAAAGTACTGTTGGAATTTGTTGATACCAAACAATAACCAATTGGAAATAATGAAGTCCAAAAGTTGAAGTACAGGAGTAGCAAAAAGAAACATGGAAGGTGCGAAAAGACAAACCGCATACCATAGCGAGTCATAGATGCCGCATAGCGAGATGCTAACGGAAAGCAGAAAGACAAAAATAAGAAAACTATATAACCCAAGTAGAGGAACAAGAGGCAGAGATAACTCACGAAAAAATGATGGCGGAGTTATAAACAAAAAGGGGAAGAATTACAAGACAAGTTGGAAAAAGTATAAGAAGATTAACTTTGGAGAGGTGATGGACGGCGGCCTACTAACGAAGTCTGACAGACCAGCATCCGGAAAAAAGAAAAAGAGGGGAATTCCACGTCAAAAATTGAGAACAAAAGATAAAAATCGACCTTACGGAAGAGTCATTTGGAACTAAACAGCCAAAAGAGTAATCGACTAGAGAAGGAGTAAAGGAATTGAGCCGAAGACTGCTGAAGAAAGATAGATGAGGTTGGAAAAATGCGTGCCAAATACCTTGCCAAAGTGCGCAAGATCCGTGTACTACCAATCCGAAGTCGAGAGTGCTGGAAAACGAAACGAGAACTCAAGCTCAAATCGAGCAAATAGGTGAGCGTGCAAATAAAGATTCAGAAGAAATAGAACGCACTAAGAAAGAACAAATCCCTACAAGTACCGAGTGGTCAAACACGATGGAACGGTGCGAGAAAATGATGAAATGGACTAAGAAACAGCGAAAACCTGGAAGCAAAATATCAAGTGGTGTAAAAGAATAAAGGAGTTACCACAATGTGCAGAAATGGACACCTCGACGATTGGAAGATTGGGAAGCAGATAGAAAGAGCAAAGGGAGGAAATCCGAGATCTGCAAGCAAAAAATTAAACCTACCAAGAAAGAGGGAAGAGATACCTCAGAAAATTCACGGCACCGTCAAAAGTTATTCGACTAAAAAAACACAAACGTGTTGAGAAAGTAACCGAAGATAAATGAAAAGCAAGCTGATACAAAGTCGAAATAGAGAGACAGAGTTAGATGCGCTGCGAGATGTAAGTGGGATATAAAGTATGTGCGAACAAAGGGACTCGCACTACATCGTCAGAAGCATTACGCAATTAGCGAAAGGAACCTTCGAAGGAAAAGGTAAAAGAGAGATGGAAACGGAAATTGAGAGATTAAAAATCGAGAGAATACGAACAATGCTGGAAAGCAGAGGTGAAAGATCTAATGGATGAGATAACACAATTTGTCAATAAATTTATTGATATGAGGAACTGTGTATCTCAAGAAACGCTACAAACGAGAATCAACGAGTTCATGAATAAACCTCAAATGGTATCGGTTACCATTAAGTTCTTATGGCACAACCTCAAGCTCACACCAGGAACGAAGGGTTGGTGGAGGAAATCAAGAAACGTATGGTATAGGAAAAAATGAGTGAGGTGATGTGTAAATAAAATTGTGAATAAAAAGTGTAATAAAAAAGCTAATAAATCCACGTAAACAGAAAAACCAAAAACCATAAAAAGATAAAACGAACAAAACCCGGCTCTGTTGTGCATAAAAAATCAAAAATAATAATAACAAAAAATGAATGATGTATATAAATTGTAGAAAATGAACGAACAAGGACGAAAAAACGATGAGGTAAGATACCAGCGAGACCACCTATAGAAAGAGTATGATAAACCAATAAAAATTGAGTGGAAAACGAAAATTCAATATACCAAGAGAAGTAAATGAATAGTCAACAGAAAAGTGAAAATAAAGAGCAGAGGAGATATAGAAAAAGGAGAATAGAATAGAACAACAACGTCAGGAGATAGACCGTATTGACAAATCAATGGTTCAAGTCGACGAAACCTGGAAAAGGCACTAAAAAGGGAATTTCAAGTATCAGATATTAACGAAAACGAGAACTAAAAGAGGAAAATAGTCCTAAACAAAAAATAAAAACTGATCGGAATGGGAACAAAAAGTAGACGAATTGAAAAGCGAGCTATCCAACAAATGGCAAAACCACGTACAGAAGGATACTTGGGAAAAAAAGCCCAAAGAATCAAAAGAAGTAGATAAGAAATAAAAAGACTAAATCCGACATATAAGAAACCGAACGTACGCGTGAAACATTTCAAAAGATACAACACCACAACAACAAATACAAGTGTTAGAAGAAAATTGAAGATAAAAGAAAGTGAAGAAATAAAATTACGCGTAAATTCCCGAGATAAGAAAGTCGCCTTCCTGATAAGAGCAGAAATCGTGATAATAAGCATGCCTGAATATAGACGATAAAATTAAAGCGAAAACTCCTATTGTAAAGTAAAACTGTATAGATACTAATCAAACGATACAAAATGTATAGAAAGATGAACAAGCTCAAGAATCATATACCTAATAACAATTCCCCTTGTCATCCAAATCAATCTACACCCAAAGATAACCTCATTAAGAGACAATCGAAGGCAGATGCGTGACCAAACAGAGCCCTCAGAAGAATAAAAATAATGAAAATCGAACTCAGACTAACCAGAAATCAAAACTTAATGAAACCTCTTGCAAAGATATCAATACCAACTGCTGCAACAAATAATCCATTGAGTCATCTCGAAGAAATCCTAACATTAACAACTCTCCTCCACCCCACCATATCACAGAAAACCCGAAACCAAACAACTTCGAAATATCCTTATAAGCCTGGCAGTCGTCGAGACCAGCGCAATCCTAATAATCTTATCTATCATCCTAATCGTAAGAATCCATCGAAGATCAACAAGACAAGAAAGCACCAAACAAGACAAAGCCCAAACCAAACCATCAAGTTTACAAAAATCCAAACAATAAATCCTCATCACTACAACCTCCCAGAAACCAACTCCCTCAACCAAAAAGAAACAATCAAAAATCTACCAAAGCAACCAAATCCAGATGACATTAGTGATCCGAGTCAGTAACATCGAAAATAGACGTGTAATATATATATATATATATATATATATATATATATATATATATATATATATGTGTGAATAACTATTAATAACGATATTTTGAAAACAATTATTCGAAAAACTGCATGATGTAAATAAGACCAATCACCTTATGTGATCTCTTTCCTTAATTTGTAAATTGACCTTACTCCGTCTTATTAATGTATGAAAGCAATATTTATTTTGTTTTGGTACTACAAGCATATGAATGTGTCGGCCAAATAGATATAATAATTTGGACCGAGAAATTGCGGGGCGCAATTTAAACGGCCCCGGGAGTGGTTTGTTGGGCTATAAGCCATCATTAAAACAAAATAAAATGACTAGGAAAAAGTCATGTCGAAAAATTATGAGAATGGCTATTATAACACAAGCACGCACCGAAACAGAAATTAAAAATATAATAAAAACATTAAATAAAACAAAATAAAAAATAACATAATTAAGTAAAACAAATAATTAATAAATTCCGCATGCAATATACATGGAAAAATAAAGTAAAAAGATAAAACCGCCAAAACCTTCCAAAAGAAGGTTTAGAAAATACACAGGTGGAAGCGGCGACCAAAAAATTTAAATATCAAAGGGGTAAAAAGAGAAACAACCAAAAAGAATGGTTAAACAATAAAAAAATAAAGATTTACGAAATATTAAGAAAACAATATCAAAAAATAGAGAAAAATAAGGAATAAAATAAAAGATTTAAAATCAAATTAAAACAATAAAAACCCCGAAAAATAGCCGAAAAAGGCTCAAAATACTCTGATTGGTCGCACACACGCACGAAAACAGTATAAATACAATAGCCATTGTCACAATTATTAACCTTTAAAAACTTATAAAAATTTTATTTTGAATTCGAAATTAATTTGCACTTTAACCGTAGGTACTTTTGTTTATTTAATTTTATGCTAAATATATTTTTGAAATTCGTTTTAATTGTTTTTCATTATCATGGATGGCCGCGATGCTTTTTAGTATCCGCGACAGGTCCCCATAATTTTACTTTTATATATTGATTCTTTTATTGTGGGGAATGGCAAAGCAATATTCGATTCCGGCCGTTAAGTTGGCAGGACGTCGACGTGTTGTTTTGTCACAAACCACCCTTCGGTGTCTGCCTAGTCTGGTCAGGTCTCGTTACACTAATCACGGGGTAGGACACCGTCGTAATTCACCAAGGCGGCCATTTTCAATGTTGGCCGGAGCGGTATGAGTAAAATGCGGGTAGATCGCTGCACCTAGGAGGTTGACATTAGTAAATGTCTAAGTAGGGAAGCAATATTTTTTTTCTTCTTCAAATGCCTGTCGAGAAATTGGTTACAACAATGAGAACGACTAGGGTTAAGTATAGGAATAAATGTATAACGCATTAAACCGAAAATCAGTATAACGAAAGGAAAAGATTAAAAAAAAAAACTAATGCAACTCGGATAATGACCGGAGCATCAATATTTTTCGTTTTTCTATGCAGAATTATGGTCAGTAGATCAACAATAGGCTGTTACACTAAATTCGTTACTGTGAAAACTAATATTAAATGTGAGTTTGATGCAGGATTGTGCCGTGTGAAAGTTCCAACTAATTATTATCTTTATTATACTTCTTATTAAATTGATATAAATTTATAATAACAATTTCTTCCCATTCAGTCTCTTTTGTTATAAGGAAAACCTTTGACAGCATGCAGACAGGATATAAAATCCCAAAATTAACGCCACAGAAATCTGGAAAGCCCAATCCATTAATTCCCAACGACAATGATAACTCCCACCAAGAATGTCGGAAAAAATATGATCAGTTAGTCGCAGAACACGAACGCGCGCTCGGTACGTGGTTCGCCCCCGAGGCTGTGAAAGCGCTCCATAACCAAATCCATCGACTAACTAGGTGCCGCGAAGACCTTATCGCCGAGAACCGAGCGCAGCGGATCGTTATCAATAACCAGAGTGCCGTCATAGTAGCCTCTTTTAATGAAGCCGAATTGACGAAGCGATTATCTGGCCGTGATTTGGCGATAAAACTAAATATTATCCCTGCCAATCATATACCCGAAACGGCCACAACTGGTCCTCCACAAACACCGAAAACTAGTAAGAAGCATAACCCCAGTAAAAACCGACGACGTCGGGCTGAGGGAGTCACTCTACTAAAAAATGCAGCCCAGACCCTGGAAGAAGCGGCAATGCTAGTCGCCGAACAGCAGTCCCAATTAGTTAGAGATACCGAAAAACCGCTGGAAATGAAGAAATCCGAAGAAAATGCAACCCAAATCTGTGCCGGTGAAACGGACGAATTACGAATTCGGATAAAGATTCCCTCTCCTTCTACAACCACTTCAGGAACCGACGAAAATCGCAAGCCCTCTACTTCCATCGGTTATTGGACGGACGATTTTGGGGACGACCTCTGTCACTCAGTTCTCCAAGTCGGATCCAACGAATTAAATGTTGGTCGAAAACGAAGATTTCCCGTCGACATCGACGAATGAAAGCCGTTCTTGTGGAAAACCGAATTTCATTTGATATAATAATTCAAAATCACTTTATGACATGATTATATTTTATCTTTTACTTTTATTATTGTTTTTACTTGTTGTAAATGTTATAAACGTAAAATAGATTTTTATTTGTTAAATTTCTTAATAAATTTCAATATGTCTGGCACAGATGAGAAAGGATGTATGGAGGCTTGCCTGAGTATAAAGTAAGATTGATGAAGTTTGATGTATGCGAATAGTATGACTGGAAAGCTGTATTTAACTTAAAATATTGAAAATGGAAATAATTATGATTATTGTAAAATTGATTTTTAATCCTTTAAAAAGAATATGTTGAGAAATGAAAGAATAAATATGAATAAAAAGAAAATTGTAGATATTAAGAGGACTTTATTTTCTTTTAAAAGCGATCAGGAGATTTTCTCAAACCTAAAAACAGCTGATTCAACAGCGATTACAATTAATTAGATAAAAATTTAAATTTCGCCGGTTATTTGAGTAAAAGATTTTCCAAATTAAAACAAAATTCGAGGTTACTGACATTGTTTCGAAATTTTAATAACTAATTCGGAAGAAAATCGGAAATCTTAGACAATTTAAAGGTCTGAATTTTCAAAAGTTATTAATCCAATTTTTCTTTGGAAAATGTCCTATATTTTAGAAATTAAAATTAAATTACTAAACATTTAAATTTAATGTTAGCTAAATTTAACTGATAAAAGATAAATAAGTAGCCAGGGCGCAAATGAGTATATTTCCGGCAGTAAAGGTACACGAATACTTACCAATGAATTAAATGAGACCATAACGGAAATCTGATTCGAACGTATACATGAAATCGACGATAACAGATGGGAAAGTGTATGCCAATATCGAGAGGAATAGATACATGACATAGACGTAAGTCCTTCTATCGGCCGTCAGGAACCCGAAAGCGAGATTATCACAAGGAGTAGTCTTGGAAACGGGGCTCACCTGCTTGTGGACTCTCGGCTGCTGTATATAGTACCAACATGGGCTTGCTCATAGGTATACAGTGGTGAGGTCAAAATTGTGGGGCGTCTTGGAGAGAAACCCTAGAGAGGCAAGAGTGATTGAGAAGTAGAGTTAATAAAGGCGCATCGATTAAAACAAAATTAATTCTACCCAGTTCGCCAACACTACGAACACCTGCACAACCAGTATCGATTAATTTGGCCCAGACAATCATACTACTTAAAATGTTACCGTATACAATTTAGTCATAGTGTTGGGCCAGAACACAAACGGCCTTGTGAATGTTTAAATGAATCGGTAACACGCATGCAAATATAGCATGCAGCTTTAAATTCAAAACCTATGAAAACATCAATTAACCCTATCAAAATATGAGAGAAAAACAATTACATATAAAATAATAAACATAAAAATAATTTAAAATAATAACAAAAAAGCAACAAGATCTAAATATAAACGGATATAAATATAAACATAACACGAAAATCCAACAAATTCGACCGAAATTTGATAATTTAACAAAAAATGAAAATTTCATGAAAATGAAATTAAAATCAAAGAATTTGAATTAGAAATAATTCAATAAAAATTTCAAATAAAAAATTATCAAATGAAATTAAAAAATAATAAAAATCAAGATTAGAATACACTAGAAAATACCAAGGTAGAATTTTGTTTTACTAAATCAAAAAGAACACGCGAGGTTAAGGACAAAAAATAGGTATATATACCGATTCATTTTTGCACAATTTTAATCATTTTTTTTTAAGAATCTTTAAATCGTTTTTAAATCGTTTTACTAATAAAACAGCTTTTTAAAAATCTATTTTTAGGTGATTGAGAGTTTTATTTGGAAACTCTCTCCACGTCACGTCCTCGCAACCTCGGTAGAGCTCTGCTTGGATGTCGGCGTGGGGAGAGTAGTATTTTGTATGATTTTCGTTATGGACAAGTAATTGTTATATTATTTTTAATATTAATAAATTATTTATAATGCATAAAATCATTTTGTTTTCATTAATTAATTGGTAATTGTCGAAATTTTTCCGGCCCACAGCCAAAACACATCACAAGTCAGTAAAATCATACATAGTATTCAGATTCGTGTAAGTGCGTGGAATACCGCCGATGATCTGTGCCCGTGAAGACCCGGCGTGCGGAACGCAGGGATCAGAACGTCAATATTATTCCGTATAGAAGAAGGGAGAAATAAGGAAGTGGTCTTTTGGTTATTTCCTCGTTTCTCGTTTTCTTTAAATTCGACCTAAATTATTCTACATACGGCTCAAATTTATCACATCGAGTAGTCCAGTGGGCACTCATTAAATATAATATGAACACAGTGCGCCTAAGGTCAATTGAGGGAAGGTAACGGGGAATTATAGACGAAATCGTTGTTATAACTCTTGAAATTAATTGTAAATTTAACTAATACTATAAATCCAGATAGTCTTAAATTGTAAACGATGGGTAATAATTTTATTGACAGTTATAAATATTGAACGACCACTCTAAACTTTTTGACCATTAATAATCCCGAGTTGATCCTACGAACTCAAATAAACTGTAGATCCAAATAAAGATTATAAAAGAATAAAAATGAAACTCCAAAACCATCGTAATTAATTACAACATATTAATCGCTACCCAAGGGGCATAATCCAATTAGGAGCCATAGAAAATTCGAATTAAACTAGCTTTAACTAATAGAAGTAAAATATATCCAAATCCGATAGAACAACCCACATAATTATGGAATATAATCCGTTATTAAAATCCACGGAAAGTTCAGGACGAATAGTGAGATTTTCAATTGGTTCCCACAGGTTGAAGTTAAATAATTTTTCCTTTATTAAAAATCCCTAAAGGTACTAAGAACTCAGTAACAGAACTTAATTACGAAACCATACCTATTATTAATAGAAGCCACTAGTACGTCCCGAATGCCTAAGGAATATAATTTCCAAATCTTCGCCACTAGTAAAGCAACCGAAAGAGACATCCCTAAAAATCTGAATAGAAATTTTTATAAAGTTGAATACCCTTTATCACCTGTACCACCAAGAAGACGAAGGCCCATCAGTTTTCATGACCCAGAAATTAACTATCCCCGTATAAGATTCCTGTTCACCAACTCGAAATTAGAATAGTGATAAAGATTTTCATAATATTCATAAATGATTCGCTAAAAGGGGTAAAAAATCAATAACTAAAAATATACGTATTACTAGATACTAATTTAATGATTTTGTCCATGAAAATTCATCCAAATCCCTGATTCCACCAAGAAGAATCTATAGATAAAATCAATAAAACCAAACGTAATTAAAATAAACAAACCGGATTGTTAGTCTCCCGATCGAACTACAACAACACTTAACATAAACATTAATTCTCGACACACCAGGCGGATCCCCAAATAGTCTACTACAAATCCATAGTGATTTCGATTTTCTACTAAATAATTAAGTTAACTAGAGATTAATAAATTACTTACACACCACTACCAGGCACAGCGTACTAATGACTACACTAGCAAGCATGCACGAGACATACCCACCCAGTCGATTTAATAAAATTACGTCAATAATCACAATCGAACAGAATTTTTTGGAATATTACAGTAACATGAACCCCAACAAGTCATGAATGATGATGAAACCTCAGCTAAGTTACCCAACGAATGGGCAGTAATGGATCTCGATTTCCGAATTAAGGGTAAGAATTTCATATAATATCTTTGGCTATTAAATGATAAATAGTAATGATTAAATAAATACTTTAAAAGTTTTCTTTAAATACAATTAAGTTTTTTAATATTTTCCTTTTTTCCAATCAATCTCACGCGTGTTACCGAATTGAATTCTCCCTTCATTGCCACACGACCTCCACCCATTTCCATGAAAATTTGACTCTCGACGGTTCTCAAATGATGTCGACATATTTGAAAACTATATTCTACGAAATTCTCACAATTTAGATCGCCGTAAATTTCCGAATTCAACCCCATCAATGTCATTATTCTCGTGTCAGTAACTACGATAACGAACCCATTTGGTTGACTCCTTTAACATTATTATTACCACCCCTTATTTTCAACATCATTATTAATTATGAAAATTATCAACCATACTATCTTTGTACTAATATCTCATCAATCATCTTCACTATTATTGACCCCGATAATTAATCGATTTGATTTAACCCGTTAATATTATTACTCTTCATTTTTCGACATCATGACTTACGGTAGAATTTACTCACCCTATTATATTAATGTCAGTTTTTCTTTTTTAACTATCATTATTACTATTAATCTCAATAGTTAGCCGGTGGGGAGCATCTGTTAATAGATAACATAAATATAAACATCACTAAAGTGTAGCGGAAAGAGCTTTCATATTATCGTTAAGGTTACCAGGAACATCAAAACTAGGACAATTATCCTTGAATTGAGAAGCTAAAGTTGTAATTCCGTAAATATCAGTATTCAACGGGTTGGAGAAAAGATCCCTACAATTTCATGTTCAAACCTAATCGCGACCATATCCTACTGATCTCTAAACCCATACACTTTAAAAATAATTAACAACAATAATTTCACCCCAGTTAATTTCGATTTTCATGCCGAACAAAATTTATCATTGACTAAATCAAACGATCAAAATTAGGCAAGCGTACTAAATTCCATAATTTCTGAGATATTCATCCAATGCTTTCATTGGATTCACTTCACGCCTATTAACCGATTCCAACTTATCATGGTAGCTAATGAATTGTTCTTAAAAGTGTTTTTAACCCATTTATTCACGTAATCAGAAATGTCGTTAAAATGATCAAATTGTAGATACATCAGGAGCTCTCATGTGGGTCTCCACCGGCATTGCGAACGAATGGAGACAGGCTCGGCGCCTACTAAGACGAGCAAAGGGCTACGAGGAGCCATCTCCAAGAGGGCCTAGCCAAACGATTGGTCAGATGCTGGGAATGGACCAGCGATTACCATTGACCGATGATCGAAAAGACGAACAATATCCGGCTCGCGAAATTCTAAGACACGCCCGTGAGCTCCTCGACCGACTAGAAGCACACCAAAGACAGGTAGATCTTCACATGGTCCGGGTCAGGCAATACCTGGCCAACGTGGAAGATGACGTCGCCCAGGGAGAATCCTGGAAACTTATAGTGAGGCGCCGCCGCCCAACCACGGACCGGCGGAAGAATGGTTGAGAAAATCCCTGGAACAGCTATGATCATCCGGACCAGTGATTGTAAATTTTGACAAACATTATTATAATAAGAATAATTGCCGGAATTTTCATTTTGCTTGTTTTTGTTATCCTGGAATATTTGCAAATTATGTTTAAGTTAACTACATATGTAGAAAGATTGAGTCTAATAAAGATTTTATATATATATTGGATATTATAGAATGGAACCCCTGCGGATATTGCAAACCGAACTCGCCCCACGCCCGGAAGGCTAACAAGGACCTTCGCGAACAGATCATTCAGCTGACCGCGGAAATACAACAAACAAAGGCCATCTGAATGGCGCCCCAAAAGGCCAAGGTGCTTTACCAAAGACTCACTGCCACCCAAAAGGGGTGGGTAGGCGAAAGGCAACTCAATCAAAACCTAAAGACCCAAGTAAAGGGGTTAGAAGTGGCCTTATCTGCTTGTCAAGAGGGAGCTGCGGTAACGTACCCTCTTGTCTTCGCCCCCGCCCAACTGGCTTACCGGGAGGCGACGGCCACCCCAACAACAACCGTACCTTCGACCCCGATAACCATTACAAACAACTATAGCCCAGGACGCAAAGAGCGGGCTAAAAGACGAGCCGCGCGGTTACGAAATACAACCCAGGCTACGAACTGAATCTAAATCTTACCCTGTGTAAAAGTGATATGCACCTGTATTAAACCTTTGTCGTTGTTCAATCGTTAATTAGTTTAATTCATATATTTATTAATTTTGCTTCAAATCAGGGGTATTGATAAATACTGGTTATAAAACTCGCCACAAAGAGAAAGGGACCTAATGATTTAAAGAGAGCACAAATCTTCTAACGATAGCTCGTTGGACCCAGGGGTTGTCCGAGCAATTACAGCATTAGTAATAGCGCTCACTTTTTGCGGACAATCCACCCACTCGAACACATTTCCAACGTTACCTAGCAACGGGTGCCGAGTGGTAGCTAGGAACATTTATATGGCGTTACCGGTGTAATCATAAGAATATTCAAACAAACATCAACACCCAGTAACCCACCAATAGTAAATAAATCGCCAAATTAAATTTTTAATAAAAATTGCGTTATTATTTTAGTGGATGATATTTTCTTTATAACTATTTTACCTTTTGACTATGGTTCAAATACTCTATTCGTAACTTGAAAGTTGCCCAAAGGTAAAGATAAATCATTGCCCAAAGAGTCTCCTTCCAAAAATAACCCGACCACCAGGAAAAGTAACAAAATGTAATTAGGATAATATTGCCCATATAAGTCAGAAGTAGGAATTATACGTATTAAAATCAACCTCAAATTTATTAAAAATTCCTAGCACACCATTTTGGCCTACGACAAAATTACGAACCTGAAAATAATATACATTAATCAAATTTACCACCAAAGAATAGAATCAGTCTAGTGATAGAAAAAGTAAAAAATAAAATGCAAATGCGACCATGCAAAAGGTGTACTACGTCCCAATTAATTTTGTAAACGATCGCCCATTAGAGACTTATTCTAACCAACCACAATAAAAGTCAAAGGAAACAATAGAACATTCGATGCATACAGTATATTAATCATAATGAGCCCATCAGACGGTAATCCCATTTCAACAACGAGCGACGTCCAAACGAATAGGAGAAAATCAAGTTGGAAATCCTTTGAAGTCATTGAAATTTGCGAATCTACCAGGATCACGATTAAATTTCTGTTTCATGAGAGGCGAAGCTATAATCAGGAATAATTCATTTAATATAATTATACAAAATTTATCTAACCTCAAAATGTCGGTAATAAAACGAAATTTAAGTTCCAATGAGGAAACAATCACGGAGCAACCTAGAAGTGACTAAACGAATGAAAGTCAACAGTACAAACCAACAAAATTTATGAAAAAATTGCAGACGTGGCAATAAGCGATCCGCTCGATCCAAACCAGTGGGTATGGCAGGAAATTGCCACGTCATGAGAAAACATATGACGTCGATATATTACAAATATCATGTAGACTGGCCGGAAAGTGAGGTAAGAAAATTTATAACATTATTGGATTGCCAGAATGTCACCACGAGAACGAATTGTATAGTGCATGCACACCTACGGTAGTAGTATGTGTGGTATAAATAGCCAGATTATTGACGAGAAGTTAGAAAGTTTGTAGTGATAATTAAATGAACTCGAATAGACGAAATGATCCACAGATCAGAGGCCGTACCTCTCACACCACGGCCACAGAGGAGATCTCGATGGAGCGAAGGACCGACATCCAGGAAAGTAAGAAATTAAATTGGTTATTTTGCTCCTTTAATTTTAAACAAAAATTTCATACAACTCGACCAGTCAATTCTCTCTACTAAGACCTTCATAAAAGCCCTTGCACACGTAACCAGGAGACCCAAGTCGGGACAAGGGAAAAGAGCTCTTGCCAATGGAGAAATCGCAGAAAAAAAGAACAAAGGAAAAGCTCCAATCATGATATGGAATTCTAAATAAACAAATGATGTAATATCTCGATAGATTAGTGTTTTGTCGAATTCAAGTCTCACTATGAGATCCTATACATGAATAAATGATGTAATGTTTAGCCAGCTTAATGATTTACCAAGCTCGAATTATAATACTAAATTCTATGCCGAAACGGGTGACTTGACGGGTGAAATGCCGCTTAGGACAGTGAAGATTCCCTTGATCCTACACTTCTTAAATGATACCTTAGGAATCAAACTACCAGGACCTAAATAACTAATCGACGCCATATATGACCTCAACGAAACGTAGGACGCATGAACCAAAACTACGTCAGATTCGCAGACTAATCTAGACGATTCTCTGTCGTGAACCATTATTACGCCATCAAATTATAAATATTTTTTATCTAATTCATCCGCGTACTCATTAATCTATTACATTTAGTCCTCATGATTATTATATAATCATAAAATCTAATGATATTCATTTCAATAGACTCATGGGTGGACAAATCTCGGATCACGATGAGATTCCCATCTCACTCCGCCGCTAGATGTAGACAGGCGATGTGGGATGCGGGATCTTCGATTTCTCCGGTAAGAGAGTCGAGATTCGGGCGACAAGGAGGAACAGAAGATGTCGAGCTGCTGTACGTAGCAATCAAACTTGAGCCAGGACGGAATCCGACTCGTGAACTCCGAGGTCGGGCAGAAGATATCTTAGCACGTCTAGAAGCCCATCAGTGAAGGACCGACAAGCAGGTAGAACGAGCTCGCCGTCAATTAGAGTAGATCAACGAGGACATCGCGGCTGGTTTGATTCCAAGCACGGATGGTTATGCCCCTTCCTATGGCATCTCATTCGAGCTCGATGACCCAAGAGTGAATCAGCCGACCCAGGCCATGACCGTGTCCATGCCGAAGAAAATACTCCCAGAAGAATGAGAACAGAGACTGGAGATCGGAGGTCGGAGTGGGATCACTCCTATGCGCGCAGAACATCAAGGCAAAACTCAAAGAACTATTATCCATACTCGCACCACGACTGAACTTCATGAAATACATATTTCTGGTTTTATTGTTCATTCTTATATTTACATTTATTGTAAGAAATACTTTGCCCAACGAAAGAAAACTATTACATAACCTTATATTAGACGTAATACGTTTTAAAATATCGTACCGATAACAATATTTACTAAACACGGCTCTCAAAAGCGCACGCAAGGAGAATACTGATCTCCATAGGCAGTTACTACAGTTAACAAAGGAAATTCACCAGATAAAATCAACCTGGATAGAACCAGCCAAAGCGAAAACCTTATACCAGCGAGTGACGGCCGCTCAACGCGGGTGGGTCGAAGAAAAACGACTGGAGCAGGCCATGTAGACTCAAATTCGCGGCCTGTAGGTGGCACTAGCGGTATTCCAGGAGGGCCAAGCTGTTACCTACACCTTTGTCTTTGCACCTGCACAGTTGGCGTAGCGACCACCAAAAGATGCCGCTAAACCCGCGATGAAACCACCTCAACGTCGTCCCGGAAAGATAGAGAGAGCAAAACGACGGGCGATGAGGCTCTCGGAACAGATATAACGAGAATGTCATAACCAATAAATATTTTAGCTGATTGTCTTCGTATTGCTAAATTAATTGACAGTGACCTAGAATAATTCACACGAGAAAATGTTGGGCCAGCACACAAATAGCCTTGAGAATTGTTTAAATGCATCAGTAATACAGCACGAAAACCCAGCACCAAGATAACTTAAAATACAATATACAACACCAACTAAACACTTTAAAATCTGAGAGAATATAAATAAATATAAAATCAAAAACATAAAAGTAAAATAAAATAAATACAAAATGCATCAAGAACCGCATGAAATTTACATAAAAAATAACATAATAACAAGAAAATTTGACCGTATAATGCATTTATATAAAAGTAAAAATTAATGAATTAAATGAATAAAAATAAAATATTTTTAGCTGAATAAATTTATTTAAAAATGTTAAAAAATAAATTACCAATTTAAATTAAGAAATAAATAAAAATTTAATTTAGATAACACAAATAATTTCAAGGTCGAATTTTGTTTAATCGCAATAAAACTAACACGCGAGGTTAAGGCCAAATTATAGGTATAAATACTGATGTGTTTTCACAAATTTTCAACTACTTTGCAGTATTGATTTCAACCAAAATTAAGTTGCACACTTTTTATCTTGTTTTACTGTGTGCTTTTCAACTGTTGTGCAGCAATATTTTCAGGTTATTAATCCACAGTTATGTTTTGCAGCAATATTTTCAGATTGTTAATCTACAGTTATGTTATTTTGGTTTATGTACATCAATGCCCGATTTAAAATTTGTTTATATGAATGCCAAATATACAGTTTATGCGTCGAGACTTTTGCCTAATTCATCTGGTAATTTATTTTTTCTATTATTTTATTTTTGGTGGCCCACAGCCAAAACTTAACGCAAGATAGAAAAATAAAACACACTATCGAACTGTGTAAGTGCGTGTAAAATCGCCAACAGTTCGTGCCCGTGAAGGCTCCGGTTTGCGGAACGCAGGAGCTGGAACGTCAGTATTATCCGTACATAGGGGAAATTGGAGGGTAAACGAGTAGTCCTTTGGCTGCTCCTTCATCATCTGTTTCCTGTAAAATTGACATAAATTTTTAACAACAATCGGCTCAAAATATCTAACACCGAGTAGTCCAGTGGGCACTCATTAAATACAATATGAACAAACATAGATCTTAAGGATAAAGAGAGGGAAAGAGTAGCGGGGAAAATTGCGAAATCGTTACAACAGTTAAAATGAATAGCCATCGGAAAAAGATTAATCCGAACGACCAAAATCATGGAAAATAATGTTTTAAAATAATATATAAGGATTAAATAAATTATGTTGAATTGAAACGGAAAATATGGGCAGAACGCTGCGCAAATTTTCGGAAATAGTTAAAACATTTATCATAAAACTATAAAATAATGGCGGAGCGCTGCTCAAATTTTCTGAAGCAATTAAAATACTTATCGAAAATAGTAAAATAATAATAATAATAATAATAATAATAATAATAATAATAATAATAATAATAATAATAATAATAATAATAATAATAATAATAATAATAATAATAATAATAATAATAATAATAATAATAATAGTAATAATGATGATCATAATTAGGATAATAATAATAGTAATAATAATGATAATAATAATAGTAGAAAAAAAATCATAGTAGTAATAATAATAAATATAATGGTAATTATAGTAATAAAATTAATAATAAAGGTAATAGTAGTAACAATTAATAAAGGTAATACCTATAATAGTATCAATGATAAGGCAAGCAATGATACGTAATAGGAATCATTGTGGTTATAATAAGGATAAGAGTAAGAGAGATACTGTGAATATTTAACATAACAAAAGGTGTACAGGCCAAAGAATAATCATCAACACGGGCGACGATAAGAAGGACTATGGGAATGGACATAACAATGAATGATATGAGAGTATAGGTTAACATTTGACAGAAATAGGAGAATAATGGGACCTAAGAATCGAAAGCGAGCACAGGTCTTCTATTGACAGCTCGTTTGACCCAGAGATCGTTCGGTCGATTATAGCATTAGTAATAGCGCTCACTCTTTGCGGACGATCTACCCACTCGAACACAGTTCCAACGTTGCTTACAAACGGGTGCCGAGTGGTAAGCGAAAGAAATATTTGTATGGGGTTGTCTGGGTAACAACAATATAGTTTCTAAATATCGCTGCCCAGTAATCCACCAATAATAAGGATTTCGTAGAGAGTTGACAAAAAGATAACTGATCGAATGAGAGAAATATTTAAGTGAAAAGGACCAGGATAAAAATCGCACACATACCTTCTATCGGTAGTGCGTTGAACCCACTATGGGATCGGGCATTACCAACGTTGCTTGGCAACTGGTAACCATTGGGGGCAAGACAATAATTTTCATTTGGGGTCAAGGACACTGACACCATTAACCCCACACAAGTTTGAATGACCATAACGTCAGTTTTACCAGAGGGGGACCAGGAAAAGAAAGCGCACGGGAACCTTCCAACGGTAGTGCGTTGAACCCACCTTGAGGTTGGGCCAGAGTAGTTCTTTCGTAGCGCTCACCTTTGCAATCTCAAAACCAATGGTTACATTTCCAACGTTGCTTAGCAATGGGTAACTGCTGGGAGCAAAGAAAAGCTGTAGTTGGGGTCAAGGTTATACAAACCATAAACCCAACACGACCCAACTCACCTCTAAACCTGTTGTAACGGATAAAATCGTCATTAATTAAATTATACAACTTCGGGTAGAAATACAACCAAGATCACGATAAAAATCATTTTATGTTAACAATACCCGAACCAAGTAACAGTTTGTAGTTCCATTTAAATTTAACTTACTTTTATTTAACAAAAAGAACATGATGTAAAGTTTAATTCGACTTATATAGGTTTTTTTCTACGTGAATATCATTCGATTGTAAGTCAAAAAATTAATCCTATCACAGTGGCATCTTAATTAATTTGAATATACATTTTTAAGCTTATTTTAAATTTTCTTTTTAAATTAAGTAGTAATTCGTTTAAATGAAATGGTACACATGATGCTCTTTTAAGTTTTAATAATTTATCCATTAAAAATAATAATGTAATAAATCTATGGATTTGTGTCCAGATAAATCAATAAAAAATGTAGAAAAAAATTCTACATGCAATAACAGTCAGAAAACTACAGGTTATTATTCAAATAGTTATTCATTTTTTTAAAAATGGTTGTTGCAGTTTCACTTAAAGGAAAAGTTATGAAATATAAGAATAAAAATTTGAAGTTCAATCTATCTAAATCTCAGCAATTGCAGTCATATTTTAAAAAACCACAGTTATATACAGAATTTCATGAAACTCTTAACAACATAACATCAAATGTTCAATATAGACCTCGTCGTAATGCCATATGTGAACACTCAAATATTGGTAAAGAATTAAAATCATTCATAGTTAATCAGCAACTTAAAGAATTGTCTGAAAATCTGAGCAATTCGATGAATCTAGAAAATCAAAAAAAATGTCAATAGTGACATAAAAATTTAATTAGTTTTGATTGTAAGTCAGTCGTCAGTAAAGATAGATTTTTAATTCTTGTTATTTTGTATTGGATTTCTTCAATCTTAAATAAGTTGAAAAATTTCCAACTGTATTATTTGTTCATAGATTTTATTCTTAGTGTAAAAATTGCAACGAATTTATTTTTTTAATTGAATTCAAGATGCATGGTTAGAATTATTTTCGATAACTATATTGGTGTGGTACCAGCCCAATTTGGGAAATGAGTCGAAAGCTAAAAAGTTTAATGTTGATCCGCTGCACATTTCTGTTGGCTATATTGAGCTTGTTACATGTCGGCACTATAAAATTTACAAACATAATTATTGATTTTAATAATCCATTTGACTGCCGGAACATTGTGAAAGGTTGAGTATTTAATAAAAACTTATTTTTTTGAATTAAATGACAGGTATAAAACTACCGAATTTCAGTAGTGTATTAACTAGAAATTTTTCCTGGTTAAACTTAAAAATATTTCTTAATTTTATAACATTGTTGATCAGCTGGCTGATGTATGCCAGAAGCAATAACAATCATGCGAATAACTAATATATTTTTAGTTATTCATTCGAAAGTTTTGTCCAACTTCTATTTGTTCTAGTGTCATCTTACGGATATCATCTTTTGCAACTTCAGTGAAAGGAGTTAGTCAACTACACTTTATTAATATCATTTTGCTGTCTTACTAGAAATAGAGGTTATAAATCACTTCCATGAATGTTAAGATTATTTCGTATCAACCAATTTATACTTAGTCAAATAAATTTAACAGCGAATTAGTCCGGATATTGTGCTGATACGTGCTTGGAGTAACTGTAAAGCAAAAAAAGGAGACGCCAAAATAAATGAAAATGTTGCAAGTATTAAATTTTCAAGAAATAATAAAGTTAATATCGTTTTAAGAAAATCTTTTAAAGCTCTGATATTGGAGTGGATTGACAGCACACATTACTTGGAGAATCCATGAACACTTGGTAAAACTAATCGTATTTGATACGTAAAAGTAAAATAGATATTCATAATTATGGATATCTCATTATATAATACTACTAAGCATACAAATTCAAACTAATCGATAAATCGCAATCATCTATTCGACATTTTGAATTCAATAAAAAATTTTATTACCTAATGCAGAAGGTCAAAATATTTCCGATAAATCGATTATGAATGATAATCCAGAAATTATATCCAAATTGTCACAGATGGATTCTAGTTTTGGATCTTTTCGGTTATACGACCGCCACCCTTAAAATTCATTTTTTAATGGGGTAAAATATAACCGTATATGTAACTTTAAATATTTAACAGAATTGGTAAGAAAAATTTAATCAATCCCTAACGCATCTATATCATTTATTTTCATATAAAATTATTTTAGGGGTGGCGTTCGTATAACCGAAAAGATCCCTAGTTATAGTGAAATACAGTCGATGAGTTTGATTGTGAGCTCTGGTAAAACAAATGATATAATCAATAATTCACATCTACTAACCAATGTAGATTCTGAAAGATCGATTTTTTATTTTTTTTACAGGACTGAAGCTCGGTTGAATAGGTGTACATTGATTCATTAAATTAAATGGAATATTCATAGGTCATTGTATATTTGGCCTATTCAAATTGAATGGAAACTGATTCCGTTGAGATTGTTGTAAAGAATTATTATGTTGTGAGTCATTTGTGCCAGTAATTAAATTAGGCAAATTAAATGGATTGGTATTATTTGTATTCATCACATTTTGAATTTGTTTATTTATATCTTCAGCACTTGGATGTATAGCAGGTTTAACATTTGGATTGAACATATTAGTTACTGGCTTATCCTGAGGAGTAGCTCTTTCCATCTTCAGTGCAGCTTCCCATGAAAGCACACATTACATGGAGAATCCATGAACACTTGGTAAAACTAATCCTATTTGTTACGTAAAAGTAAAATAGATATTCATAACTATGGATATCTCATTATATAAAACTACTAAGGATACAAATTCAAACGCGAGAAGTCCAATAGGTTCTTTCCTTGTTTCTACATATTGATTTTTGAAAGTACAGTTCCTTAATTAATGTTTCATAATAACTACAAAATATTACACTTAACAAATGTAAAATTTTGTAAATACTTTCTTACTATTATTACAACCTAATCCGTCATTTAGTACCGGTACATTGACTTTGTGCAGAAAATGACATGGATTAAAATACTGCAAAATTATACATAAAAAAAAATATTGTGCTCTCCATTAAAAATAACTTCTAAAATTGAATTATTTTAAAATTGTTTATTAACACGTTGACGGACAATTGCGGCTATAGCCGTCAAAGCGAAGTTCACAATGTGGCATGACTGCTATAGCCGTCCAAAACGAAACGGTCGTTTTTAGACACTACGGCTATAGCAGCACAAATGTGCACTTACTGGCGTATACGTAGAAGCATAGTGTCGTGTTTTGAAAACATCTTTTTAGGTTGAAGTTCATATTTCACCTGTTATACGAGTTGCAGATTCAGTATGCACGTGGTTGTGAAGGGAGTAGTGCGATCGTAGTGTCAATTTTCGAACTTCGCTTGTTCCTACTGTCCGTCAACTTGTTAACAAATAAATCAAAAATAAAGTCGTTTAAGAACACTTTTTAATTTATATTTAGATTAAAAATATTTTTACGTTACAAATTTATCAAAATTCACATTTAAACATAAAATAGCACATAAAATACATAAAATCTATCTAAATATGAACTCTCAAAGGTCGCTCCAGTCGATTTCTTTGATATCTTTAGATTTCAGATACTCGTTTGCTCTTGAGAAGCACTTTGACCCGAAAAATCCAGCATGTGCCGAAAGCGGTGACGGATGAGCACATTGAATAACCAGATGTTTTTTCCGGTTCAGGAAAGAGCACTTCTTTTGTGCATACTTGCCCCAGAGAATAAACACTAAATTCTAGAATATTGTGAAATATTATTCGCTACTCAGCCGTTGGTGTCTATGCACGTGAAAAATTTAAATGACAATCAAAAACGATTTAAAAAGCGATGATTGTACATTTTAAAGTTAATTTTAAATGTTTAAAATAATTTATAATCCTCTAAAATATGTAATGTTTATCATTAATCAAAATATTAATTATCCGATAAATGATTATTAATAACATCTTTTAATATAAATTATTTCTGCAATGGTTTCTTTGGAATGAGTTTTCTATTATCGATTTTATTAATAAATATAGAAAATATAATATTAATTTATTGTGACGAAAATATAATATTAATAGGCTGTACATGCTAAATTAATAACTACCTCTCTTTTATTTAAAGCCCTTATAACAGCATCTGTTAAATTTTCCCATCCTTTTTCTTTGTGTGAATTAGCAGCACCCGACTTTACAGTGAGAACAGAATTTAATAACAATACTCCTTGATTTGCCCAATTGGTTAAGTTTCCATGACCCGGAACCTTAAATCCTTCAATATCCGTTTTAAGTTCACTAAATAAATACTCAAAATTTATTTTGGTATTTTAAGATACTACGTGTAAATATTAACTAAGCTACCAGGGGGTTTACAGGGTTCTAGCACTGAAAATGCTAATCCATGTGCTTGTCCTTTACCATGATAAGGATCTTGACCAAGAATAACAACTTTAACTGACTTTAATTCAGTCAAATGCGTCCATGAAAATATCTAAACAAATAAGTAAACATATTCTGTGGTTAAAATTTTACTTGTTTTTCAGGTGGAAAAATTACATTGGATTTCGCTTCATTAGCTAAAAAAAGCATTAATTTTTTAAAGTAGCTATTCTCAATTTCAGGTTTTAAGATATCCAACCAGCTGGGATGAATTGTATTAATAACAGTTTCAATTGATGCAAAGATGGACATATCAATTCGATAGATTTTATTGTCAATATTAAAACAATAATTAGAAGAGATTGTTAATTATTTTTGAAGTAAAACAAAATATTTTGTTTTATATATTGGATATTCCATAAACAAAGCTGTAATTATCATTATTAATTATCAGGTAAATTTTACGTTTTGTTTTCAATGTTTTAATATTTTGGACAATAAGTTTTTAAAAAATGTTGGCGTTTTAAACTCCTCTGAACTGATATTTAGTACTTCAGAATAAATGACTTCCAAAAATTAAAAATTAACCTAAAAATTTATAAGCAATGACTTGTTACTTCAATTGTTTACAATATAACAAAAATAGTAGATAGGTGTGTGCCACCTTGCGCACTTTTTGACCACCCTTTATTTTAGCACAAACTAAAATATTACACAAACCTAACAATTACATAATTAATGAATAACAGCAAAAACACATGATTCAATGATCAGTCGGATGAACTGTTGCATGAGGTATTGGATGAGATGCTGGATGAACTGTTGGATGAGGTGAGAAATTATTCTGTTAATTAATTACTATTTTCTATCCTATGATGACCATTGCCATACTTACATTCTTTCCTACACAAACCATTTTATAATCTTCATTTGTATGGACAACCTTTGAAGTTTTCAAACTATAGAGTTGGTGATTGTTGGTACCAACACAAAATTGAAGTACAGAAAAAGTAACTTTTTTTCTTGTAACAGCCATTATATAATTTATGCGTTAACACCGTGTCTTTTAAATTTACCCCTATAGTTTTTATACATTATGATCTTTCT
This sequence comes from Schmidtea mediterranea, assembly GCA_022537955.1. NCBI lineage: Eukaryota > Metazoa > Platyhelminthes > Tricladida > Dugesiidae > Schmidtea > Schmidtea mediterranea. Next base: position 118,254,477 of record CM039679.1, read on the forward strand.
AACAATTTGAAACAATTGTGTCTTAATAAAACCCACACATCATAACCTTCACCATTACTTTTGTCTTTAAATTTCTTTATGACAAAGTCGAGATTTTTTGAATAAAAAGAATTATTAATCAGATAATTGGATGTGTCCAAAATATCATATTTAACCATTTTAGTCAAAAAAATATCCAATTTCTAATATTTTATTTCTAGAAAGAAGTCAATATTCCCAGCAGCGATTTTTATCTCATAATTAAACTGATGAAGATACCTTTCCAAGTCTAAATTCTTAATTAAGATAAATCCAAGACCGTTTGACCAACTAAGTCTATTTAAGCATATCGAGTCAAGATTTAAAAAGGCAGCAATTTTAATATCCCTTTGATATGTTAGTTTGGAACCATATGTAATCATCTTCTTTTCTGTATTATATAATCTTAAATTCACTCTTTTTTTTCAGGTTTTCAGGGCCTTTACTGTACAAACTATTATTTAATAGCTTATAATAATTTTTACCTACTGCATTTGTCGATTGAGCTTTTAATTCTGTATTTGTGTCTATATATTTTTAAAGATAGGAGACTGTTTGAATCGTACAGATATATTAACATGTGTGACTTTAACACCAAGTGCCAAGTATAATTTTAGTAAATGCCAATGAATAACATAATTTTTATTAAGGTAATTATTTAACAACTGTTGAGCAAAATCTGATTAAGCCCATATTTGTTTGATCATCACGATAACGCCTGTGTGTTTTTGAGCGGAAAACTTAAATTTAGGAAAAATAGAAAATGTAAAGAAAAATAAAATAAATAAAAGTTAAATAAAAATTTTTTGTACACAAAAATATAAAAATTTAATTTTAAATTAAAAGGAATTAAAAAAAATTTATAATTTGGAAATATTCTGGAAAATTCCTTGTTTTACCGTATCAAAACACACACACGAACAATCGTGGTATATAAAACGATGCTGGTCGAGAAAAATCACTTTCTCAAACTCACTCTTTTTACTCTTTTTAACTATTTCAATATTTGCAGTTACAGTCTTAAAGACTACAATTTCGCAATTTTTGGTCTAAATTTTAGTTTGTGGACGTATTACTTATTCTGAAACTTTGTTTATTGGGAAGAATTTGAACAACAAGTAATATATGTGAATTTTTACATGAAATTGTCTTTATGTTTAACGATATTTTGATTTTATGCATTTTATTAGCTTAATTATAATAATTTTAATTGTTATTTTGGTTCTTTATATGAATTCTATGTTATGCATTTTTTTTATTTTTACCTTTATTTTCATTTAATAGAATAATTTATCCATGATCGAACTCCATCTCGACGGAGTGGCATCACACTTAAAATCACATTTATAAACCTGCAAGACAGTAAAATAAAGAAAAATCTTTGACCGACTACGAGTGGTGATAAACCACGGGCTGTAGTGTCCAGGAGGTAAAGAAGCTGTGAGGATGGTTGTCAGAACAGCCCAAAGTTTTCCCCCGGAAACCTTATCGCCTGACCGTCGTAATGACTGAGAGTGGCCATGAGAAAGGACTAAAATCAATTAACATAAAAAGAAAAATAAAAATGACCAGTTAAGAGAAAGAAAAATTTAAAACCAGAAGAATGTGGAATGACTACTGATGCATTGACTTAAAAATCATTAGGAAATTAAGAAAATTCGAAAAGCTGAATTTAACCACAATTATACGTATAGTTTACAACACTTAAGTATAAGAAGTTCAAATCTCGTTGCAGTGAAACTTTAGTCCATTTCGGTCCCGTACCATGTTGAAAATCGTTTAGGGATTCATTTAATTTACATTTACCATTTTTAGCATCCTGACTGTTAAAGCTATAAGTCATTTTAAACTTAATGTCGATAAATTTTTATTTTTCAAACTCAAAAGAAATGATTCGTACCCAACTCCTCTTAAACTCCATATTAATCCTTCATATTCCCCGGAATATCGATAGAGACTATTATAACTTATTATTATTATTCATGGTTGGTTTCTGGGTGTTGATATTTTGAAACTATATGGTTGTTACCCAGACAACCCCATATAAATATTCTCTCACTCACCACTCGGCACCCGTTGCTAAGCCACGTTGGAACTGTGTTCGAGTGGGTAGATCGTCCGCAAAAAGTGAACGCTATTGCTAATGCTATAATTGACCGAACGATCCATGGGTCCAACGAGCTGCCGATAGAAGGCCTGCGCTCGATTTGGATTTTTAGGTCCCATTATTCTCTATCTCTTCGAACGTACTTCTATATAATCATCAAGATAGTAGATAAATGATAACAAGACATATATTTCACAAGCGAATCACATATTCAGACGCATCCGTCATACGTTAGTTGATGCTTGAGCAGCTCGGCGTTTAGCTCGCTCTTTACGCCCTGGCCGGTGGGTACTAGGTCGCTTGGTGATTTATGTAGTCGCCGTCGAATCCCGGTATGCTATTTGAGCAGGGGCGAAGACCAAAGGGTATGTCACCGCTGCGCCTTCCTAGCAGGCTGACACCGTCACCTCCAACCTCTTTAACTGGGTCCTCAAGCTTTGGTTCAATTGTCTTTCTTCTGTCCAGCCCTTTTGCGCGGCTGTTAGCTTTTGATAGATCGACTTCACCTTCTTCGGCTCTATCCAAGTGGCTTTGAGTTGTTGAATTTCCTTTGACAACTGTACGATTTGTTCGTAGAAGTTTTTGTTGACTTTTCGGGCGTGTTCCAATTCCCGTTGCAAGACTTTCAATGGTTCCATCTCTGTAAAAAGGGCAATTAAGTCGGAGTATTTCCATGTAATTTAATTAAGCAACAACAAATCATGACAATCAGCTAAAGGGTCCTACGGGCGTTATTTATCAACTGTCAGAAAATATAAAACAAATAAGTTCTTTGAAATTCATCTACATATTTATTGAGAAATCACCTAACTAAGCAATACATAATTAGTTAACGTGCTCTGTTGAAGATCACTGACTGTGATGGTTGATTCGGCGATATTTATCGACGTCCCTTTCCGGGGCCGGCCGAGCGTAAGGGTGCTCGTAATATTTGTATACTGGCCGCTTTGTGCTTCTCATGGGACTGGAAAAGGTCTTCTGGAGGAGCGACCACTTTGAGATTCGAGGATCTGACGTTCAACCGTTCGTCAACCCTGTTGAAAGAGAAGTTGTGCGACGGCGTGTAATCGTCGGTGCACGCAATTCTGCCGGCCGCGATATCTTCATCCACATTTACGAGGTATAGCCTGGCCCTGGCTACTTGCAAGCTGGTGATGATGTTCCTCGAGATGCGCGAGTAGGAACTCAGCGTGTCCGCGAATCTCCCTGGCCGGATTGCAGCCCGGCTCTCTTTTTACTGCTATAAATGGTAACGCAGCGTCTTCCATTTGCCTTAGAGTGTCGCATCTGGACATTCTCGCTTGGGATACGGAAATTCCCGCATCCCACATGGCCTTTCGCCAACGATCGGCGGCATGCGCAGGAAATCGGACAGTGACTCTCGATTCACCTAAAAAGATCCAATAAAATTAATCATCCAAATGTTTTCGAGCCGTCTGGGTATTCGGTTACTGCTTAGTCGTGCGTCATTTAGCGTGTTTGTGGGTTTCCCGTGTCAAAAAGAATTGATTGTTTTCAGGATATCGCACCTAATAACTAAACTCAAAAATTTGCGTTGTTCTCCCTAATCCGTAATTGGCTAAAGTACCCTTGGATTTGGAGTCCTCACAAATATCCAAGAATTTCCGAGGATCCCGAGGCTAAAAGTTTATTTTCGTTATTTCGTCACAACTCATAATGCTGTAAGGTAATCAAACTTCGGTGATTTCGTGTACGCTTTTATACCAATTTACCCTTTAATATCCCTTAAGTAAATGACACTCCGGCACATTGCGGTAATTTGGTGATATATTTGCAGCTCTACCCATTTGACGTTATACAATTAAAACAAAATTAAAATATAATTTATAAAATAAAATAGATACGTATATGAATTCGCTAAGACATTTTAACTTTAATTGCCGCGTAGAGTCGACGTACAATAATACTATTTATGGTTTACGCGTAATCGGTTAAATGAACACTAAACAATTTAAAAGAATTAAAAATAAAAATTTTTATTTGTTAAACAAAGTTGAAAACGTTACGCATCGCATTATTTCGTGTTATCTTAGTTGTTACATTCAGTCATCTTCGCGCGGCCGTATTGGTTCCTTCTACTGTGCTATTCGAGGGATTCGTCACTGTCGAGAGAACTATGTCGTCATCAAATATGTCGTAATTTTCTTTATTGATTTCATTTAGTTTATGATAAAAGCAATCATTAATCAACTCATTCAGCAATTTCCCACACCGGTATGTCGTCTACTGCCACAGAACAATCCGCAATGTCGATTATTGATAGAGTATGGAAGAAAGTTCCCTTATGATTTTGATCCACTACTAGGGAAATTGCTGGCGTAGCCCTTAACCATGCCACTGATAACTCTTCTACTCTTACATGCCATTATTGCCACTGAGTCTTATTAACTAAAATCGTTTGGCTAAACGAAGCATTAGCAATTTAGTTGATACTTTACTCTCGGTGCATTCTGATTATTATCATGGGACTCGCCTGAGAAAAATCATGGATACCAGCAATTCATAATCGCTCCCTCCTATATTTCGTTGATTTTAAGGAACTTGCTGAATGATTTGCCAAACGAGCCTCCATAAAAATTAACAAAAATCCATTTATAAATTCAAGTTGTCGTTGAACAACTCGATTTCATAAATTTACGCTTTCATAATCCTCTTTAAAATTAATCAAATAACTAATTAAACCATTATTAACAAGATCTATCTTTAGGTGTAAATTATTATTAACAGACGATTAAATAGATTATTTACAAAATCATTTGATATATTTATTTTATTGTTACAGTTGTTAACCATTGTTCAAGATTATTTAACAAAGCTCGTTCCTTCCATTTACATCATTAGGAAAAATCTTTTAAACATTATCTTACTTTACATCACCAACTCAGATTTTTTATTACGTGATAGGACATGAGTTCTCTCGACATAACTATTCCGACAAAGCGTAAGTTTTGGTTTTGAAGGGAAACACACTCCGTGATATTTAGTAATTTTACTACATCCGCTGGTATTGCGTCAACAGTTACATTATCCCTTCATCGAAAGGGTCATACAGTTCAGGTGATGGGTCGGCGTTTGTGCTTTGGGTAATGCCAATGGTGGTTGGAGTTGCTAGACGAATCCGGGTGGAACATTTAAATAACCAACAAAAACTTCGACGAGGTGTTCGACTGAACACTTTGTATTTTGCGAAATTAAATGCTTCCTTAAGTTTGGCCATTGTCGTTGGGAATCATTGTCTTACGGTTATTCTCTAGGGCTTGTAAAGTTAATACATGATCAATACATAAAAATTATTTACTTGAAGTGTCGGCTCTAGATTCTTGGGCCACAACGTCCTCTGGAAATCTTAATGTAGAATTTTGATTGTTTGACGAATGTTGCATATTAATCGATTACAAATTACTGATCGGTGTCGAGTCAGCAGCGACACTTATAGTGTGGAAATATTAGCGGGGAAGAAAATGTCGACTGGTTAAACACGTGGCGTAGAATGTTTTTAGTTCACACGCCGGCTGTATGTCAGTGTGTCGTCAAGTCGTTCCGAGCCAGGCACAAATATCTTGATCAATCAATACGTAAGTGTCATGTCTGTGATATTAATAGTGAATGTCATTCAATGCATGCCACAAAACAAGCATGAAAAAATTACTTAACACATTGACATTCGATAGCACCGGGCCGAAATCCGTATCTGATAAGTTTTCTATTTTTAAACAACCTTTTACATTTACTTTAGCCAATGCCAAGATGAATACCTGCCCTGCTGAAACTCAGAACACTCTATCTCCAACTGATACCATATTTCAAACCAGTCTGTTTGAACTACGCCAATTAGCTGAAGAAAACGATTATGATCCCCACTTAATTGAATTACACTACAGAATATTTGTTTTCCTCAACGGAACCACTGAAATTACAATAACAGATGCTACCCGATACTGGAACGAAATTTCCACCACTTGCACCTTTGATGCCAATATCACCCAAACTATGCAATTACTACTTACAAAACCATTCAACTATGATGATTCGCAATCAAGAATTAACTATACACTGAAAACTTTTCAGGATGCTATTACGGATGTGGTAACTTATGAAAAATTGATTAATCATAAATACTTAAATTTCTTCTTTAATAAAAAATATTTTAATTATACAAAAAATCTTTTAAATACTAATGCAAAAACAATAAAAAACATCTCAACAAATGATCTTGAAACTATTTCAAAACATGCACAATCAATAGTAACACAACATGCACAGCCTACTTCTTATAGAAATGCATTAATTAAAAATTTTAAAACTACTGACAATATTTTTATATCACTAAATAATTGCACTGACAACTTTTTTAATGATCTTAACATATACTTGATTAATATTAAACTTGAAATAAAAAATGAAAAATACTATATAAAATTCTTAATTGAATTTTTTTACATATTTTACCTAAAATTAAAAAGCTTCTCAACAAAAAATACCAAAAAACTAACAAAAATCTTAAAAATAACATACCTTCATTATATAAATTAGAAAATTTGACAAACAATTATTTTTTAAATACTGAAAATTATTTCATAAATATTAAAAAGATTTTTAAACGTGATATTGATTTATTTTTAAATGATTTTTATTTTATTATTAAATTTAAAATAAGGAATATGTTGTTTAAATATTCAAATTTAAGCAAATTAAACCCACAAAACAAGCATGAAAAAATTTTTCGCTCGCCTCCGAAAAATTTTGACTACGAACATTATGAAGCTATTGAAACACTTGATCTCTTTAAACATACATCTTCGCAAACCTCTTGCATAAAACTCAGTAAATCATCTACTACCTTTACTAACTATATACCTTGCAATAAATTACCTACTTTAAAACTCACAAAGTCAAATACTACCTTTACTACCTGCTCACCATACAAAAACGAAAATCTCTCTGAAAACCTTATCTCTACTACCAGCTCAACCCCTAAAAATGACTATAAAAGAAAACGTATTGCTGGTGTACTGGGTGTAATTAATTTGTTTAAATCTGTGCAAAGCTTATTCAAACTTATTTCCTTCTATCAAAATGCCTTCTTTTCCTAGGGTCTATGCTGTCTCACCCAGACACCCCACAATTTTAATCCTACCACTATATACCCATGAGCAAGCTCATGTTGGTACTGTATATAGCAGCTGAAAATTCATGAGCAGGTGAGCTCCATTTCTAGAACTACTCCTCATGATATTTTCACTGTCGGGTTCCTGACTGCCGATGGAAGGTCTTACGTCTCTTTCTATCTATACGCTTGTCCATACTCATCTATTTCTACAATTCCTATATCAATTTGTCATCATTACTGTTTATTTATTAAAATATTTTTCAAAAATTTGGGCAGCGTTCCGCCCTTATTTTATGGAAAATTCCTTGTTTCATACAAACGTTAGCCTATGGTAAATTGAAATCAATGCATTATTATAATGTCATTATTTTAGTCCAACAACTCATCTTTACTTTCCTATGGTCGAAACAGTTACCACCATTCGTAAATCTCTATATTATCATCTCACAGATCTATACCAAAATGTATCATTTTATTTTAATTTTCCACCACTATGATTATCAAACAATGTACGTGATTTAACCCTACTTCATACCTTCGTTGACTTAAATTTCTATCACTAGTCGTACCCTTGATAATATAATAATCGGCAGGAATTAAATTAAAAATTCAATTTTCCTACTTAAACATTTACATAAATGTTATCCTCTTAATTATGGCGATCTTCCCGAATATTAATTTCTACCGTTCCGACCAACATTGAAATGGCCGCCCTGGTGATGTACGACGGCGTCCTACTCCGCGATCAGTGTGACAAGACCTGACCATGCCGGCAGACACCGAAGGGTGGTTAGCGACAAGGCAACACATCAACATTCCTCAAAATCAACTGAGGAAATTGAATATTGCCCTAACACTTTCCACAAACTAATATAAGTAAAATGAATATAAATAAGTTAAGGGGGACCTGCCGAGCGATGCCAAAAGACATTGCGGCCATCCAGAATAAGTTAAATTAAACAAAACATTAACTTGGAAAAATATATTTCTACAAAAAAGAACAATACTTACGATCGACAAGTTCGTCAGTCAAGCATCCAAATTTCAAAAATTGTCATACATTGTGTTAATGTCTAAAAATTTTGTGTCAACAAAATGTCTAACAGTCTAACAAAATTTGTCTATCAACAAAAATTGTCTAAAAATTATGAAAATGACTGCTGCATATATAGTCATTTCATGCCTGGGTGCGACCAATCAGAGTATTTTGAGCCTTTTTCGGCTATTTTTCGGGGGGTTTTATTGCTTTAATTTTATTTTAAATATTTTATTTTTCTCCTTATTTTTCTCTATTTTTTGATATTATTTTCTCAATATTTCGTAAATTTTTATTTTTTTTTATTATTTAACCATTCTTTTGATTGTTTCTCTTTTTACCCTTTGATATTTAAATTTTTGGTCGCCGCTTCCGCCTATGTATTTTCTAAACCTTCTTTTGCAAGGTTTTGGCGGTTTTATATTTGAATTTTTATATTCTTTCTGCATCTGTAGGTTTTTTCATGGATTTTAATTAATTATTTGTTTTATTTAATTTTGTTGTTTTTATTTTGTTTTATTTAATGTTTTATTTTATTTTTTGATTTCTGCTTGCGGTACGTGCTTATGTTACAGCAGCCATATTGATAATTTTCAAACCTCGTTAATTATTTTGTTTTAATTTACACAATTTTTTCATTTTTGTTTAAATTATGGCTTGTAGCCCAACAGTATTTACCACTTTAATGACACTCTCAATTCTCTATCCAAATCATCTCAACTTGATCTTTCAAACCTCTCAGATAACACCAATAGCACAAATGATTACTCCAATATTATCAATCTTAGTAACAAAAACCTCAAAACTGAAAACAATTTCTTAACTACTTCAAAGTATGATGGCCTTGACCGCTCACCTGACTGCACTGAGAGTGGCCTTGTTGTTTCACGAAATCTTAGCATCTTCTTTGAGAAACTTATATCCAATATTCCAAACACCAACCAAGACCCAACTAAAATACCATGTAACCTGCGTGGCTATAACTTTCCACCCTTGAATAAACACCTTTACAAAAACGACAAACATGGATATCCTACTCATTATCCATATACCGAAATAACATTCAAGAAATGTTGCCATGACTGCAGATGTTATAAATGTTTAAAAGACTCATCTATAAAACAAGACAAATTGAAAGATAATAAAAACTAACTATAAATGTGTTTAACCATTGCTTTGTGTGTTGCTTTAGCTTTTAGAATATCACTGATGACTGAAGACTCCAGAATGCCTTGTATTCTGATGCCTGCCTTGACTCTATGTCTGATGTAAATCCGATAATGTATCTCAAAATACTGAATGCTGAAACCGATATGTGTGATAAATACTTGATAATATACCAAACCTGCCGATTTACAAATGCCGAAATACTGAAGCGCCTAAAGATTGAAATACCGAAAATACCAAATGCTGAAATACAAATACCGAAAATACCGAGGACGAATGCCGGATGACTTATATACTTGCCAAATACCCAATACTACAATCAAAGAATCGATAAATAATAATAATACAGAATAACTACTAATGGAGAAGACAGATTAATGAAGACAAATTTATATTATTTAATAACATTGAAATTCCAATGAAGTGCTTACTGGACTGAATGATGAAACGCTTGCTTTAATATATGCCAAACCAATGCTGATGAAACTCCTGATGATGTACAAACTGCTGGACTGCATTCCAATCTACAAGAATTCATGATGATATACCGACAACTGTAGCACCCAAACCGAAAGCCGAACGTGACCGAAACCGAAACCGAATGCCTGATGACTTATATATTTGCCGAGTACCCGATCAATCTACCGACTGCCGAACGCTGAACGTGACCCTCAGAGTCGTACTAAGGGCTGGAAATGCTTTTTCCGCCTTAAAATGTAATAGCGTGAATAAACTAAAAATTTCTCAAAGGACAGAGTAATCGAACTCGCCTTAGGCCCAGAAGGGGCCACCGGATTTTAATTAATAAAAATTTGATTTTTTTTTCTTGATCAATCAATACGTAAGTGTCATGTCTGTGATATTAATAGTGAATGTCATTCAATGCATGCCATTTGTACGCCCAATTTGATCGACTGTTTCTAGTGAAATATTATTCTCGGGTCATCAATTAATTTAGTCATGGTTATTGATTGGGTACTATTGTACTAGATTTATGGATTTAACTTTCCTCTTTTTAGGTATCATCTCTCGATATTTCACGATAACTTGGAGATCTCTTTCTCTGGAATTCATTTTATTTATTTCTCGCCTACATCTATGGATCACTTAACGATGGTGTCAATTAAATTTGGCTGAAATATTTAATTCTGGGTTCGGATTATTTCATTTTACTAATAAAGTTTTTGGGATGTTATTCTTATTGGATGTGAATGGTGGGAATTGGTAATTGGTACGGTTCCATTTTTTAAGCTCATTGGGTTCTATTACGAAATCGGGACTTTTTTAGTTTATCAAAACAGAAGCCATGTAAGTCGTTCATTCTGTGATGGCTCTCCGATCCTTATTTAAGAAAAACAAATGTTAAATCGTATGATTTAGGGGAAATTCTAAACTTATATATATTCATTACCTGTTTTAGATTTTGTTTAATTCAGAGGTTCAAGTCATTTATGCATTATTAGTAAATTTTCTTTTGAACATTTTTTAAAGCACTTCAAGTATTAAGAATCAGCTAGTTTATTTTCTTTAATAGATGTAGTCGATCTTGCGCTATGTAAATTTTATTTGATTGACTATCGGGAGTTCGTGGTGTTAATTTTGTTTCATTCTATTCTTTTACTAGCTATTTTAATCGGTATTTAGGAATCGCGATGATTTTTATATTTTCGGCACTTCTATCACCTAACTTTTCGGAGTCTACAACGTTTACATCATTTTATCCTTCATTTTAGACCTTAACTTAAAGATGAGTGTTGGTAATGACTACTTTAATTTACGTTTTTTTAATTAATTTTTTGACACTCAACGTGATATTAGGAGTTTACAACTACGAGAGTTTAGAATAATTACTTTATTGGGTTTAGAGTGAAACAACATCTTCAAATATATAACTATATTTCATTTAATTTCTGGTTACAATACACATTTTAAGTTCATAGCAACGATTTTATTTTTCTATTTCCCCGTTACCCTTCCCTTGATTGACCCTAGGCGCAATGTGTTCATATCATAGTTAATGAGTGCCCACTGGACTACTCGCGTGATAAGTTTGAGCCGTATGTGAATATAATTTTAGGTCGAGTTTATAGGAATTAGGATTCGACGAAACAGTAAAAAACTATTTCCCCTTCTCCCTTTTCCCCTATACGGAATAATATTGACGTTCCAGCTCATGCGTTTCTCACGCCGGGGCCTTCACGGGAACGAATCATTGGCGATATTCCACGCACTTATTCCACGAATTGTATGTCGGATTTTAATATCTTGTAGCGTGTTTTCGGCTGTGGGCCGGAAAAATTTCGACAATATAAAACAAAGTTTTTATGCTATTTAAATATTTTATTAAAATAAAAATATAATTTACCCAATACATTCAAAATTAAAAATCATAAATACACCGCTCTCCCCACGCCGACACCCAAGCAGATCTCAATTGAGGTTGCGAGGATGCGACGTGGAGAGAGTTTCGAACAAAACTCTCACTTACATTGAAATTCTAAAAACGGTTGCAAGTTTTTGAAAAACGATTCGTAAAATAATTTAACGATTAAAACTATGTAAAAATGAATCGGTATATATACCTATTGTACAACCCTAACCTTGCGTGTTCTTTTTGATTTAGTAAAACAAAATTTGACCTTGGAATTTTCTGGTATATTTTAATCTTTAATTTTATTATTTTGAAATTATATTTGACAATTTTTCTTTTGAATTTTTAAATAGAATTGTTTCTAATTCAAATTATTTGATTTTTATTTTATTTTCATGAAATTTCGCATTTTTTGATAAATTGTCAAATTTCGGTCAAATCGTTGGGTTTTCGTGTTATGTTTATATTTATTTCGTGCGGATCTTGTTGCACTTTGTTATTATTTTAATTTATTTTTGTGTTTATAATTTTATGTTTAATTGTTTTCTCTCTCATATTTTGGTAGGGTTAATTGATGTTTTAATAGGTTCGATTTTAAATCTGATTGTTATATTTGCATGTGTGTTACCGATTCATTTAAACATTTACAAGGCCGTTTGTGTTCTGGCCCAACATTCATTATGACCATTGTCATTGTTGTACATTTAGAAATTCTTATAATGAATCTTGTTATTACTCTTATCATTATTAAGTCCCCATCGATTATTATTACCATAATAGCTATTACTATATTATTATGAATATTGTTATGGATGACAGTAATAAAATTTTTTATTATAAATCTTATTATTATTATTATGATTATTAATATTACAATTAGTACTAGCAATCTCATTATTATTATTACTAGTATTATTGTTCTTATACTAATGCTGTTATTGTAATGTTATTAAATTGAAGTCCAGAGATGGAATTTTTATAGTTCACTTTTTGATACTAATATCATGAGCCGAACTTTTTCCTACGTTACCCTACTGATATATAATTGTATATAATTTTGCATCTGATTTTATCAGTAGATTCGTTTCGAATTTAACTACTACCATCCCATAAATTTAACTGTGCGAAATAAATACATATATTGATCAAAATAATTCTACAAAATTATTTATTCAGAAAATTAAATTCATAAAATTTTATTAGTTAAAGAATAAGAAATAAAAGATCACCACATTGCATTCGTAAAAATTCCAACGAAGTAAAAATCAAAGTTTATAGTATAAGAATTTCCAATCGATGTAAATTCTGAGTGGGAATTGAATCTAAAAAATCTGTAAATAAAAACCTAAATTATAAGTAATAAGAAGAATAATGATTAAAAAATTTATTTGTTACTTATGATAAAATTTCACGGTTGAAAAGCATTAAATTCCGAAATTGTGTTTTTCGATTTCGGTTATTTGAATTTTGCGTTAGATCTGGAGACCTTACCAGTTAAAATTAATAAAAAATGAAAATATATTAACGGTTATACCTTGTAGTAGTGTTGGTGGCGGAAGGTATCATCTGTGAGGGCTCGATTTCTCAGGAGGATCTAAAATACCTGAAAATATTAGTAAAACGTAGGAATAAAACCCATGTAATTTGGTAGATGACCACAACGAAAATATCAGAAACTAATAAGGAAGTTTAGATGGCACTATAAGGCACTAACCCTGGAAGCAATTAACCGTATATACATATAATAATTGATCTTAATCTTATCATTTTCACGTAATTACCCAACTTGTAGTTAAAATCATATTCCTCTTTTTTAGTGAAAAACCACCAAGCCGACTTTGAAAAATTCAGAAGGGACGTCGCCAAATATCATGAAGAGGCGATGAGTCAGTCCCAACGCGCGGAGTTTCTCGTGCGGCGTTGTAGACGCATGGAGGAGACGTGGATCCGGCCGGATGAAGCGAAAAAGCTTCATCAACAGATAGCTCAGCTAAAGAAACTATATGAGGAGGAGTTAACTTTCTCCAGGTTTCTTAAAGTAAAGATAAAACAGCAAGCCTGTACCATAGCGGCCTTGGAAACCAAGCTCCAAACCCACACCGATCTCGTCCCGAAGCCCAAGTATGCCAAAACAGAATTGTTTCCGGCCTACGACATGGACATGATCGAGGAAAGGGCCTCTACTTCAGCACCTCCTTCAGAGCCGTCCCATACAATAGACACGTCGTTTCGCAAACGACTACGGCCATCGAAACCACCATCGGGCAAGCATGAAAGAGCCCGCAATAGGAAATTAAAAGAAGCCCGTCTGTTGGGGCAATTCACGCACATTTTCGATTTCCTTTAATATGTTTACACTAAAAACTAGTTAAGATGCAGACTTGTGATCGTATAATTATAATTTGTAATCTTAGTTATGTAATAAATGTCTTGAATTAATTTCTTTTCATGAATTCACATTGTTGCAAAATAATTGAAGAGAGCGTTAGAAGCGGACCTTAAGGAGTTGGACAATAAAACTTCTACGGTAGTCCATGAACCCACGGAAGGTTAAGGCATTAGCAGTTCTTGTAGAGGAGCTCACCTTTTGTTAACCTTCCACCCATTACTGCACAGTACCATCACTTGTGACGGGTGCCTAGTGGTAATAATTGTTATGCGCGTACTGTATGGGGGTTTGTAGCCATTCCCTTGACACTCAAATACAGTTCTTCCCCATAAGTACCCAGCACAACAAATTTTCTATTTTAGTCCACACAGGTTTCATTTTTTCAGCAGCAATTTGAAAATCATCTAACTTATTGTAGGGTAAAAACTAGGTTTTTGGATTTTTGTTCATGTGGTGGTCAATTTGCTCGGTGAAAATGTTTCATCTGTCCCACCAGTCGGGTGGTTTTTAGTTTTCTTCGCCTTTCTCGCTCCGCTTTTTAGGGACGAGGTACATTGGGTTTCGATTTTTGTGTCGGTGTGGTATCAACACTCGCATGAACTGCTCGATCATAATTTAGTGGAGCCAGTGTGTGACCGGTGTCTTTTGTCTCTGTAGTGCTGGAATGTTGTCCGATCTCGTTCCGGATTGTGTTTTTCAATCATAGTTGAAGATTTTTCTTTTGCAACTTCACGAGTGGCTCCGTAAGCTCCACATGTGGCGATTTCAACAGCTCATTATGTTGTAATAGCCTCTTGACTTGATATAGTCGCGCCCAAGTTTCCTCCATCCTGTGACATCCTGACTTTGCTCCAACACCTTACCAGGATAGTAGGCTACATTTCGTCTAAATTTATCGACGTCCAGATTTTTTTATGATTATGCACCAAAAGTTAGTTGATTTCAATTTAGGATAATATCCGGTTGTGAATGAACATAATAATGAAAATTATCGAGCCTAGCCAAGGCAAAACGTTTATATTAGTAAAAGATAAATTCAGTCATAAAACGGTTAAGATCACATATGTTAATTATTAATTCTCATCCTTTGTAGTTAATTTTTATTTTTTTGGTTATATTGTGAAGATGCATGTTGAACAACAAATGTATGACGTCCTCGTATAATAGTTTAGGGCAAAAAAGTGATTAAACTCTTACTTTGTATTTATTCCCCCAAAAATCATAAAAGTTCGAACACAAATTAATTGATTAAAACAAGAAATACTCTATACTACTTATTAGATTATAAAAAATGATATTATGTATTTAATTTCTTGACTTTTTTTAAAAATTTAATTTATATATATTAATCATTTATTATTACCTTTTTTTATGTTATTAACAAATGTCAAATCACCGCAAATTCCCCCTTCATAAAAATTATAAATTTTCATGTCTTGTAATAATTCATTGGGTTCATCAAATGTCATTAATGCCGAATTCCATGAGATATCGGGAATATCAAAGAAATTCAAAGGTTCTAATCTATTATGAGCTATAGATTTCGACCGAAATTGTTGAAAAAAGTCAGCAAGCAAGAAAACATCCAATTTCAAACAAACCATCACGTAATCCAATAAAGTGTTAAAGTTTGTTTCTTTCCATATTTTCTTCGCCTTTTGATATTCATCTTTTGTAACTTCTTCCCAGATAGATGGTAATTCATATGTGGTTTCCAAAACTTCTAAAGAAGTTGCAAAATTATATGGGAATATTTCTTTTGAGTCAACTATAGTTCCATCGAATACCGATTTTGTTAAGGGTATATTGTTCAATGACTTAACAGCTTTAGCCAATGAATCATTTACAAACTGATATGAATCAATAAACCGTATTCTAAGCCCACCACCATATACCATAAGAGATAAAAACTTTTCACTACTAATTGGAATACATGATGAATGCCAATTGGGAAATTGATTTAATCCATACTTAAGGATATGATGTAAGTCATGCCCCTGTAAATTTTGAAAAACTACAGGTAATAATTCGATAATTTTTCTAGATAAATTACACTTACTTCATGCAGAACCAATATATTTTGCTGTAAAATGATCATGATCTTTAACCTTAACTATTAACTTTTTCTCACACAAATAACAATATTCACTGATATTCAAAGAATGTTCTTCATCCAAAGTGTGGGGTTTATGGTTTGTGTGACCTTAACCCCAAATACAACTTTTCTTGCCCTCCAATAGTTACCCGTTGCTAGGCAACGTTGGTGATGTAACCATTGGTTTTGAGATCGCCAAAAGTGAGCGCTACGAGAGAACTGCTCTGGCCCGATCTCAAGGTGGGTTCAACGCACTACCGATCGAAGGTTCCTGTGCGCTTTGCTTACTCTGGTCCCTCACTGGTGTAGCTAATGGTCCTCTGGTTTGTATTTAACTTCTGCGTTGCTTGTTTTTCAACTTGATTAATCTTTATATGAAATAGTTATTTAGAAGATCAATTCGAAAACTTAATTCAGCTATTTGAAATGATTTATTAAACAACAGACGAAAATAGTATTTTGTTATTTTGGTTGAACGGCAAGTCGTTTGGCCCTCTCTTTTCTACCGGGTCGATGTTTAGAAAGTTTGTCTACTAGTTTGGTAGTCATTGGGACCTCTTTATAGGCTAGTTGCGCGGGTGCAAATACTAGCGGGTACGTTACAGCGTTGCCCTCTTGGCACGCCGATAGAGCAACCTCTAGGCCGCGAATTTGGGTACTTTGACTTTGATTCAATTGTCGTTCCTCTGTCCAACTTTGTTGTGCAGCTGTCATTTTTTGGTAGAGAGCCTTTACCTTCTTTGGCTCTACCCAGGTGGCTTTCACTTGCTGAATTTCTTTGACCATCTGTACAATTTGTTTGTGTAGACCAACATCAATTTTCTTTGTCTTGTCTAATTCCCGTTGTAAGATCTTACATGGTTCCATGTTTATAAGAAGGGATTCATTATTAAATTCATTATTCCTTTTTGATATCATTTATTTTATCTAAATTTATAAGCTAAGTACCTTATTATTTAATTCGATTTCCGATAATTAACTAATTTTAGAGAAAAACACAGTAAATTAAATGCAAAAACAAACACATTTGAATTTTTTCAGATTTATTTGTAATGGTTGTTAATATCTTGGTCTTCGATTATATTCTTGCCGGGACCTCTCGCGAGCATACGAATGGTTGTGGTTACGATTAGCATGTTGATTCTCATGGCGCATCTCTCGGTTTAGGATTCTCAGTGGCACTACCACATTGAGGGTAGCTGTCCTTTCGTTCAACTTTGGGTCGTTCAGATTATATGATGTGTTGTATGGAGGGGCATACCCGTCTGTGCTCGGGATTCTGCCTGCCGCTATGTCAACGTTGATCTCTGCTAAGTGGAGTCGAGCTTTCTTCACTTGTCGATTCGTCTGTCTCTGATGTTCCTCCAGACGCGTCAAAAAGGTACTCGGCCTGCTCCCTGAGTTCTCGTGCGGGGTTACGACCGGGTTCTCGTTTGATAGCTATAAACGGAAGATCAGTCTTTCCGTAATCTCCTTGAATTCCATTTTTGGGTTCTCGCACGTGCGCAATCGTGAATCCCGCGTCCCACATGGCCTGTTTACATCTAGCGGCCTTTCACACTAACTTATCTTCATCATTTTGGTTTTGCTTTAAAACCTATTTTTTTATTGAGTTAATCCCTTTGGTTTAGTAATTTATTTATTAATAGTTTCGCTTGAATTTAGATTTGGCGTTAATGACGATTCACATCGTTTTATTAATATTTTATCATAGCAACGATTTACGCTCTTTCAACCCGTTACCTTCCCTTTTTTGACATTAGGATTGAATATGTCAATATTAGAAAATTATGAGTGTCCACTGGACTACTCGGTGTTGAGATTTTAAGCCGATTGTTTTCATAATTTTAGGTCGATTTTTAGGAAATGGATGACAAAGGAATAACCAAAAGACTACCCCTTTACCTTCCAATTTCCCCTATAACAGATAATATTGACGTTTCAGCTCCTGCTTTCTCACGCCGGAGCCTTCACGGGCACGAACTATTGGCGATTATACACGCACTTACACAGTTCGGTTGGGTGTGTAGATTTTGATTACTTGCGGTGTTGTGTCGGCTGTGGGCCGGAAAAAAATTTCGACATACCAGATTCATTTCATAAGCCTATATTGTCATAGTACAAATACATTCATAGTTGGTACATAGTTGGCTTTATCATTCCTTCGTTCAATACATAATACCTTTCCCCACGCAGATACCCGAACAGAGCTCTCTTGAGATGGTTCGTGTGGTGCGTGAAGAAAGTTCTCGAGAAATCGTCCGCTTATCAAATAGAATAGATTCTTCTTTAATTTTGTTATCAAAATTGGGTTTTCAAATTTGGTTAAAATTCTGTGAAAATGAATCGGTATATATACTTACTGGGTGACCATAACCTTGTGTGTTCATTTTGATGTAGTAAATCAAGATTTGACATTGTGATTTCTAGTATATTCTAGCTCTAATTTTATTAAATTTCATAGTTTAATTTGACAATTCTATTTGTTAGCTTTTAATTGAATTGTTTCCAATTCAAATTATTTTAATTTGAGTTCTAACTTTCATGAACTTTTACTTTTTCTTGAAAATTGTCAATTTTCGGTCTGTGTTTATTTCATGCGGATCTTGTTACATTTGTTATCATTTTAGTTTATTTTCATGTTTTTTGATTTTATATTTTAATTATTTCTTTTTTCATATTTTTCAATAGTTAGTTGATGTTTTATGGGTCTGATTTTAAATCTGCGTGTTGTGTTTGCGTGCTATTAACGATTCATTTAAACAAAACTCTGTTCTGTCCCAACAAAAGTAAGTGGTGAAATCAGTTTGTGACCCTCTTCTTTGTAATATGGTAGCACAATATTTGTTCCTATATCTGAAACCTTCTCTAAAAAATCATAAACACAGTTTTGACCAACAAATTGATAGTAATTCGATATTCCAGTAAAGTTGTTAATCAATAAGAGTCCATAATTCTTGATGTTTTTAAATGCCTTTAGCTTTCGAAATTCATTTAGACTAATTTCACAACACTGACAGTGAATTCGAACATTTTTATGATAAATCATTAAAGTTTGTAAATTAATCACTGCAGTATAATGGTATTTTTCACCTTTCATTATCAATAACAAATATATTGGATCCACTCCAGTTACTTTTGTTCGATGAATTATATCCAAATATGGGTGTTTCATAACAATATCTTCTTTATCCACATGATTTTTGTTATTATAAATCATTATATTAATTGCCAAAACTCGGAGTTTTCTTCTCAAAAGTCGGGATATCACACAGTTTCATTGGCATATCGTTAGGATCGTACACTAATTCATTCACATACGGTAAATATTTTCTTGGTCTTTCTCTATCTTTCTTGATTTTATCAGATTTCAATACTGCCAAAATACTGTATATGAAACATAGATTATCTTTATTTTGTACGTTAACTATTGCCTTTTTACCTATTAATCCTTTATTTGTGGGAATATAACAATGTCCAGATAATCTAGATATATTGGAGATCTTTGTTATTTTAAAATTTAATATCACTCTTTATAATCTAATAAGAAGTATAGGGGGGGTACCAAAAAGTGAGCCAGGTGGGACACATATCACTACTCAATGGTATTTATTTTTTTTCTAGAAATTGTGGGGAAAAATTCACGACAATTTTCAATTTTTTATGCTCGTTGTTGGAGTTTTTGATCCTTATTGGACGTACTTTCTCTCAAAACTTCGTGAGATTTTTTATAATTATAAATAATATATTATTCATCTTGTGCATTTTTATTTAAATTATTTTATCTCGGAACGGTCAAGTACCATGGAAGCGAGGCTTTCATTGGACTTGGTCGATGCGAGGAAATCATTCCGACTTGGAATTTGCTGATATTTGGTTTCTCTCAGTTGATAATAATAAGAAAAAATTCTCCATTATTTAGTCTAAAATAATCAAATCATAACTATGGGGTTTTCTAAAACGTTTTTATTCATCTGCATAACTTATAGGTATAAGATTATCAACTAAGGTTCACATTAAATTTGTCATAATAATAAAAAAAATATCAAAATATAAAAATAAAATCAACTCCTTCTTACTTTCAGAAACGTTGTGAAAAATTTGAAAATTAGCATTAAGTTTTCTCGATCTGGTATCGACTTATATATAGAGGTTTTTCACGTACTTTTTTGATACATTAAAACAAAACACCCACGTGTTTGTGCTAAATCATTAACCTTAGCTACTATCTTCTTCTTGCACAAATAAAAATATTCACAATTATAAAATGAATATTCTTCCTCAAAAGTAAAATGTAGCATTAGTTTTCCCCTTCTACCTTTTCTATACCTTAATTTCGTATTTGTACCAACAATCACCAATTCAATAGTTTTAAAACTTCAAAGGTTGCCTCTAGTGCATCCAATATTGGTATCATTTTTGAATACCGGTATTTCGGTACTGTGATTCAATAAAATTTTTTATTTTATATCAAAATTACAGACTTTGTCATGCACTTTTTTTCTTATTCTTAAAATATAACCTTAAGAAACAAAGTCCTTCCTAGTGTCATCCTCAAGAGATGATCGTAATTTGGTGAAAATGTTCAATATGCTGAAAATCCACGTTGCGATTCAAAACATTTTGGCTTTACAGTTTTTGAATATTCGTAAGAGTTTCGCAAATATGTTCCACGAATTCCTCATTTTTCAAAATCTGATATCTTATTTCGGATTATTTTTGATAAATCCTTCAAAATGTTCAATCTACCCTTATTTTTACACTTCTTATCATTCAAAATTCCCATATCAAGCTTTTTTTCAATGAAAAATTTTCAGTGCTGCCAACAGAATTGCTATCAGATGAAACGCTTCTAGAAGCGAGATGCTTGTCTGCTTACTGATTGAGCTACTCACTCAGTCGAACTATGGCATTTACAATGGCTGATTTGCTAAGGAGCTCAAAACACAGCGCTGGATTCAAATTCTCGTATAGTCGATGACCCTCGTGTAGATAGTGCAGCAAGCTAGATTTATTCGTCGCAACAACGAAAATTTCTATTTAACAGCTAAATTCGTGTCTTCAAGTTTATTTACCATGAACAATAGTGTTGTATTGGCTGACAACCGTGTGGTATCATTTCGGAACAATGGTTCCACGGCCAATTTCACTATCACAAATATAAAGTGGGTGGGATGCCGTCTTTAACCTTTGATTTTAGTTTGTACATTTTAAAATTTTTTATGCAGTATTTAAATGTAACATTAATTTTTAAATAGAGTTTTGTATGCCGGATATCGTGATGGATGTCTGTAATCCAACCTAATGAAAGGCCTCTACAAAACTATAATAATTAATTACATAATAATAATCATAGAGCCTATAACATAGAAATATGTCCAGTACGCGTGTATCATTGTGCGTATGCATGAGTAGTTAAATTTAGGTTACTATCAGGACTGGCTCGTTTTGAATTAACGTCATGACGCGCCAGGTATAAATATTCACATAACATCACACAGTTTGTAATGACACCATTCTTCTACAATGTAGCTATTGTGATGTTACAACGAAAACTGTGATTATACCAGACACTTTGACCTCACTTTGGGCATGGCAGGGTCTGCTCATCACTCACTGTGTCTAGTAATAAATAAATTCATTCTTCTTCCTGTTTCATCTTTTCTTCTTAGGATTTTTAATAATAATAATGGTTGGTACTGCCCAGTATAAAATAGAAAAGTTTTTGGATGGATTATTAAAACCGTTAATGCGATCAGAATTTGAATGCAAGGATAGCTTTGAGTTTGTCTCTTGTATTGCAAAGCTACAAAAACGAAGTATAAATGATGTTATGATTTCGTTTGATGTTTGCAGTTTGCTACTTCAAATGCCAATTTTATTTTCAATAATGAATGGTATCAATATATAGATGTATTTGCTATGGGTTCACCTTTATAACCAACGATGGCACCAATATTTTTGGCTAGTTTGAAAAAGAAAATTGCTTCTTTCCAATTTGCGAAACCCATTGTTTATAAAAGGTATGTGGATAATATTTTTCTTGTATTTGAAAATCAGAAACATGTAGAACCGTCTTTGCATTTTATGAACAGTTTACATAAGAGCATTGTATTCACGTGTGAAAAGGAGAGAAAGTCATCTATTGCGTTTTTGGATTTATTAATTCATCCCAAAGATAAATATTATGAGACAGAGATTTATAGAAAACAAACTGATACTGGTCTTTATACTTCTCCAGAAAGCTTTTGTGAATTTAAGTATAAGAGAAATTTGGTGAAGGGATTGATTTATCGTTCATGGTCTTGATCTTCTACTTTTGCTAATTCAGTAAAAAGTGTTGATAAATTGGTTGAGTAGTTGATAAAAATGGGTATTCTAAATCATTTTTATTATCAATGATAAAAGAAACTGTTGACAAATTTATTAATAATCCTAAGGATCCATGTTTTGAAAAGTCTGAATGTAATTAGACAAATGAATGTGAATTGAGTGTTGATCAAAATAATAGTAAAAATGTATATAAAAAGAATGAGCCAACATTTGTGTTAGTATTGCCGTACTCAGAAGCTTTTACAAATTATAAGAGGAATTTAAGTAAACAGATGGGAAATTAAGAGTATAACATCGTCTCTAATCCGTGTAACATATGCAATATGTTTATTAATAAATCAAAAACTCCGGTTGGATTGTGTTCTGATCTCGTTTATCAATTCACATGTAATGAGTGTAATGCCACATACATCGGTGATACTTCTCGTCATCTCTGTACTAGAGTTCTAGAGCATTGTCGATCAAAGGGTTTGACAAATATTAGTCAGGACAATAGAGGATGTAAAAATCAAATGAGAATGTTTATTTTTAAAGTATTATTGAAAAGTTTTAATAATTATTGTGAACGTGTGATATGTGAAACATTGCTGATAAAGTCATTGGATCCAAAGATTAATTTACAAAGTGCTATGACTACGAATGTTTTGAATGTTTTTAAATAGTTTGAGTATCTTAAATCGTGATAAATTGATGTTTGAGTATTGTTTTAAAAAATATTTTAAATTTTAATATTATTAAAATAATTTAATTTAATTTATAAAATATTACATTATTATTTTAAAATTATATTATATATAAAAAATATAATATTTATATATAAAATGTTTTATAAAAATTTGATAAAAGTATTTAAATATTTTTTTAAAGTATTTATTTATTAGAATATTAAATTAATATAAAAAATAATTTGTTTAAATTATAAGTTAATTCATAATATTTTTAGTTGGTTGTTTGTGCCTAAATATGGTAGTGAAACTGTCGAAATATATCGTACAAAGAGTTTTTTATTGGCGTTTTCTTTTAATAATGTTGGGCCAGCACACCAATAGCCTTGAGAATTGTTTAAATGCATCAGTAATGCAGCACGAAAACCCAGCACCAAGATAACTTAAAATACAATATACAACACCAATTAAACACTTTAAAATCTGAGAGAATATAAATAAATATAAAATCAAAAACATAAAAATAAAATTAAAATAATAACAAAATGCACCAAGATTCGCACGATACCTACACAAATATAACAAGAAAACACAACAAATTCGACTAAATTGAAAAAATTAATAAAAGTTCATTAAAATGAAATTTAAATCGAAAATTTGAATTAGTAATAATTCAATAAAAATCTTAAATAAAAAATTATAAAAATAAATAAAAAAAATAATAAAATTAACGAATAGAATTTACTAGAAAATAACAAGGTCGAATTTTGTTTTACTGCATCAAATTTCACACGCGAGAAAAATAGGTATAAATACCGATGTGTTTTCACAAATTTTCAGTCTTATTTTGCAGAGAAAATTTTCATTATAGAATTGTATAACTGGTTGTATGGCTGGTTGAGAGCCATGCATTCAGGCAATTAACACGGGTAAGTGTTTTGCCTGAACACGATCACTCTCAACTGGTGCAATATTTATTAGTTGATTTTTTCGAAGAGAATTGATGGGTAATTTTTCAATTGAATTTATGTATGACTTTTCAGATCGAATTGATGGATGATTTTGTTTATGGATAATTTTGTTTTTCCAATTGAATTTATGGATGATTTTTTTGAATCAAATTTGTGGGTAATTTTTCAATTGAATTTATGGATGATTTTTCAGATTAATTTTATGGATAATTTTGTTTTTCCAATTGAATTTATAGATGATTTATCGAATTAAATTTATGGGATTTTTGAAGTAAATTTTATGGAATGGATACAATGAATTTCAACTGTATGCAGCCGATGTAATATGCTGAATAAATATTTTATATCTACAGCCTTAGTGCAGCGAAACTTTTATTCCAAATGCTATGGTAAAATATTATTTGTTATTCCTTTTCCGGCCCACAGCCAACACATAACGCAAGAAAGCAAAATCTACATAGTACAGATGCATGTAAGTGCGTGGAAAATCGCCAATGATATGTACCCGTGAAGGCTCAGCGTGCGGAACGCAGGAGTTGGAACGTCAATATTATCCGTACATAGGGGAAATTGGAGGGTAAATGAGTAGTTTATTGGCTGCTCCTTCACCATCCGTTTTCTGTAAAATTGACATAAATTTTTAACAACAATCGGCTCAAAATCTCTAACACGAGTAGTCCAGTGGGCACTCATTAACTATGAAATGAACATAAATAGATCTTAAGGACAAAAAGAGGGAATGGGTAGCGGGGAAAATTGCGAAATCGTTGCAACAGTTAAAATGAATAGCCATCGGAAAAAGATTAATCCGAACGACCAAAATCATGAAAAATAATGTTTTAAATAAGAATTAAATAAATTAATTTGAGTTGAGGCGGAGAATATGGGCGGGACGCTGCTCAAATTTTCCGAACTAATTCAGATACTTAACAAAAATAGTAACGTAAAAATGGAATGCGTAAAATAAGGGCGGAACGCTGCTCAAATTTTCCGAGTCAATGAAAATACTTTGTCGAAAACTGTAGAATAGGGATGAACCGTAAAATAAGGGCGGAACGCTGCTAAAATTTTCTAATTTACAAAAATACTTTATCGAAAACCGAAAAATATAGATGAACTACGGCTAATGTTGTATATCAATAAACAATTTTAACGCTGAGGAATAAGGAAGGATCCCTACAAAACCTTAATAAATATAACGATAATGATAAGGGTAATGGTAATTATAACAATAATAATATTGATAATAATAATAATGATAATAATAATAATAATAATGGTAATAATAATAATAATCATGGTATTTGTAGTAATGATTGATAATAATTATGATAATAATAATAATAGTAGTAATAATCATAGTAGTAATAACAATAAATATAATGGTAGTTATAGTAATAAAAATAATAATATAGGAAATGGTAGCAACAATTAAGAAAGGTAATACAGATAATAGCAACAATAATAGTGCTGGTAATAATAATGGGAAACATTGAAGTGATAATAGGGATAAAAGGGTGAAAGATATAATGTGGGTGTATTTAACATAACAAAGGGTGTACAGGCCAAAGAATAATCTTCGACATGGACAATAATAAGAAGGACTATGGGAATAGACATAACAATGAATGATATGAGGGTATAGGTTAACATTTGAAGGAGATAGGAGAATAATGGGACCTAAGAATCAAAAGCGAGCACAGGTCTTCTATCGACAGCTCGTGAACCCGAGGATTGTCCGAGCAACTATAGTACTAGCACATGGTACTCAATTTTTGCGGACAATCCACCACTTGAACACATTACCAACGTTGCCTAGCAACGGGTGCCAAGTGGCGGTTAGTATCATTTTGTATGGCGTTACTGGGACAACCATGAAGATAAGCAAATAATGAAACCCTGTAACCCACCATACAAATTTGGGGGCTCAGCCAGGATAGAATGATTGTTTCGTACAAAAAACCCAAAGAAATACAAACAAATGTCTAATGGTCAAACAAAAATGTCGGGACGACATTTTGCCGAACCCTGGAGAGATGAAATATGTGGAACTTAAAAGTGTAAAGATCAATTGTAAGGATTGATGAGAAATTGTAAAGATCGATGAAAAACGAACGACCTGACTACAAATCAAGAGAGTAAACATTAGACGACTAGCCCACCAAGTACAAATTTGGGGGCTCAGCCGGGATAACCATGATTGTTTTTGCAAAGAACCCAAGGAAATAAAAGCAAATGTTTAATTATTAAACAGAAATGTTGGAACGACATTTTGTCGGACCACGGAGAGAGGGTGAACTAAAGAATGGAACTTAACAACAAACGAAGGAAAAAGATCGACTTATTGACGATGAGAAAACAGTTCGATGATATTATGTAGAGAACGATGAGCTGAGTAAAAATGCCAATTGAACTATGGTTGTATTTTCTGAAGGTTCGAAGTTACAAAGGGTCAAACCTTGGCCAAAAATTTTATTTTTGATATGTTGTACAGGACGGTGAGTTGAGTATTATTGTCAATGGAACTATAGTCGTATCTTATCGAACTTCAAAGGTGTAAAGGGTCAAACCTTGACCAAAAATATAATTTTTGATATGTTGTAGAGAAGAATGAGCTTAATAAAATTGCCAATAGAACCATGGTCATATCTTCTAAGGGTCCGAAGCTAAAAAGGGTCAAACCTTGACCAAAAATATAACTTTTGATATGTTGTAGAGAAGAATGAGCTTAATAAAATTGCCAATAGAACCATGGTTATATCTTCTAAAGGTTCGAAGCTAAAAAGGGTCAAACTTTGGTCAAAAAAATTATTTTTAATATGTTGTACAGGACGACGAAAGGGCAAAAGTGGCGATAAAATTAGGATCTTCCGACCTTTGGATAAAAAGTTATTAAGGGTCAAACCTTCAAAAATTTTAATTTTTGATATGTTGTAGAGCTTGAGAAGCTGAGCAATATTTACTATAGAAGTATGGCAGTCTGACTTCTGGGTCAAAAGTTATAAAGGGTCAAAACCTTGGTCAAAATTTTTAATTTTTGATATGTTGTAGAGCGTGAGAAGCTGAGCAATATTTACTATAGAAGTATGGCAGTCTGACTTCTGGGTTAAAAGTTATAAAGGGTCAAAACCTTGGTCAAAATTTTTAATTTTGATATGTTGTAGAGATCGACGAAACAAGCAAAATTGCCAATAGAACTTTAGTCATCAGAGCTTTAGATAAAAAGTTATAAAGGGTCACAACTTTGGCAAAAAATTTTAATTTTGATATATTGTGTAGAATAATAAGACGATCAAAAATTACTATAGAACGATCATCATGTGAACTTTTGATAAAAAGTTACAATGGGTCAAAACCTTCGAACACTCTAGAATTCGGAAAATTGCGAAGAAATTAAAAATTTTGAAAGTGAATTGTAAATATTTTTGTAAATCAGTGGAGACAAAGTGTTTTAATCAATAAAGTTTATATAGTTTGGAGTTCGTTACTGGTGTTTAAAGCACGTTTGGAGTCAGATCAACAATAATTTCTATTCGAAGTCACCGAGAACCCCAACAATATGATGAAACAAAACAACAGTTTAGAAAACTCATAAATGACGAGTATTGTAATAAGAGAGGAAAATATCAATAAATGTAAATAAGTTAAAATATTAGATACACAAAAATGTCAAAAATGAAACGATTCAACAGGAAAGTGGGGATAAAATTATCAATATTTGTAGAGTAGGAATCAAAGAAACAGGAAACTATAAATAAAAATAAAATTATGGGTGGGTTGTATAAATCAATGGAATCATCGTGTAAATATCATCCAAAAACCGTAGAAGTAGTAATAAAAATATAAAAAATAGATAAATAAATAAAAATTAAAATAATAAAAACAGGGAAAAGGTGGAAATCATGAGGGTTAAAGTGATTAGAAATAGGGGGAAACCACAAAAATGCGGGTCGTCTAAGAGTTCGAAAAAAACAAAAAAATTGCAAAACTAGAAATTACTGGATTAAAATTGTTTGAAATAAGACGTGATCACCAAGTCAGTCAAAATAATTCTAAACGTAATAAACGATTAATTGAAAGTAATTAAATTAAAGATCAAAATATTAACGGAAAAGGTTGCAACGATTTTGAACCCCTACTCCTATGAGATGAGAAATATTAGCGGAAGTAACGAACAATTGATTGTAAGTATTACAAAAGACATGAGGCCAAGTAGAGCCAAATTAGATACTAAACGAGAACAGATAATCGATTAAGTTAGAGAAATTGACGAAAGGATAATCCAGATGATGGAGAAACTTAGGCGTAGATAAAAGGAAATGTTCAGGTGTAAATGAAATGAATAGTAAGAAATGAGCATAGATGAATAAAATGATGATGCTAGTTATAATTGAAAATAAAGGATTAGAGATAATAATGAATTACGAGAATAATAGTTAGCAACCAGAGGAAAATAATGATTGAAAACGATGAGTTGAGATTAATAATAATAATAAATGAGACAACAATAGCAACCGAAAGGTGTAAAACATACGGAAAAAGCCGAAAACTTCATGAAAGCCGTTAAATAAATTCTGAGTGGACAAGTAAAACACAACTTAAACAGTGAAAGCTGAAAAATCACACATAAGGTACGGTAAAAGTTTCGATGCATCATTTTGTTAGTGTATTTTGTAATGTTATTTATATTATATTATATGGAAATGATACTGGAAAGTAAGATTTAAAACCGAGCTATCATAACGATAGTACGCTTATTCCGATGGGGAACCTTGATCAACCCGAGGAGAGGAAGGTAGTAGGATATCCGTCGCAAATGTTGGGGAGTTTCTGGCGAGAGATTGATCACCTCTCTGGGGAACAAACCAACGTGATTACTACAATTTTTGAATTGGGAAAGTGAAGGGGAAACCGAAAATAAAAATAAAAATTGGAAAATGCGCATGAGTTAGACGTTAAAGGTACCTAGAAATATTCTTTTTTCCCTAGCTGGTGGTGAGGCACCAGAGGACAGCTACGGACTGTCGTGTTCAGGTTCTTATCAGCCAAGGGACTGATGGCGCTGAGCCGTTCGATACAAAAACCCGGATCACACACCGAGTATCGAACGATTCTTTTTATTGCTGGGAGGAACTCGATACAACAACCCGGATCCCACACCGAGTATCGGGGCCAAACGGTAGGTGAGATGTGAATTAACCGGTAAATGGTTCATACTCAAAATGTCCTACTAAGGTCAGATAAGGGCGGCCGAATTGAGCCGGGAAATCTGACGGTCAGATAAGGGCGGCCGAATTGAGCCGGGAAATCTGACGGGAGGGGCGGGCAGAGATTTGATAGTTTATTGATAAAATTTTCCGCTCCCATATTTAATCGCTTCCTTTTCTTTTCACTATTCGGGAAATCAAGTAAACCGCTTTTGGAACTTGATTGAACGTCTAGGCATTTCCATACTTTTATATTCTCCGAGGTACACAACCCGGATCCCACACCGAGTACTGAGGGAATGTTTTTTTATTGCCCAGCAAGGAGTTTGGTACAACAACCCGGATCCCACACCGAGTACCAAATATCCGAATGGCGGTGAGTAAAGCGTAACCGGAAGAATGCGCGGCCAAAAGACGCCATGGCTTGAGAGTCAGTGTGAGGCCTCAAACATACCCAAAAGTCACTGATGAGCTCAAGTCCGGTGAAACAATGAGAGATAATATGAATAAGACGAATATGAATATGAGTAAAGATGAAATTGATAGAATATGATTATGATTAGATATTAGAGGCCATAGAGTGCCAGATGAGATATGATTATGAGGCCATAGAGTGCCAGATGAGATATGATTATGATTAGATATTAGAGGCCATAGAGTGCCAGCTGAGATATGATTATGATTAGATATTAGAGGCCATAGAGTGCCAGATGAGATATGATTATGATTAGATATTAAAGGCCATAGAGTGCCAGTTGAAATGAGATTAGAGATTGAAGGCCACAGAATGCCAGTTAGAAATAAGATGACGAAGGCCCCAGAGAGCCAACGGAATGATAAGGTCATAGAGCGACTGAGGATTAAGTAAACGATTTTTAATTTACAGATTGAATGAGGGTATGAATATAATGATTTTATTATTGTAATATAGATAATTAATGCGACCACATAGATAATTGATAAGACTATATAGATAATTGATACGAGGTCGATAGATAATTGTTACGAGATATAGATAATTCAAAATAGACTTAAAAATGAAGGGAGATGAAGCGAAAGAAAAATTATTACAGCGAATAAAGTTTACGGAAAAAGACAAGAGAATTTAAATAAAAAGGCCCATAGAGCAACAGTGGTTAAAGTTTAAGGAAAAAGACGAGAAGAGTTAAGTAAAAAGGCCTATAGCGCATAGAAATTAAGGAACGTTTTTGGACCAATGATAGAGATAAAGGAGAATAGTAAACGAGACGATTATTGATATGATGGTGATGATTTATTTGATTAAAATAGTTAATTGATACGACCGGATAGATAATTGATGCGACTATAAGGATAATTTAGACGAAACAAATAGATAATTGATACGAGCTATAGATAATTTAAAATAAAATTAAAATGAAAAAACAAAAATTAAAAAGATAAGAAGTTGACGTAGAGAAAAGAATTAAGGAAAAGCAGTGAGAGTAGTACGATAAATTAATTTGGAAATTTATATACTAGAAGTGTTATTTATGTTTAGATAATTGACAAAGAATAAAGAGATCAAGTAAACGACGAATAATAGAGCCGCTGAACTAGAGATAGAATCAAGAAAACGAGTTACGAGAAACCGGAATCAAGGAAACCATTGTGTAGAGAAACAGAAAATATACCAAAACAAACGGAGAACAAGGATAAAGAAATAGACCATGTTATTGAAATTCAAAGAGAGTGAAAAGCGGCAACGGATAGAAAACTTAATACAGTAGCGATAGCAGAACCAATGATTACAACAAGATTAGAAAGTTTGGAAACAGAAGCCGAAAAATATGATAAATTAACGGAAAAGCTAACCGATAAAGGAAACAACGTGAAATCACCCGAGCTAGGAATTCCAATTCAGTTGAAAACAAGTACAGAGATGGAAAAACTCCGAGAGGAAATGAACCAAGAGTTGCCAAGTAAAAACACGGATAAAACAGAAATATTTTTGAGAGAATCAACAATGTACAAAATCGTACGAGATGAACCGGAAATGAAGGGCCGAGAACCAATATCTTCAAGTTTAAAGAGGAATGTACAGGAGATGCATTCAAAAAAGAAAATGCAACAAAGAAGATTTAAATGGCGAAAAGGAAACTGGAAATTCGGAAATGAAAACAGTTGAAACAATAAGAGCTGAAACAAGGAAAACAGAAATCGTACGGGAAGAGAAAATATTAACCACAATAGAAGAAAGAGTCGAAAGAGAAAATGAGCAAACCGAGTTAAAAGATCGAGTATCAGAACCAATGAAAGTAGTGATGGAGATAACGAGACAAACGAAAGATATTTACCCGCAACCAAATCAATATATTGAAAAACCATTACGAATTTACGATATTCCAGTTAAGAGGATTCAAACAATAGGGGTAAATTTATAAAGTGTAATAATTATTTCAGGATTAACAACGCGAACTACAATCAAATATGTGATATCTATTCAAAAGAAGGATGCAGAACTGACCGAGGTTATCAACTAAATAATTGCCAAGGATATGATAGAAGAGTTCGCACAGAAGGAGAAGAAATGATAATCTGTTTTAATTGCAATCAAAGCAGGCATATGTCAAAGAATTGTCGAATGAGAAGAATTCAAGGTCAACAAAAACCAAATCAATTCAAGAAGAGTCCATAAAATAACCCAAAGCAAGAGGTCAGACATTTAAGAGATAGGGCGATAATGAGTACAACAACAAGATTCGAGATTACAACCTGTTTCAACTGCAACCTAAACGGACATTTGGCTGAAAATTGTCCAATAGAGAGAAAATCGGGACAACCAAAAACGAAAATTATAGTCAAAGTACACAAAGCAATCAAATACAAGAGAGTGAGCAATTAAGAGGTATGATTAAACGAATATCCGCAAACAATCAAAGACAACGAAGTAATACGAGGAGAAACAGGAATGATTTTCGATATTTATGGACCGGAAAATATTCGGAACAGCAAAAAGTCGTTATTAAAAACAGGATCGACTCTAAATGAGAAGGACAATAAAGGAAAAACGATGTTAAATTACGTTATGATGTCGCGAGAAGCAAGAGCAATAGATTTAGTTACGATAAATGCAATTCAAGAAGACATCGAAATAATAGGACAAATTTAAACCCAATCCTTGGAGCAATCGGGAGAGGATACGATAAAGCAGCAGCAAAACTGATCAATTGGAGAAAAAAAGAAAATCCGATAACGAAGTTATAGACGTAAACAAATTCGAAAGCAATGAAAATATATTACTAAAAAGAGCAATAAATTCCGAGTATGCATTACCAAGGACGATAAAAGCCCTGTTAAAGAGAGGAGAAATAAAATTCATGGACAATAAAAGAGAGCCTAGAAGATAACAAAGAGGGAGAAAACCGAGAGAGTAATAAAAGGCAAAATCCAGTAGCATACAAAGAAATAGGACAACAATCAAAGCCAAATAACGTAGACAATCAGAAAAGATCAAAAGATGAAGAAAACACAGACAAAATCTGTTGGAAACAAATGATGGACTCACAGAAAATTCAAAATCGAGAGAACAAAGCAAGTCAAAATATAAACCAATACCCAATAGCCAAGTGAGATCGACATATATCATGTAACTGACGAGAGATGCGGAGGGATACGCACCTTGCGCGAAGACCCTTGGAGATAAAGTAATAAATAGTTAGAAATGTGCATATAATTTATATAATAGATATGTTTATATAGTAATGTATAAAAGTAGTGTATAAATATTATATGGAATGAGTATAATAATATCCGATAATATATAAAAGTAGTATATAAATATTATACTCGAGGAGCGAAAACAAATTTAAAAATCAGTCGATGTGACAAAGAATAAAGCGGAATGAGAAAGACAAGTGATGCAATATTACGTTAAAATTGAGAAACAAATCAATTAAAAGCTAATCAGATCAGGATCAGAAATTGAAATAAACCGACTAAGAGATACCGAAGTCGTCAAGAAAATCAGAGACAAGAGTAGACTTGGAGTGCAATTTAAAACTTGGAAAATCCAGTACAATCAGATGAGAGACGAAAATCAAGAACAACGAAAACAAAGTCACGATCGGAGCAAGATAAAGCAGCAAAACAGTAAAGGAACTATCAACACGAAACGAAAGCATTGAAGAAATAGATGAAATACCAAGTCAATCAACAAAAAAGACGAGGGGGAATAATTTATCAAAAAACTGAATCAAGTAATGAGAAACTGTCGAATAACAACAAAGGACAGCTAACTGAGAAACGAAATTTGTGGTGATTGAGTTAAATGGAAAAACTAAAAAGACAAAGAAATAAATGTAGCAAAAGAGTGGAAGAGACTCAAAATTAAAGCCAGGAAAAGAGCAAGAAAGACGTCCAATTGCAAGTGAAACTAGATGCAGCCAAACGAGACAAAATGAATATTACGGAAATAGCAATTTCAAACATGACTGAAGTTCAACACCGGATACAAAATAAAGAACGGACCAGAGAAAAAATCAAAGAACAACCCAACAATCAAAAACCCGACAACAAGAAAGATAAATCAAATCAGTAAAGAGAGAAGGCAAAGGGCAATGCCAACAAATGACAAGACGAAAGATGATGAGGCTGAACTACCAAGTGCAGCCAATCAAAATGGAATATTGAAAGGATCTTGCAAATCGTAGTAAAGACAAACAAAGAAGATAAATGATGTCAAAATAAAGTTAATACCAATCACAGAAACGAGAAACCAGATATGATAATAAAGGCAACAGAAATCAAAAGGAAGAGAAACAGAAAGTCAAACCGCTTCCTAAAATCAAGAGGAATGATAACGAGTCTTATTAAAATAGCTCGAAATTTGTGGAATGCGAAAGCAGCATGATATTGGCGATGAGGAAGAAGATGGCAGTAATAAACCCATATATACAACCTAGTATCCCCTAGAAAGATGTCGAAATATCCCACAATCAATCAATCGATGCAAAAATTAACTGTAACAAATATGCCGATATATGAGAAAACCCAAAGGATACCAATTACGGACGGATCAATTCCTATTATACCCAATGGTCAAAGGATTAAAACAAGAAAAACAGATCGTTCAAACCCTCAGAACTCTAGAAAATCAAATCGAAAGTCAATAGAAAAAGGAAACACCCATCAAGGAAACAATATTAAAATAATCATGGATGATCTTTAGAAACCCTAGAAAATAACAAAAAGAACCGAAAATCGAGAACAAACAGCCAAAATTGATAACTGAAAAGAAGAAACTCAAACCAACCTCAAAGAATCATGAATAATCCCGAACCGATCAATTATCATCAAACAATCGAGACTAGATAATATGATAAAGGGTCAGCTATCCACAGAATCCAATTGAACGCCACCCAGTTCAAGATGCAAAGAAAAATCAACAGACGAAAGTTAGAATGTCAATTTACAACTCAAAACCCTAAATAAACCAGCAAGAAAGGAGTCTTGAACTAAACATTCTATCTATTCTTCTTATTTGAGATTCACTAAGCCTGCCAATCTTCCAAACAATCGGCATCTAATGAAGTCAATTCCCCAAACCAAACAAAATCTCAAAGTCAAATCGCACAACAGATATCGAATCGTCAAAATATCAGAACCTGCTGAAGAAAGTAATCAATCAGAAACCAAGAAACTCAAGGCATCAGCGAGACGAATACCCAAGTGACAGAATATTGAACTCATGATTAACAATGAACTAATGATTCTTAGACTATTAACTATTCTTTATGTGTGATCATGACCGGACTGTATGTCCTCCTTCACTTCATCTTGTAAACCGTATATTGATGTATACTGTATGATTATTTTTATGCATGTGGGTTTTAAGGTCACGACCATGTAGCTCGTAGACCCAATTGAATGGAAAAAGTAAACTCTGCATAATTCATAGCTTAGATCTTTAAGAAATTGCGGGTCGCAATTTTACGGGCCCCGGAGTGTTTTATGTTGGGCCAGCACACCAATAGCCTTGAGAATTGTTTAAATGCATCAGTAATACAGCACGAAAACCCAGCACCAAGATAACTTAAAATACAATATACAACACCAATTAAACACTTTAAAATCTGAGAGAATATAAATAAATATAAAATCAAAAACATAAAAATAAAATTAAAATAATAACAAAATGCACCAAGATTCGCACGATACCTACACAAATATAACAAGAAAACACAACAAATTCGACTAAATTGAAAAAATTAATAAAAGTTCATTAAAATGAAATTTAAATCGAAAATTTGAATTAGTAATAATTCAATAAAAATCTTAAATAAAAAATTATAAAAATAAATAAAAAAAATAATAAAATTAACGAATAGAATTTACTAGAAAATAACAAGGTCGAATTTTGTTTTACTGCATCAAATTTCACACGCGAGAAAAATAGGTATAAATACCGATGTGTTTTCACAAATTTTCAGTCTTATTTTGCAGAGAAAATTTTCATTATAGAATTGTATAACTGGTTGTATGGCTGGTTGAGAGCCATGCATTCAGGCAATTAACACGGGTAAGTGTTTTGCCTGAACACGATCACTCTCAACTGGTGCAATATTTATTAGTTGATTTTTTCGAAGAGAATTGATGGGTAATTTTTCAATTGAATTTATGTATGACTTTTCAGATCGAATTGATGGATGATTTTGTTTATGGATAATTTTGTTTTTCCAATTGAATTTATGGATGATTTTTTTGAATCAAATTTGTGGGTAATTTTTCAATTGAATTTATGGATGATTTTTCAGATTAATTTTATGGATAATTTGTTTTCCAATTGAATTTATAGATGATTTATCGAATTAAATTTATGGGATTTTTGAAGTAAATTTTATGGAATGGATACAATGAATTTCAACTGTATGCAGCCGATGTAATATGCTGAATAAATATTTTATATCTACAGCCTTAGTGCAGCGAAACTTTTATTCCAAATGCTATGGTAAAATATTATTTGTTATTCCTTTTCCGGCCCACAGCCAACACATAACGCAAGAAAGCAAAATCTACATAGTACAGATGCATGTAAGTGCGTGGAAAATCGCCAATGATATGTACCCGTGAAGGCTCAGCGTGCGGAACGCAGGAGTTGGAACGTCAATATTATCCGTACATAGGGGAAATTGGAGGGTAAATGAGTAGTTTATTGGCTGCTCCTTCACCATCCGTTTTCTGTAAAATTGACATAAATTTTTAACAACAATCGGCTCAAAATCTCTAACACGAGTAGTCCAGTGGGCACTCATTAACTATGAAATGAACATAAATAGATCTTAAGGACAAAAAGAGGGAATGGGTAGCGGGGAAAATTGCGAAATCGTTGCAACAGTTAAAATGAATAGCCATCGGAAAAAGATTAATCCGAACGACCAAAATCATGAAAAATAATGTTTTAAATAAGAATTAAATAAATTAATTTGAGTTGAGGCGGAGAATATGGGCGGGACGCTGCTCAAATTTTCCGAACTAATTCAGATACTTAACAAAAATAGTAACGTAAAAATGGAATGCGTAAAATAAGGGCGGAACGCTGCTCAAATTTTCCGAGTCAATGAAAATACTTTGTCGAAAACTGTAGAATAGGGATGAACCGTAAAATAAGGGCGGAACGCTGCTAAAATTTTCTAATTTACAAAAATACTTTATCGAAAACCGAAAAATATAGATGAACTACGGCTAATGTTGTATATCAATAAACAATTTTAACGCTGAGGAATAAGGAAGGATCCCTACAAAACCTTAATAAATATAACGATAATGATAAGGGTAATGGTAATTATAACAATAATAATATTGATAATAATAATAATGATAATAATAATAATAATAATGGTAATAATAATAATAATCATGGTATTTGTAGTAATGATTGATAATAATTATGATAATAATAATAATAGTAGTAATAATCATAGTAGTAATAACAATAAATATAATGGTAGTTATAGTAATAAAAATAATAATATAGGAAATGGTAGCAACAATTAAGAAAGGTAATACAGATAATAGCAACAATAATAGTGCTGGTAATAATAATGGGAAACATTGAAGTGATAATAGGGATAAAAGGGTGAAAGATATAATGTGGGTGTATTTAACATAACAAAGGGTGTACAGGCCAAAGAATAATCTTCGACATGGACAATAATAAGAAGGACTATGGGAATAGACATAACAATGAATGATATGAGGGTATAGGTTAACATTTGAAGGAGATAGGAGAATAATGGGACCTAAGAATCAAAAGCGAGCACAGGTCTTCTATCGACAGCTCGTGAACCCGAGGATTGTCCGAGCAACTATAGTACTAGCACATGGTACTCAATTTTTGCGGACAATCCACCACTTGAACACATTACCAACGTTGCCTAGCAACGGGTGCCAAGTGGCGGTTAGTATCATTTTGTATGGCGTTACTGGGACAACCATGAAGATAAGCAAATAATGAAACCCTGTAACCCACCAATAATAAAAAAATATTAATCTTATTAATAATATCAGATAAGTGAATAATAAAATAAGTATTTGCTGCAAAGTAATTATTATATTGTTCAAAAAAGTTTCGGTTATTAAATAATCCTCTTTGTGACAAGAATGCAAAGTTGATGCTTACAAAGAAATAACATTTAATGAAGAATATCTTTTGCTAACAGGCATTATGAAGTTGATGTAATTAACTAGCATATTTCAATAAATGCATGACTTATACACATGCTATATGACTTCATGTACGAATTTGATTGGTTACACACCTAATTCTACAGGTATAACAGAGGTAAAATTTAATTTCATCCATTAAATTGAAAGATGAATAACAAGAAGAATGGTGATAAAACAAGCCCAATTATTAAAATAAATCAAGAAACAAATCAAGATAGATATCCAACCAGTGCAAATATATCATATCTATAAGATATATTTCTTTGTCGATGAAATTCTATATCAATTCTCAAATGGAGTGAAATTGATCAAGTCTCAATATTCAAGCTTCATATATTGAAAGTAGATGTTGTTGCAGTAAGTAAAATGTTTACGAACAAAAATAAGAATCTAAAATACAAAAAAAAATATATTCATCAACAATCGAAATACCCAATTTCATGATGCATTTGAAGAAAATAGCGAAAAGTGGTTTATGAATATTTCAATATAGCAATATAAAATTGATACCTAAGATGATTCGACACCAATTTGGACAGTAGAAAGTGCTCGACATGCCCTTTTTAATTATATTTTGAATAAATTATTGTAGAATCTAGTATACTGTTTTAAAAAATTGCGACAACTTCGATTAAACAACGATAAAATTTCAAGCATATAGGAATGAAAAATTCATGTGGAATGTTAAAATTAATGATTTAATCGTCGATTTAAACAAATTATGTTATCACACAATCTTTCGTTAAAGAAAATAAAAATTTCCATAAAATAATATTACACAATAGTTATATAATAGTAACCTAATCACCGATTAAAACAAAATTAAAATTTAAAAAAAAGAGTGGGTATCACAAATAATTTGGGGATGGTTTTTTGTAAATTATTTATTAATAGGTTAGGTTACTCTTACCTTTTGTCCAGAGTCGAGGATTTTACATATTATCTGGACAGCACAATACTATTTACTTGGATTATAAAATACATTAGATTTAATCTCCCTTTCATATTTGGGGCTAACAAAACTTATTAAAAATTAAATAACTAAATTCAAGCTGAGTAAAATAAATTTTTTTCGGAATAAAAAACAGAAACTGACTCCTTAAGCGTATAACAAATAATATTCATATAACGAGAAATGTTTAGTAGATTTAAACATAAAAATCAAATTAATTAATTAATATTAAAAAATGGTTATAACATTAATTATCGAGGATTGAAACAAAACACAATAACGCGGGTTTCATCGAGCATGAATTTGGTGGCCAATTTGACTGACCTCACCAGAACAGCCGAACATAATTTGGTGAAAAAGTAACGAGCTTCATATTTTGTGCGAGATCATGATTCATATTCTAGTGTTTCAATATAACTAATATTTGAATAATTAACATGATAAAATATCTTTAACCCAACAAATTGAAAGATAAAAGATTGAACAAAAATCACCATTTATTTTTAAATAATGATTAGATTTCCATTGAAATTTTCAAGTCCAGAAGTACTAATAAACTAATACAAAATTTTAGGGCATTCAATATGTTTTGAAAAATAACATTTTTGCAATAAAGTAAATTTAAAATATATTCTGAATTTCGATTGCTCTCAACACGAAAATATTTGGGGAACTTTGGTTTACATACGCGTAAAAGGGTTGAAAATGAAAATATGTAGACATTTCATATCAATATAATGTACACAAGTGGCGTCAAAGAGGTTAATCGAAAGAAGAAACATATTTGTATTTTGAAATATCATCACTTTTAGTAAATAATTTTATGAAATTAATAACAAAGTTATTAATATTTTTACTTAAAATAAACATAAAATAAATAATTAAATAAATTGAGGAAAAATGATCATCATGTTAAATATGCTCATCTTCAAGCCACTCTTCTGGAATCTGTTTTAAAATTGCTTTTGCATAATATCTAAATATTAAAATTAATTTAACGATAAAAATGAGCATTAAACAAATGATATCCTAATTCAGTGGTTCTCAACCTCTTTCAGGCAGCGCCACCTTTTAAGCATTCTTAGCAGCCTCCCCTCTTCATTAAATTTTAGAGTAAATGTAATGGGTCAACTTTTTATTTTGTTTATGTTGGACGTTTTCTCCTGAGATGTGGACAATGTACTTAAGTTTTATTGTTATTATTATTATTATTATTATTATTATTAATGTTATTATTATTATTTATTATTATTATTATTATTATTATTATTATTAATGTTATTATTATTATTATTATTAATGTTATTATTATTATTATTATTAATGTTATTATTATTTTTAATAATAATTTATTATTATTATACAAATAAAATTCCCAAAGTTAAGAGCTAAAAAAAATTCGATAAAAAATCTATGAATTTAAAAATTAGGAAATCCAAGAAACAGAATATTTGAAAATTGGATATTAATTGAATTATCAACAAGAGAGAAAATAAGAAACGATAATCAAGATTTTTATAAACCAAATATTAAAGGTTCTCTTTTCTAAACAACATTACCATTTCCAATTTGCTTATCGTCGTTAGAAAAAATAAGTCTTCAATTCTCAATATCATTTAAAATCCTGAACATAGTATAGTTCGAGAACCTATTATTGCTAAACAATTCAAGCCTCCAAACGCAAAAGTTTACAAGAATTCTGACAATAATCCTATCAAAGGAATTAAACAAATAATAATAATTATTGTTGTATTTAGCGTTGTTGTTAAATTATAGAACTTACGTTATAAGTTATTAATTGATAGTTTTATTTTAGTTCATTTTTGTATCTAATTATTAAAGTAATTTGACACAACAATCACCCCAGGCCGTACCGATACACTTTTACAGGAGACTGGGATGGCCCATTACAAGATCTCTTTTGTTCACAACTAATATGTACATCAAACACTAAACACAATAAACATAATAATATACACATAATAGTAAGTATAATTAAAAAATTTATATTTTATAAATTTAGTAAATAGTTATCAAATTTTTATAGTTTATAAGTAATATATTAAAAATAAATTCCAAAAATTAATCAGAAATTTTTTTAATGATCCTTACAATTTAAAGCATAAACAATGAAAAATATTTCATATTTATTTAATTTTATTTATAACATATTCAGACAAAAATATACTTCGACAATATCATATTTTATAGTAAATAATAACACATGTTTTAATAATTGTGCATGTTTTTATGAAATCCAGCCGCTCTTAAATTTTGAAAACAGCTCCCATAAACCAAATTCAGACCAGTAGTTTTCGCCACAAATAGAGGTTATATCACCTATGTTGGGAACCAGTGTATTCAATGATTATCATTATATGTTCAATTAGAATAATTATACATTAAATATATTTTGGAAAGACTACCCGTCAACTATGCACACGAGTACACACATTATTGAGAATAATAAGACAATGGAAGTTAAACATTAAGTTAGACGTTTCCAATTTTAAAGTGTTATCTAAGGGTTTCAAAAACTATCGAGAAAGCATTACTTGTAAAGTCTTGATGGTAAAATCATTTAACACAAAAATCCACGTGCGAGTATTTTGTGAGTTTCTAATTAATTTTATTTGGATGAATGAATTTTATTTGATTCTGCACATATAATTATGTAATTACTATTAGACCTATAATTATAATCGTTTTCTGGAAAATAAATTTAAAAAAATAGTGTTATCTTATTAATATGAATAAATAACCATTTTAAAATTATTGTTATTATAATTATTATCATTATTGTTATTATTGCTAATATTTACTTTTCTTATTAATTATAATAATTATTCAAACTATATATGATTATAAAAAAGTTTTGATTGTACCTTGTTTCTTCATTCGAGTCCTTTGCCATTTTTCTAGAAATCTCAATAATTTTATTTTTGATTTTATTGTTTGAATTGAGATTTTGTAAATTTTCAGTAAGTAACCAATTTACATTTTCCGCAAAGATTTTCCGAACATTCCCATTTCGGTGATGAAGTGCTAGTTTATTCAATGCAATCAAAGATTTTTCAAGTGATAAAGAAATCAGAAAGCATTTTATTGTCTTATTGAGATCGTCTCGAATGAATTTGTTAATTTCTCCAGCTTTCCCAATGATTATCGCAGCAATTAAATCTGCGTCCGAATCAAGACCGAGACCGAGGCATTGAATGACTTGTGTCAAAGTTTGAATTCCAAGTCGGCTTACCTTTATTTTGATAATCAAAAATAGTTAATAAAATAATCAAGGACATTGAAAGTTTCCAAACAGATTCAAAAACTTACTTGTGATCTCAAACTTTTTGTTGTATCGGAAATCAAAGAAAGGATCCATCTTATTTGATTTGAATCTAATAAACCCACTTGGTCGCTACGCATTAATTGTTGGATTCCCGATAGGCCCTCGCAGATTTTATTCCAGTCAGAGTCAGCTAACCGGGAAGCTATGTCATCCATCATAACTTGAAATTTTTTCATCTTCCTGGTGTATTTGATGATAATAATTAGGTTGGAATTCAATTTTAACTTATCTCAAAAATCCAGCAAATTAAATTATTTTAGCTTCTAATCTGACTAATATTAAAATCTCATATATAATTTTGCGTTTTATATATTTTTATTTCTTCGTTGTATTTATTCCCTCAACT
Organism: Schmidtea mediterranea; assembly: GCA_022537955.1. NCBI lineage: Eukaryota > Metazoa > Platyhelminthes > Tricladida > Dugesiidae > Schmidtea > Schmidtea mediterranea. Next base: position 118,297,296 of record CM039679.1, read on the forward strand.
CTTTCTCCCCAAATAAAATCTTCACTGTTTACGTAGAATGTGCATTTTTAGTTACCTGTAAAAACAATTTTAATGCCTAAGAACTTTGTATTATATAGTAAATCCAGCAAATTAAAGAATTTTATTGTCAACCTAATTAAAATTTTCAGATAATGCAACCGAAGAGGAATATATATATATATATATATATATATATATATAATATATATATATATATATATATATATATATATATATATTGGCAAAAGCTCACAGAAATCTTCACGAAGCAGTGCAAACTACATGACGATGATGATAAGTTAAATGCTATTTTTCAAACTTGTGGTCCAGCGAATATGTCGATAATCTGCAGCTTCAATACTTATATAGAAGCTTTCGCAAAATTGGATTTCAAATAGATCAAACCATTCAAAATTTCTGGCAATATTCCTTCCATTATTAATTTTGATGAAGTAGCTTCTATCATATATCTTACATATGATTGTCCCTGGCTAACAAAGTTGTAAAATAATTGAAAAAATTTGTTAGATTTTTTAAAATTTTAAGATTTTTTAGGTAATTGTTTTAGGTAATTGTTCGCATGCAGATATTTTCTTACAAAAAATTTATCTGCAATTTCAAATTCCAGACAGTTCTATTTATAATGTTTATTTGACATTAAATATAAGAACTTCTTTAATTTTCATCATGATTACTTTATTTTAAATTGAATTTAGTTAATGGCCATTTAATAGTTTATAGGGCAATTTTTGAAATAACACGTATTAATGTTAAAAACTTAATTTTGCAATGGTTAATTAATTTTTTAAGAAATTAAATTTATGCTAGAGACACTACAGAATGCAAATGCACAAGGAATAAATGTTACTGAAACCAAATAGTAATTTATAAATAACAAATAAAAACATTCGTTTTAAAACTAACCTTAAAATTAAACAAAAACGGGAAAAAAATACTTTAATAAGAGGAATGATATCATTTTTCCTAATTTTTCTGTGGCTTAGAATTTTATAATAATATTTATCCAAATTTTATACTGATGGTTAATAATGTTAAAAACAAAATAATTTTTAATAAATATGTAACAAACTCATTTTTTTGATTTTCGAATTTAGACATTTGATTTCCTTCGAGATCTAAAAATATATAATATCATATATTTTAATTAAAAAATAAAAATGAATGAAAAAAGTAATAATTAATTTTAAATTCTAATTTTATTATAAAATGTATAATAAAATATTTGATGGTGAATATAGAATTATTAATCGGATTTGATATGCATATGGTTTTCAGAAGTTTTCAAAAATATGGTTTCAGAAGATGATGAAGAAAAACATATTATTGGCTAAACAAATGATAAGTCTATACTAAATCAAGAAGATGATGAACCTAGTAATCAAGAATATGATGAACCAACTGGTCAAACAATTATCGATGATATCGATGCTTCAGAAATGTTTTGTAGTGATGATAATTGTTCATGTAATAATTAATAAATATTGTTAATAATCAATAATTTGATAACAATACTGTAGATAAAAAACAAAAAGTTTTATAAAAAACTATTTATTTAAAACATTATTACAATAAACAATAATCCGGTGACACATTTTTAAAATATTTTCTATTATATCTTCTGCTTTTAGGGAATCTTCCTGTTTCTTACCAAGATCTTTTAATGGTTCCCAATTTCTATTTTGATACACCATTAGACATATTTTATTCTCAATTATCAAAATTATTAGTTTAATATTTATACAGATCATCATTAAATAAACTACCTTTACTGACTATTAAAAATAATACTCATAAAATGAATGGTATTTCTCTAGAATTTGTTTGATATACATAAAAGCCGCTATGACGCGTGACCAATTTATGTGTGATTCGAAAGCGAACAAAGTACCATTTTAAAATGATATTACTTTGCTCGAATCGATTTCTGATTGAGAAAATCAGAAAAATCCATCAGATTTTCTTTTGTAATCATGTTTGCATAATAAACCAAGACACTCAAACTTGATACAATTTCATTTTCTTGTTATTCATTCGACATTAGGCCGTTGATTATTGTAATAATAAAATTCGATGGATTCATTTTTATAAAATATTGTCAATAATGCAATATTTACACATTAAATGTGAGAAAATGATTGGTGGATGTATTGGGGTATAATAATAATAATAATAAACATAATAATAATAATAATAATAATAATAATAATAATAATAATAATAATAATAATAATAATAATAATAAAATTATTATTAATAATAATAATAACCATAATAATAATAATAATAATAATAATAATAATAATAATAATAATAATAAATAATAATAATAATAATAATAATAATAATAATAATAATAATAATAATAATAATAATAATAATAATAATAATAACCTGGCGCTCAGAGAAATCTGAGCGCCTCCCGGCATAGTACAGATGAGAGCCATTAGCTCGAAAGTAGTATACTATTGGGAAATGTACTGAAATGTACAATAAGACGAATCTGTATCACTTAATGTATCGTATATTCTTTGAATATAATCAGACATAGTGATCAATGAAACTAAGTTTTCAAGTAGTTTTGGTAGTCTGATAGATTGTTACCAGTTTCTGTGTTGAATTTGTAGTACACAGAGGTATGATGGTATCTACCATAGTTTCAAGTGAAAGGAGGTTCAAGATAAAGATTCGTCTTATTGTCTTGCCTTAAAACCAAATTTTGCAAACTTATTTGATGTCCTACTTAAATGTTGACCAGACGCTGAGGACAGTCTTCAAAAAGCCGACAACCCTGATAGATGATCGAAGAAAAGATGCATACAAGGGAATGAGTCAGCGGAAGTCATCATAAAGAAAATAATGACCGTGACAAAATGAATGTAGCCCATGAATGGAGGGATAAAGGTCAAAAAGGAGATCACTTTAAAATAGATGAAAAAAGTCGAAGAGATCAAAGAAATGATATATAACGTGGAGAAAATTAGAAAACAATAGATAGTGAACATAATGAATATTGTGTTTAATCATAAGAACATTAAGAGTTACAGAGTCAATGAGGTAAGAAGAAACGGCAGCGTAACCTAAAACGAGAGGAATTATAAGAGTTAGTGTGTTGGACATTCCATAAAATATGACACTTGTATAATATAAGGTGGTTTGGATGCGATAAACAAGGCTATATCGGAAGGAATTGTATAACTATAAAATGCAGAAAATGTAACTTTAATGTCAATTTTTTTTATCTTCATTTCTTTTCAAACAATCGATCAATATTTTGATTACAATTTATCAAAGACTTTTCGTTAAAAAATGAAAAATTAAAAAGTTAAAAGTAGTTTAGTAATGTCAGTTTAAATTTTCTGCAATAATTTCTAATTTTATCAAATTTTGATTTAATTTTCTATATATTTAGTATCAAATATTAAGAAACGATACTGTTGAACTTTTTCAGGAAACTTAAATTAAATATTTACTTTTCGAATCTTCCTTCATTAATAGAGGATAACTGATGGTTCTTTTTGGTGTAAATTTCATTTGATTGTTGTCCGAATTATGAATACGAGGCAGCAGATTATCTGCGACTTCAGCTGAAATATGTATTTATTAATGGAATATTTATATATATATATATATATATATAAAAGTAATTATTCTAACCCACAGATGCACAGACCGTGACGCTTCACTGACTTACTTTTACTATCTGTTTTGCAGGTATAAATATAATAAATATATATGATAGATGACTTTCAAGTTTTTTCGCCTTTCCAATAATCCACAGTAAATTAAATTGGTCTCCTGGTCTTTCTAAACCAAGTCAATTTTATTTATTACACTGTTCACTCTTGCTAACAGCTATTTGCTTTATTTGCTTTAGAACTTTGCTTTATTTTCAGTGAAAAATAATTATTAAATTATATGAAATCTATATAGATTATATGTAACTTCGGACACTTACTATATGCTATTAAGGGGACCATGGAAGCTGTGATTATATGAGTTTTGACCTAAGTAACATGGAGCACTAGAAGTAACATTTCCACTGATTGCTAGTCAAATTTCATCTCATCATAATTTGAATATCATTAAACGGCTTTCTTTAGTTATAATCTACATGGATTAAACCGGAAAAAGATGGAGAATCGCCCATAATATAAAGAAATGTGAAGGGAGCTGATAATGTTCAAATTATATTTAAATTTCTCCTATTTCGATAATAAAAGCTTAAATAATCAGTGTCATCCTCATTAACTTCATCCGATATATATGATGTTTTTATAATAATTTTTATATGATTTTCAAAAATTATAGTAAATTAAAATTTGGAAAAATAAAATAACAAATTAAAAAATAATCAAAAAAAAATGAAATCAATATTTTCCCGGAGAAATGGGTATGTGCCGACGCCAATTGACGAGACAAGTACGAAAATAATAATATAAAATTAATGTGGGACCCCTAGAAAAAGTTATTAAGAAAATACAAATTAATTAATTAATTAAAACAACGAAAACAAATAAATTAAATTAGGGAGAAATTCTCCGATTTTAATAAATTTAATTATCTAAGGGAACTAATTGGTTCCTAATGTCATTTACTCTGAAGTTTTCTCCCGGGGTACGGCAGAACCGGTTAAAAGAGATTCGGGAAACTTTCAGTTGTAACAAACTTTTTGTAAAACTCAATTTTAGGCATTTCGTGGAAACAATGTTTCAAGTCTTCACGAGGTTGAAGATCAATCAATTCCATTTGATACTCAAATGGAGTTTCGTCAGCCTTAACATGGAATGGTGTTAAAAATAACGCTCATTCTGCATTAAATTTATAGAATACAGCGAATCTACGTTGGAATTTAAATTTCAGTTCCCAAAGAATATCTGCATAACAACAAAAAACTTTTGGACCATTTACAACCTCATTACAAAGTCATTTAGTAAAGGAAAATACATTGCCACGTTATTGTCCAACTGCTTGATCCACAAATCTAACTTTTCAACTAATGATTGAATTTTTTGAAAGCAATCTGTTATGAGCTTTCCTTCTCCTTGCAATTCGACATTAAGGCTGTTGAATTTTTCAGTGATTTCTACTACGAAACATAGATCTAGCAGCCACTGTTCATCGTAGAGCTCTTTTACATCATCAGAATTTTCAAACATGAATAATCTAATCTCTTCACGGATTTCGTAAATTCGTCTGAGTGTCTTTCCTCGACTCAACCAACGAACTTTCGAAAAATAAATCAAATCTCCATATTCAGGCCGAATTTCATTCAAATATTCTTGAAATTGTCTATGTTTCAGTGCGTTATTTTTAATTTTGTTAACATTTCCAAGAATGACAGTCATCACAGTTCCAATATCAACGATCGGGACGCACAAATTTTCTAAATGAAGGAAGCAATGAATCGTGAATAGCTTAGAGATATCAATATCGTTCTTTTTCAAATACTGAATTAGTAAGACTACAGCACCAACGTTTGTTTCGACCATAGCCAGGGTACCGTCAGTTGTCACTCCAGACAATTTACTATATGGGCAAGCGAGGTTGGCAAGCGAGGAAACAATAACTTCTACGATATCAACACCTTTGGTCGTGTCTTTTAAGGAATGAAAATCCAACAGTTCTTCGCAAATGTTGAAATATTTGTCATTGCCTCTGATAAAGATTCCTAGTTGTGCTGTGTCACTCAAGTCAGTGCTTTTATGTTAAGATATAGAATAAAACGAAAAGTTTTGAATCAAATTATTGAGAGTAGTGCTTAATTTATCGGAAATCAATTCTACTCGTCGTGTCACCGTTTGTCTGGATAAGCTCAACTGTTTAATCAGCTTGTTTTATCAGGAAATAATTCTTCGGTGACAGAAATCATACAATCCTTGACAAATACACCATCAGCAAATGGTCTCATATTTCTTCCAATAATATGTGAGACCTTAAAGCTAGCTCTGACATTCCTATTTGCTTCATCAACTGGTTTTTTGAAGATCATGTACTGAGCTTGTAAATTTTGTTTTCAGAGGAACTAACTTTGCTTTGCTTTCCTCACCAATAATTTTAGCAAATGAATCGTGTCGTGAGGTTTAGTGCCGGTTTAAATTGTAGTCTTTCAAGACACTCACAGTTTCGCGACAAATCAAACATAAAGCTGAGTCTTTATTTTCGATGAAAAAATATTTTTCTTCCCATTTCTCTTGAAATTTTCGGTTTGGAGACTCATATTTTCTTTTATTGGATCCTTTTTCAGATATCATCTAAAATAATATTATTAATAATTTAATATAATATTTAAAACTAGCAACTGTTACTTACTTTTAAAATTCCTCAAAAGTTCTTGTGTTTAAAAATGACTTTTACAAAGCGAGGCAGTATAAATAAACTTTAAACTAAAAACTGAACTCGGAAAGCAACAAATATGGCTTGATTTTTTTAAAAAACTTCACCAGTAATCAGCTATAAATTTATTTAAATTATGAATATGATATTGTCATTTGTTTTTAAAGTAATGTTGTAGGCACACAAATAGCCTTAAAATATAACTTAAAATATAACATACAACACCAACTAAACATTTTAAAAGCTGAGAGAATATAAATAAATATAAAATCAAAAATATAAAAGTAAAATAAAATAAATACAAAATGCATCAAGAACCGCACGAAATTTACATAAAAAATAAGATAATAACAAGAAAATTTGACCGTAAAATGACCATTTATATAAAAGTAAAAATTAATGAATTAAATGAATAAAAATAAAATATTTTTGGCTGAATAAATTAAAAATGTTAAAAATAAATTACTAATTTAAATTAAGAAATTAATAAAAATTTAATTTAGATAACACAAATAATTTCAAGGTTGAATTTGTTTAATCGCAATAAAAATAACAAGCAAGGTTAAGCCAAATTATAAGTATATATACTGATGTGTTTTGACAAATTTTCAGTCTTATTTTTCAAAAAAAAAATTTTTCAGTCCAAATCGGTTGGTGTGCATTGCAACTGTTAGCCATGCATTCAGACAATTAACACTGGTAAGTGTTTTGCCTGAACACAATAACTTTCAGTTGCTGTACATTGACATATATGTGAAGGAATGCTTTATGAATTTATTGACCAGTTATGAAAATATGTGAATGGGTGATTTGTGAATTTATTGACAAATTGATTAAAGGATGAAGCGATGAACAGTATTTATGCCAACGAACTCCCGATTGCTATGGGAGATGTGTCATGCCAAATAAAACATTTATGAACCGAAACTTTTACCCAATTGATCTGGTAAAATTTATATTTTTCCTTTTTCGGACCACAGCCAAACATATTGCAAGACAGTAAAATAAAACACCCTATCGAACTGTGTAAGTGCGGTTTAAGTCCGCCAACAGTCGTGCCCGGCGTGAGAACGCAGGAACCCAAACGTCAAATCACTGAACTAAATAGCGAAAGAGAGTAGCTCGAGAGTGGGTCTTTTGGCTCAACTTTCTTGCACTTAATTTCGATAAAATCGACAAAAATCTTTAACAACAATCGGCTCAAAATCACTAACACCGAGTAGTCCAGTGGGAACTCATTAAATATAATATGAACATAAATTGATCATAAGGAAATCGTTGCAACAGTTAAAATGAATAGCCATCGGAAAAAGATTAATCCGAACGACCAAAATCATGAGAAATAATGTTTTGAATAACATATAAGAATTAAATAAATTACTTTGAAAATATGGGCTGAACGCTGCTCAAATTTTCTGAATCAATTAAAATACTTATCAGCAATAGCAAAGTAAAAGTAGAACACGGCCCAGTAATTGATAAGATATCGGATAAGACCGTAAAATAAGGGCGGAACGCTGCTCAAATTTTCCGAATTAATTAAAATACTTCAGCGAATATTGTAAGGAAAGGGTGGAGCGTGGCTCAATTGATGGTATGATGATCCGATAAAACCGAAAAAGAAGGGTGGAACGCTGCTAAAATTTTTCGAATTAACAAAATACTTTATCGACAATTGTAAAATAAGGAGGAGTTACGACTAAATTTATACGGATCCCTACAAAAACTTAATAATAATAATAATAATAATAATAATAATAATAATAATAATAATAATAATAATAATAATAATAAATAAATTGGTAATTATAGTAAGAATAATAATAAATGTAATAGTAATAACAATTAATAAAGGTAATACATATAATAGTAACAATGATAAGGCTAGTATCAATAATAGGGAACATAGTAGCTATAATAGGGATAAGAGTAAGAGAGCTAATGTGTGAATATTTAACATAACGGAAGGTTTACAGTCCATAGAAAAATCATCGATACGGACAGCAATAAGAAGGACTAAGTGAATGGACATAAAGATAAATGATATGAGAGTACAGGTTAACCTTTGAAGGAGATAGGAGACTAATGGGACCTAAAAATCGAAATCGAGCACAGGCCTTCTATCGGAAGCTCGTTAGACCCATCGATCGTTCGGTCAAATATAGCATTAGCAATAGTGCTCACTTTTTGCGAACGATCTACCCACTCGAACACAGTTCCAACGTTGCTTAGCAACGGGTTCCGAGTGGTAAACGAAAAATATTTGTATGGGGTTGTCTGGGTAACAACCATATAGTTTCAAAATATCAACACCCAGAAACCCACCAGTAAGTAAGATTGCATATAATTTCATTGATTGAAAATTTGCGCGATTAATGTATAGGAGAGATGAAACAACAAAAGCTAGTTTCATATTGTTGTTTTATCTCACCTATTGTAGTGAGTAATTGCAGATTACACAAAGAAAGCACTAATTAATGCATTTGAAAAATTACTTTATTTTAACGGATTTTGTAACACAGTCGATCCCGGTTAATATCGCGTCCTTCGTGCATGAAAAAAGTCGATATTGAGCATGACGTGATATTATCTGATGTAAAATAATTTTATTTGGCCATTGAAATAAATATAACTCGTTTTTACGATTCAAGTAAACTTAGAATCAATTCTTTAAATTAAAAATATGCTTAATTCGATTATAAATTCTAAAAAAGCCAATTATTTAGCTGATGTTTAAAATTGCTTCGCAGGCCACTGGTTGGCCATGGCTGCCGTAGTGCCTAGTTTTATGCAATAAAAGGATTTTCTGTGTACTTAAGAATCGGCCTAGATTCCTCTTGATATTAGTCTGGCTCATATATTTGTCATGAACTAACAAATCGACGCTGAAAGCTTGTCAAAGATCAAGTGTTATATTTCATAGGGGAGGTAAGTAGTTAGAAAGGACTCCATTAGATCAGGACTCACCTGGGTCACCCTACCCCCCGTACCTCCGAAAAAATTTTTTTAAAGATCAAAGTTCATGGTAATTTAAAAAAAAAATTTTCCAAGGTCAAATTTTTTCATTTCTTAAGACATGACTCCGTGGCTCAATATATAAAAATTTTTAAAAGTATATTTTAAGGTAAAATTTTCTCAAGGTTAAAGTTTAAGGTCATTAAAAAATTTTTTCAAGGTCATATTTTTTCATTTCTCAAAATCGGGACTCCGCTGGCTCACATAGCGTAAACGTACATTTCAAATGTTCATGGTCAAATTTTTTCAAGGTCATTTAAAACTACGGGTTGTAGCACGGTTAAAAGCACATTTAAAATTTTAAAACTACATTTGCATTTCTCAATATCGGGACCCCACTGGCTCAATATATAAAATGTTTTCTTAAAGTACATTTTCAAAGTCAAGAATTTTTTTCAAGGTCATATTTTTCCATAACATAAAACTACATTTAAAATGTTGAAAGTCATATTTTTTCAAGGTCATTTAAAAGTACAGGTTGTAGCACAGATATATCCTCCCTTAGAAAAATTTTTAAAAGTGCAAATCGTAACAGTTAAAAATACATTAAAATTTTTTCAAGGTCATATTTTTTCCTTTCTCAAAATCAGGAGTCGCTGGCTCAATATATAATTTTTTTTAAAAGTACATTTTCAAGGCCAAATTTTCTCAAGGTCAAAGTTCAAGATCATTAAAAGATTTTGATCATTCAAATTTTACAGGTCAAAGGTCAAGGTCATTAAAATTATTATTAAATTATTACTATTATTATTATTTCTATATAAAATAAAACAAATTATCAACAATCCATGGGATGCAAGGGTTATAAAATTATTTGAACATGGAGTAGAATAATGAATGTGTGTGTATAAAACTTGAGTAAAGATTTTTTAAGCATGTGAGGCATCATTTTAAAGGGTTTTCAATAGTGTTTTTGAAGGTTTGAGATTAAAAATTAGAAATGAGCAGAAATTTCGATATAATTTCTGATTCTGTAAGCGAGGACATTATTTCGAACGGGAAAAGAATTTTGGAACTATTTAACGCGGCACAGAATAATCCACAATATGTGTAAAATAATCTACGCTCAAGGTTTTCACCACATAAATTTGAATTAAACCTTTGTTCTCCATCTTGATAAACAAAGACAACTTCATCATTTTCATAAAAAATTGGACACCCACTTTCTAAATAATGTGTTCAAGAACTGATTCGGCATCTTTAATCTCAATGGGCTTATTACAAAATCCACATTTGTCAACTAAGAATCCAAAATGATTTAAATTGGAAATAGAATGAGAAATCATAAATGAATTTGGAATATTCCGGTAACAAATACTGCATTCAGTTCTAACTTTTTTAGAAACCAATTTTAATGAATTGCATTTTAAATAATTAAAGCTTAATTCATAATCATATATTTTTGTTAAAGCCAGTCAATTTACTAATATTATTAAAACAACACATCTTAAAGTAAATTAAGGATCACATAAAAATCGGTTTTTAAATAAAACCCACATTTTTAGAAAACGGGCTAAATTATTGTTCTTTATTTAATTTTAGAGAATTTTAATTGTAAGATCCTCTACAGTTTATTTTAATTTACTTTAACATATTTTAATCTATATGGTGCATATCAAATATGTATATGTGTGTGTTAAATCAACGATTTGGGACAGTATTTATAGAAAGGGTTTAATCACAACATGTGTTATTTATGATATACATGTGTTTCTTGGTTGAAATATGTGTGTGTAAAAAACTTAAGTAAAGATTTTTCGAGAAAGTGTATATGTATGTGCAATGAACAATTAAAAGATAAAATCTATATTTTTAAGATAATATGTGTTATTCGTGTTTATGGCTCAAAATATGTGTGTTAAATCATCTATGTGATAGTATTTATGGAAAAAGTTTAATGAAAATATGTATTATTTTGTAAATATCTATGAACGGATATGATTTTAAGTTCGAGCCTGTCGTTGCGCACGAAATTATTGTCGATAGTTGATCCTTGGATTAACAATGATTCTCGAATTCTCTGAAGAAAAGTGAGTTTGCTCACTAAGTGAATGCATTAAAATTCTGTGAAAATGGATTGGTAAATATACCTATTCTGTGACCCTAACCTTGCGTGTTAATTTTGATGCGGCAAAAACAAAATTTGACCTTGGTATTATTTGCCTAATCTAATTCTAATTCTTATTATTTTCTCGATTTTATTTGACAATTTATTCATTAGCATTTTATTTGAATTATTTCTAACTAGAATTATTTTATTTTTATTCAATTTTTTCATTAACTCTTTACTTTTACGTAAATTATCAGTTTTTTCGGTCAAATCTTTTGTTATTATGTTATTTTTATGTCATTTCGTGTGGATCTTGATGCATTTGTTATTATTTTAATTTACTTTTATGTTTTTCAATTTTATATTTTTAATTATGTCTTTCTCGCATTTCAAGGTGGTTATTTGATGTTTATCGGTCCGATTTTAAATCTGCATGCTGTGTTTGCGTTCTATTTCCAATCCATTCAAACAAAACTTAGTGCTAGCCCAACACAAACAAGGCGAATATAAAATAAATGCGGGAGGATCTAATACAATAAATGAAGGCGGGTCTTATACAATATAACAGGCAGTAAGAATATAGTAGAAAGTCCAAAAAGTAGAGGGAAAGTATTCTATAGGAAGCCAGTGTAGTCCCGATTTTGAGAAATGAAAAAACATGACCTAGAATTTTTTTAATGAGCTTGAACTTTGACCTTGAAAATTTACTTTAAAAAAATTATATATTGAGCCAGCGGAGTCCTGTTTTTGAGAAATGAAAAAGTTAGACCTTGAAATTTTTTTTTAAAATGACCTTGAACTTTGACCTCTAAATATTTTTTGTATTTTTAAAAATTTTTGCAGAGGGGGGCAAGATGGGGTAGGATGAACCAACGGAGTCCTGATCTAGCAGATTCCCTTCTAACTAATGAGGTAATTTCATTTGTATAACGATTGGAGTGCGAAAACGCTTTGATTTAGAGGTTTGTAATCTGAATTACAGTTTACTCTCGTCCACTTTAGTATTCTGGTTACAAAGTACTTTACTTGTTTCATACTACAATAAAATTTGATTTTCATTCCGAAATTCAATTCCAAAGCTTGTCGCAACGAGTTTGAAAGAAAGTTATTCAAATCAAATATAATTGAAATTCTGAATCATCGCAAAGTTTTATTAGTTTGAACTTGATATTAAATAGTGTTAATTTCTAATTATATGGTGTTTTATTTTAATTTAATTATGTGGATTTTAACTTTTATTATTTTAATATAAATTTTAAATAAAAGCTGATTAATTGTGTATAATTTCCATATCAAAATTTTAATGATTACATGATAAAATTCACACACACACACACACACATATATATATATAATATAGTGAAACCTCAACTTATTTTGAAATACGACCAAATTAAAAAAAAGACTCGACTTAAGAGAAAAAAACACTTATAACCACAGTGAACTACTCTAAAACTACCGTGGTGGGGAGGTTTGCACACACTTGAAACCATCGATTCAGATGTTACAGTTGCCGTGTCACACTCCTACAGTTGGCTTTTGCACAGGTTTACCGTTTACATAATTGTTTTGTAACCACTGTGTATGTAGCTCACCACTAGCTTTAGCACACCACCAATGTTAAGATATGTAATTTCATTGTTTTTTGTCATATTTTTGTCATAATTATAATGTGTTGGGTTATTATAATTGAAAGTAGGTTCCCCCTGACTCCTCGTGTCCTTTTCAAATCAAATAAGTAAACCCAACACAATAATTTTATTTGCGCTTTATCACAGTTACGACTTAATCCGATTTATTTCAACGTTTTGTAATTACAATTTGTGATTTATTTGCACCCTTCAACCACCGAATAAATTAGATTACCTTACGGTAGGTTATCCAATAATTAATCACATTTTCTGATAGATAACTTTTGACTTTACTTGGGTTTAGACTCTTTTACTGACCTGACTAGACTACTCGTTTGCTTCGACCACTGACCATTTCGTGTTTTTCCCTTTTCCCTTTATACTCCTGCTCAGACTGTTTTCAGACAATTGTCAACAACATTTGCTGCCATACTAATTTATTAAAAATGATTACTTCCCACAGACCACCTTAGCCGACATTTGCCAACAACGTTTGCTACATTAATAAATTACAAATTAGGAAATAATTACCTCCCCATAGATCAGTGGCGCCCATTTAATATTGTTTAGGCTGATTTACCCTTTTTTATTATTCCGTCTACACGCCGGGTTTATCTCATCTCTCGGGTTTCGCATTGCCTCGGGCTTCCCATTAGTAATTAATTTTTACTAATTAATTTGTTTTTTTCTTATATTATTTTCTAAGGACCCCTCACTAAATTCTTATTATTATTTCTGGACTCGTCTCTCAATTTGGCGTTCAACCATACCAATTTCCCCGGATCAATGCTATTTTCGAATTTTTGTAAATATTTTAATTAATGTTGCAGTTTTATCATTTTGGTGTTTTATTGATTTTACCGTGCTTTTTCGTAATACTCCAACAAAAGCAATAATTATCCCCATTAAAATCATTTCAAAAGACAAGAAGTAAGAAGACAGAGATAGAACACTGAATTACACCTAAAGATTTATTTGAAAAACAAATAGATAACTCACAAACACATTTTATTATGTTACGCAATACTCACTAAACTGATTAACATTTGGTCATTGATCTTTAATGCAATATCACTACTGAGATGATTATCGTAAAAGTAAGAAGGGAATTTTTGAGAAGCACAAGCAAGATATAAGAATGACTGACATTGTAAAATTTTATAAAAAGTCGATATCGACGATTTTCACTGTATTAAAAAAGAAAACTGAAATAAAGGAATCAGATTCAGAAAAGAATTCACGGATAATTAATAAAATATATTACGACTTTTATTAGAAATTTAAATAATTTTAAAATATAAAAAATTCTTTCTCACACGCATATGTATGTACGTGAGAGAATTTTATTATACCAAGAGTTTAGAACTGATAAAATGATTGTCCCACAATATCCGTTGTATATGAAAATATCTAAATAACCTTCTGTATCTTCATACGCTTTCCATGAATTTGAATTCTTTTTTAAAAATGATTGATGATACACAGCCGATTTTGAAAATTTTGTATTTCTCAATAAAGCTTCTCGTTTTTTAGTAGCCGATTTTCTGATGCTTTCTAGATAATAGCTAGGCACGCTCTAGATTATATAAAACATGTATGAAATAGATTTCTATTGTATTAGAAAACAAATGAAATAAAGAGGAAATACAAAGCTAATTTTTCAACAAGTTAGAGATTAGTATGAAAAATGACATGAATAGTGTTTGATATAGAATAACTACTAGTATTATGGGGCATTGTTGGTGAGCGTCGTTGTTTATTCAGTAGTAAATTATGCAAGAAATATTTTATCTTATTATAAAGACGAGTTCTTAATGATTTTCAAAAGAAAATATCATACGGAATCCAATTTAGCAGCATTAACCGATTTGACCAAAATAATTTGTTATTAGGATTAACGAAAATATTTTCTAAGGATTTTATTTTTTGGGAAATTTTGTGTTGGGATTGTTTAAAATTGGAAAGGTTGTGCCTTGTAAAAAAATTTGAGACCATAACAATAACCAATAAAAAATTGTACTTTCCCCTGGAGTATTATGCTCATGGACTATCAAATATACCATGAAGCAGTTATACAATGTCTTGATACACGCAACATTTTTCTGAACAATATATGACCAGTCTGCCTACTTACCACTATCAAAACGTTCAATCTCATTCCTTTAAACTTTACTTACAATTATTAGCCATCAAAATGATCCCCCACCCGTTTAACTACATCAACGCAGGCTTTTTTATATATTTTTTTATACACAGGTTTGCTTTATACTCAATCTTCGGTATATGCATGAGAGCCTCCTTCAACGTCCCTTTATTAACTCAGTTCTATCAAAACGAGTCCCTCGAAGTGGCCTTTTGAATCTACTTAACAAGAAAAGTCACACGGGGCCATCTCAGATAAATTCAGTGAATATCCAATTGAATGGTTTTTATCCAAAAATTATCAAATAATCAATGAATTATGTAATGGTGCCTTAACATGTAAAATTCGTGATTTTTCTCCACAATTCGGTCTTTACAAATGAACAGCTTCACGCAAACGTCCCATAAAACTCACGTACTCTTTATTGACTGCTTTGTCTCGAGGAAGATATTCAAGATGAAGAAAATTATAACCAACGTGTTTTTATGGACTTAGGGTCATTTGCAGACTCCCATTATTCAATCAATGTTTTTTTGTGCGATCTTTCTAAACACATATCTCATTACCAGTAATTATATATTGAATGAATTTTTCAACTTACTTATGGACAAAAAGCATCTACTTAGCAAATTTAACAAGTTGAATGTTTTGTAACAAATTAAAATTTGTTGGAACAAGCCTAGTAGTAACACATTTATTTCCTAATCATATTCAAGTCTCTCATTACTACATCATTAAAATTCCTTGTTGTATTCCATAACGTTTAATTTCATTTTTAAAATCAAATTTAATATGTATTCTTTGTATAATAATTTCATTCAAATTACAAATCGAATAAATGAAAAAAGTTGATGTAAACAAACCAATAAAACAAAGCCTAATAAATTAAATTCAAACTAAAATTTGGATAAAATTTCAATACTTTTGCTAAAATAATGTTTTAGGCGTCAATTTTAAATGGAGGTTGTACTGCCTGCAATATTTAGTTTTAATTAATTTCATTAAATTTTAATTAAAATTACAAATGCGTTATTAAAAATAACACATATTTAACTATTGTTTAAATATTAATATTAAATTGACATCTTATTTCTATTTGAAACTTCACAAGCAACTAAAAACATTCTACAATCATCCTTCTATGAATTACCACATCAAAATTCAATCAGTAAAATTACTGATTATTTTTATGATCGTTTCCACGTATTTCTGTCTCCAAATCTAGATCAATTTAATTCAAATTCGAAACCATTGAAATTTATCCAGAAGAAATACAAAATCCTGATATCAAATGCTCGGTGATCAACCGGCGAACGAAAGAATACAATTATCAATTGTTAAAAATTGTCTTATCTAATGCATTCACAATATATGTTTCGTTCTAATTTTGTGTTCTACAGAGGTAAACGGGTACTTTTTGATTGTACTAGTAAATTTAATACAATATTTTATTAATAAATATGCAATGATACATTTAACCTTAATTACGTTAGGATGTGTCTCGGAGACTGATTTCCATTACTCAATTTTCTATAATTTTTTGTTACACATATTTTTGTAACCCTATTACAGTTACCATGAATTTAAAATAAATGTGAAAATGATTAACACAAGTAAATCTACTAAAAACCCTTATGAGTCTATGAGACTCATCGCATACCTTAAAGTAAGTATATTGACCAAACGTAATTATGGTTAATGATGACCCTTTTCAGACCTCATTCATTTCTGCAATCACTGTGAAATACTTTGAGCTTCTTCATGGAGCAGACTGGGTCAGATATGAAGCAACTGCTATAAAACATGAACCAAAAATAAATCGTTGTAGCAAATTCGAACCAGAAACGTATTTAATAGTTGATAACTATCTGTTAACCGTTTAGTAAATTAGATTAAAAGAAAAATTGTAAAAAGTTAATTATTATATAAAATGTTTGTATATTGCAATTACGAATGACATTTAAAATACATATGTGGAAAAATAAATAAAAAACTGATATCAGCAATAGCTTAATAATATTATTTGATATAAACAAACAAACTTCATTTTCATAATCTGGCTGCTCGGCTGAACATCCGTAAATGCCATCTTTCATAACTTTGTCATTGGTTTTAATTATTTTCTGAAATAAATAGCACTGTAGTTAAACAAACATTGTCTTTAACTTAACTATCTTTTATAACAAATTGTATGCTTAGTTATTATATAAGACTAGAGAGGGTTTGACTATCAAAGGGTCAAAATTCCAAAACTTTATCACTTGAAAAAGGCTGTGTCGAAAATTCGTGAATACCTTAAATAAATCTGATTCATAGTCAAACTTGGTGTAGGGATAATAATTTCCAAATTAGAAAAAATGATATTTTCAGTAGACCAAATTCAATGTTATGGCTGCAAAGAAGAGGGACATATCAGACGAAAATGCTCAAATATTAAATGTTCCAATTGCACTGGAAATGTACATTTACAATTTCAGTGTTTTGACAGACATGCTTGACGAAATTAAGTATTTCGATTTCAAAGACCCAACAATAACAGAAGCACGTAAAGTTTTAGTAATTTTAACATAGAAAAAAATTATAGAAATTATGGAAATACTAATTTAATGATAGTGATAATATGAGACTGTTAAAGTATGCATGTGATAAGGAATATTTGAATACATGTTTTGATAATTATGAATATTTGTTTAATAAAACTAATTTTAATAAATTTACATAATAGGTAGTTAGGAGCTTTCTGCAGCCATGCACACAAGTCCCAGTAATTATATAATCAAGATAATTGATTTTGTGTGTGTATGTTTATTTTGAAATTATTTTTTGTATATTTATTTTAAATTATTTTTGGTAAATTTTTGAATTTAGTTTTATTAATTTTAAATAAATGTTAATTTGATATTTAATTTTTTTTAAAGTAATTTTTAATAACATTTTAAGTTTTAAATATAGTTTTAGTTTTTGAATTTTCTATTATCATTTTAAGTTTGAAATTATTTTAAGTTGAAATTTTTTAATACATAATTTTAAAAGTTAAAAATTTTTATACATGTTTTTTAATGATGAAAAATTTTAAGTCAGTTTTAGTTTGCAAATTACATAGGGTAAAATTTTTTAATTAATGTTACATATGATTAAAGTAAGCATGAAATTTTTTAAATTTTAAAGTAAATATTAATAATAATAGTAGTAATATTAATAATAATAGTAGTAATATTGATAATAATAATAATAATAATAATGTTGAGGATACCTAAATAATAGAGTAAAATAATTAATAAACATGTAAAATGATTGGGGAAAACAATCATAAGTGATTAAGATGTGGTTCAGGAGCTTAATAAAAAGGGAATGAAAAATAAATGTCGAATAACGAGAAGGAAATAAGAGAAAATCAATAAAAACAGACAATTAAATAAAAGAAGGTCATTTATAATTAACAAGTGCAAATTTAAGAAAACAAAAACAAAAGGAAAATTTGCACGTTATTTCGAAAGCTCTTTCAAGATAAGGGAAGAAATGTTGTTTGGGAATCCGGGAAAGGGCACCTCTAAAAAATGATTTATCTGGACAGCTGTCAGTGATTATGGAGGCCCAAAAGGAATTAGCGTTAAAAGATATCAGAAATTCTATTCGACATCAGTAAGTGTTATTGGATGATGGAGTATAAAAAGGAAGCACAATTGAAATCAAAACACAAAAAAATTAAGAAAAAACTTGCGAAAGACTAAAACTACGAAAGACAAAATTGCGAGAGACAAGAAATTTGCAGGAGACAAAGAATTACAGGAGACAAAGAAAAGCAAAAGGAATTAAAGAGAAATTTGAAACAGAAATTAAGCAAGGTCAAAGCAACTAAATCAGAGTTACCGATCTCAGAAACCCACCGCAGTAGTCAGGTGATTGTAAAGCCAATTGATCCGAAAAGTGCTCTTCTTCCCGAAGCGTCGCAATAAGCACTAAGTGTGATTGATTGATAATTCGTTGTGTCATTTTAAAGTGGAGATAAAGTGTATTAATCAATAAAGTTTATATCGTTTGGAGTTCGTTACTGTTGTTTAAAGCACGCTTGGAGTCAGAATGACAATAATTTCTATTCGAATTCACCGACAACTCCAATAATAATAATAATAATAATAATAATAATAATAATAATGAATGAATGAATGAATGAATGAATGAATGAATGAATGAACATAATGATCAGAATGAATTTTAAAATAATTTAAAGGATTTTAATGATAATTATTTAAATTTAATTAATTATAGTAATGATGATGGTAGACCATTTGAGTAAAAGAGTAGCTGAACTAATAACAATTAATATCAAGTGTGGAAATTATAAAAAGATAAGCTATGCTAATGGGAGCAAATCAGTGGTGTTGTCGAGCCGGAACGCTCCGGAACGTCGGTCCGGTACTTCCTTTATGTACAGGAACGCGTTCCGCAACTAAAGATGATTTCTGATAACGAGAATTGGCTGACGTATCACCAGACAAATGGTCAGGTGGAAAGAAAATTTCGAACAATGCGAGATTGGATACAGTGTTGTATCAATGATAAGTTATACAAAAATTGTAATGCAAGAAATGCAAGTAATGCAAGAAATTAAAATTCGTAACAACACCAATCTTTACGACAATCATAGACGAATTCATAGAATTTTCAACATTGGAGAAAAAGTATTAGTTAAAATAGATTGGGGAGGTTAATAATCACTAGCTGCTCCGTGCATCAAATGACCGGACGCTTGTGGTGCCAATCCTCGACTCATATGCGGCCCTTGGCATCTCGACAATTATTTGAGTGGCCAATTGTGTCAAAAAGGTTGGACAGCACTGCACTAGAGTTTCGCATCAGAATCAGAAGGTATTTTTGGGTCTTGATGAAAAAACACGTGTAAATATTTAAAAATTTAGTGCCAGTATTTTCTATGGGTAATTATGGTTTCTGGATATCATAGGTTGAAAAGGAATTTAGGTTCTCGATACAAAAACACGCATAATTATTAAATAAAATTGCTTAAAATGACTAAAGTAAATTAAAGTATATTCAAGTAAAATTATTAAATTTCATCCAATGTTATCTAACTTACTATTTGTTATTTACTTTTAAATTTCAACTTATGTAATCTTGTCGACTCTGGGTTTATCTATTCTTATTTTTTATTTTTTACAATTCTTAATAATAATTTTCAGTAATTTAAAAAAAGTAAATATGAATGGGTAAAGTTTGAGTCGAAAAGATTACAAAGGGCGAAAATTTTTTAAAAAAATCTAAATAATAAATCGTAAGTTAGATTACATGAAATGAAATTTTACAAAAGTGAATAACAAATGGCAAGTTAAATTACATAAGATGCAATTTTAAAAAAAGTAAGTAAGAATTGATAAAGCCTGAATTGACAATATTACATAAGGTGAAATTTTTTAAAGTCGACCAGATGATATAATATGAAAGATTTTTAAGCAAACTTTAAAAATTAATGGATCTTGAAATATATTTTTAAGTAAATAATAAATTCATATACAATCAAGTAAAAATAACAGGTTAACCAAGATCCGATTAGTAATTAGCTACATACTTATCAGACACTAAATTACTGTTGGGGTTAGGTTAGGTATAAGAAATCAGATTAGGGAAAATACGAGCGTGCTAGAAGAAATTTAGCAATCTTTAGATTAAATTTTAAAATATTAATTAGAAATTGGAACGTTAGGTACTAACAATACATTATCATTATTAGTATATTACCTGGAATAATTTAAACTCAAGAACGAAAAATCTTTTATCCGAAAGTAATCAGGAAACTCAATAATCTTAGTCATACGGTTCATTTGGTGTGAATTTAAATTTTGAGAAACCATCATTATTAGAATGTGACGTAACACAATCACAAATTAGAAAAGTGCTAGTTTGTGTATTATACATATAAAGTTGCCTAGTTTATTAAATAATCAAGTTCTCATTTTGATACTAATACATTTTTCTCTATACAATGATAAGACTCACATCTGCTTTAAAAAGTGTATTTTGCTTTATTTTTGCTTGAAAAAATTCATTTGGAAATTGTCTTCGCACTTTTGAAGAAAGATTATTTATTTGGAAAACTTCATCTAAAAATTTGATTCATAATTTTTTATGATTAATAATAAACTTTTATTTTCTAATGATGAACTGTTTATTTCACTGGAAATAGTTTTGATACCTATTATCTGGCACAATTGTGGTTCAGGATCAACAATTTTCATCGAAACCTTTGGTGCATGTTCAAATTTTT
This sequence comes from Schmidtea mediterranea, assembly GCA_022537955.1. Lineage (NCBI taxonomy): Eukaryota > Metazoa > Platyhelminthes > Tricladida > Dugesiidae > Schmidtea > Schmidtea mediterranea. The sequence goes on from CM039679.1 coordinate 118,318,769, forward strand.
CCTAAATTGAAATGAGTTTATAGTTTGAAGGTTTCTAACATGTCATAAAAAATTATTTATCGCTGAAATTGATAATTATTGTTTTTGATAGTCAAATTAAAATTAATTAAAATATAAAATCGACATAATCAAATTAAACGAAAAAACTATAATAGTAACACTAATTAATTTCATTCAATAATTTTCCTATTGATATTTTTAGGATTATGGATCAAAACAATTTTTAGACATTTGAAATATTGTATACCCGGAAGAATTATTTTGATCTATAGTCTGACAAATTACTGAATTAAATAAAAGATCTAATGTAAATCAAAAGTTAATAATGCTAATTAATTTCAATTAAAATCTAATATAAAAGAAAAAAATATTTAAAAAAAAATTAACTTTTGATTGAAAATTGTAGATTCGTCGTTTTCATGTATATGTTACAGTTAAAGTCTTAATCTAGCGAGTGTATACAATAACTAAGGTGTTTGTTACAATTAAAGAGTAAATTTTAGTCAATAAGTTATCTTTTAAATAATTAGCAACAATTCTAGAAACTCCTTAAGTAATATAAATTATAAAAATCTATGAACTTGATAAAAACGTATCTGGGATAAAACGACTTAATAATAATGATATTTACTTATCAAGTTCAAAGTAGGATAGTCATCCTTAGGAGTTCTAAGTTGGGACGTCATATTCTAGTCTTGTAGTAAAATATAAGTAATTATTTAATTGTGATAAGTCTCTCGAAACCCCAATTTCTATGTTATTGGGCCTTAGTGATTTAATATATGAATATAAATATCCAATTGAATGTTTATTCCGATCGAAAACTATTACAAATGGGTTAAATATGAAAGAATGGGACCAAAATTAGTTTTAATGAATTAAATAAAGTATCAAAAAACATTTGCTTATTTTTATATTTTTTTCTTATACAAAATTCAGCCGGATACAATTCCAAATGATTTCTGCTTCTCAGATTGCTTTAATAACATCCAAAGGTTTTCAATTTTATTTGCGTAAACACCATTTATCGAATTTCTGAAGTGTTGAGAATGACTAACCATTTCGCTCAAAAAAAGGTAAATGTTCATTTAAAATGCTCACATATGAGCTGCACATTTCGGAATGAATTACTGATTTTTCAGTTATTGTCTCAAGAATTACACTTTTAAGTGTCATTTTACTTTTTAATTTATATTATTTTAAAAAGTATAATATTTCACTTGGGTCCCCTTTTTTCATATTTAATCTATAAATGTTATAAATATATAAATTTCAAACTTTACATGTTTTAAAATTATTACAGTAAGCTTAATAAATATATTGGACTTAGAAATATTTATAATACTACGTCCTTCAATGTGTAAAATTTCGTTCAGTTTATTGAATGTGATATAATGGTGAGCAGAGCATGTGTAGGAGGAAGAAGTAAAAGGGATCGTCTATCAGTAGCTTTGATAACTCAGGCTGCAACAGAATTATATAATAAAATGGTAATCACTAAATTAAAACAACAACTCAAAATGACACCTAATTAATTTAACCCTTTTGTCCTTACTTTCGCCTGATGACACTAAGCTAAATTTATATTTTGTAACTTGTTAATATTTACCTAAATATGAAATATTCTTATTTTCGTACAGATAATATTTTAAATTTAAATAGAACAATGAAAACTGAAACTAAACAATGAAAATTGCTTTGAAAATATCCCAGTAGTATTATGATGAAAGTTTCTGAGACGTATTGTACCAATAAGGGAGAAAGGGTTAAACAAAAAATATCACATTAGAATTAAAATATCATCACGTGATTAATTTTATTTAATATTATGGGCCCCACTCGGTTTTTTTAATTTTATTTAGCAACAATTTGCCATTGTTCTTCAGGAAAATAGTTACTCCCATTGACAGTTGAAAGGTTAAATATAAAAAATTACATTTTCAAACTAAATCATAAAAAAGCACCTCGTAATTTATCATTTTTGATTCAGTTTTTGGCAAACCAATAAATTTATTTAGATTATTTTCCGTTAGATTCAACTGAGAAAATCGTTTAGGAAACAAATCCCCTCGGAAAACGGTGACATTGCGCCAAGATGAATTGTCAGTCGAAAATGTTCTTCTAGAAGTAATTCTGGAAATGAACTCATAAACTACGTGATGAAAATCATTTTCATTTTCAATGTTTTCTCCGAGTCTCCCAAGAATTTCTTCGCGTTTCAAATGAAATGGGAGTTTGGAAAATAATTCTCGAATAACAACTGAAAACTTTTGACTTTGATTTTTTTTATCGATTTTCAGAAATTCTCTACAGGCATTTTCAATATATGGAATGATTTCATCGATCGATAAGTCTGATATGATTATCAATAAGCATTGAAGAGAAATTCGCTTCATATTTAAAGAATTTTCAAAAGCACATTGAATGATGCAATTGAAAACTGGATAAACGATATTATTAGTATTATTTTCTTCGATAAATATTAAACATCTGTAAAGCACAAGCATGGCTCGCTTGCGGATTTCACATGAAAAAGATTTCAAACAAAAACTCAATTGGTCATAAATCATAACGTCATTAAAAACTCTATTATCAGAAAATTCCAATAAATCTTGTATTAAATTTAAAATAGTGACTGGATTGCTGCATTTACAAAGTTGTCGACATAAATGGTCATAGGAAAATTTTTCATACATCTTCATATCGAAAAATGGCAAATTATGAATATTATTTATAGTCATTTAAAAATTTTTTTTACTAGTTTTTAAATTTACAATTCATATTTCTTAAAAATATTTATTAAAAGTGCTTTGATCTACACATTAAAATTAATTTCACTATTAAATCAGATACGGATAAATATGATTTAAACCATTGTTTTAAACAAAATTAAGGTTAAAGAAATTAAAATGTTGTTTAAAAATATTAATTTATAAGACTTTGGTTGTAATCATGGGCGTCTGCAGAAATTTTTCAAGGGTTGGAAACCTTTTTTTCTATAGATATATCTAAAAATAAAAACCATATTTTTTAATATAATGTACAGTAAAAAACCAAAACATTTTTTAGACATTTATTACATATTTTATTTTGCAAATCCCTGATTTAAAATAGGTAATACCATAGTAACAATTGATTTAATTTAAAGTTAAGTGTGAATTATTTTTATTGACGCGTCAAAATTGTGTCATCCAGGAATGTTTTAAATGACCGGCAGGAAAACTATAATGATTTTCTGTGTGTTGATATTTTGAAACTATATGGTTGTTACCCAGACAACCCCATACAAATATCTTTCGCTTACCATTCGGCACCAGTTGCTAAGCAACGTTGGAACTGTGTTCGAGTGGGTAGATCGTCGGCAAAAAGTGAGCGCTATTGCTAATGCTTTAATTGACCGAACGATCCATCGGTCCAACGAGCTGCCGATAGAAGGCCTGTGCTCGATTTCGATTTTTAGGTCCCATTAGTAGAGTCCTGCGTCTTAGGACCAGACCTCGCCGCGGACGACCGAATTTTCAGGAGTGCTCGACCCGTGATCTCAACTAACGGAACTTAATCCGTCAGCCGGACCTCCGACCTGCCCTCTGGACTGCTATTGCAATTCTTATTATAAGTAAGATTTTAAGGGGACTTGTCAGTGGTACCAAAAGATTCCACGACCATCCAGAACAAAACTTTAACTTCGAAATATATATTTATACAAGATAATAATACTTACAATCCACAAGTTTGTCAGTCATGCAACCAAATTTGAAAAATTGTCATAAGTTGGCATAAAAATTTTCTAAAAAATCGTGTTTACAAATGTCTAAAACTTTTGTCTAAAAAATTTTGGGTCTGTCTGACTGTCTGAAATTATGAAAATGACTGCTGTATATATAGTGCCTGGGTGCGACCAATCAGAGAATTTTGAGCCTTTTTCGGCTATTTTGGGGGGGGGGGGTTTATTGGTTTTATTTTACTTTAAATATTTTATTTTTTTCGTTATTTTTCTCTATTTTTTGATATTATTTTCTGAATATTTCGTAAATTTTTATTTATTTATATTTAACCATTCTCTTCGATTGTTTCTCTTTTTACCCTTTGATATTTAAATTTTTGGTCACCGCTTCCGCCTATGTATTTTCTAAACCTTCTTTTGCAAGGTTTTGGCTGTTTTATATTTTGGTTTTGCGTTTCTTTCTGCATCTTTAGGCTTTTCAATGATTTTAATTAATATTTGTTTTATTTAATTTTGTTATGTTTTTATTTTGTTTTATTTAATATCTTTTATTTTATTTTTGATTTCTGCTTGCGGTGTGTGCTTATGTTACAGCAGCCATATTGACAATTTCCAAACGACATTAATTATTTTGTTTTAATTTACACAATTTTCTCCTTTTTGTTTAAATTATGGCTTGTAGCCCAATAATATTATAACTACTATGTTCCCTATTATTGATAATAGCATTTACATTGTTACTATTATATGTATTATTCTAATCCATTATTACTGCTATTACTATTATCATTATTCTTATTACTACCATTACCATTATGTTTATTATTATTATTATTATCATTATTATTATTATTATTATTATTATTATTATTATTATTATTATTATTATTATTACTATTATAATGTTATCCTTACTATTAACATTATTATTATTAAATTTTTAGTAGGGATCTGCCCTTATTTCTCAGCTTTATAAAAATATTTTACTTATATAAAAATTTAGCCGTACTCTATCCTTATTCTACAGTTTTCGATAAAGTGTTTTCATTGAGTCGGAAAATTTGATCAGCGTTCCACCTTTATTTTACAGTTTTATCAGAATATCCTACCAACTATTGAGTCGCATTCCTCATTATACTTTACTATTTTTGCTAAAGTATTTTAATTAATTCGGAATATTTGAGCAGCGTTCCGCCCATATTTTACAGTTTTATGATAAATACTTTAACTATTTCCGAAAATTTGAGCAGCGTTCCGCCAATATTTTCGGTCTAATCTCAAAGAAAACTTATTTAGTTCTTACACATTATTTAAATTATTCCTTTTCATGATTTTGGTCGTTCAGATTAATCTTTTTTCGATGGCTATTCATTTTAACTGTTGCAACGATTTCGCAATTTTCCCCGCTACCCTTTCCCTTTCTTTGTCCTTATGATCAATTTATGTTCATATTATATTTAATGAGTTCCCACTGGACTATGTCGATTTTACCGAAATTTAGTGCAAGAAAGTTTAGCCAAAAGACCCACCCTCGAGCTACCCCTTTTCGCTATTTAGTTCAATGATTTGACGTTCGAGCCCGTTGTTAATCACGGCGAGGTCTCTAACTGGCACGAGCTATTGACGGATGACCCGCACTTACACCGCTCGATAGTTATGTATAATTTTAATAACTTGCTGGTGTATGGCTGTGGGCCGAAAAATAAATAAATGTTACAATATCAATTGGGTAAAAGCTTCGATACATAAAATTGTTTATTTGGCATGTCACATAGTAATCGGAAGTTCATCTGCATAAACATTGTTCACTCGCTTCATCGTGAATCATTTAATGAATCAATAAATTCATTTTCAACTCATACGTTGATGCATACCAGCTGAAAGCATGACTGCAAATTAATTCTGCAAAAATAATACTGAAAAGTAAGAGTGAGAATTACATTTTAAAACAATGCTGCAAAGTAGTTGTCAATTAAGTTGAAAATAATGCTGCAAAGTAGTTGATAATTTGTCAAAACACATCAGTATATATACCTATAATTTAACCTTAACCTTGCTTGTTATTTTTATTGCGATAAAACAAATTTAACGTTGAAATTATTTGTGTTATCTAAATTAAATTTTTATTATTTTTCTTAATTTAAATTGGTAATTTATTTTTAACATTTTTAATTAAATTTATTCATCCAAAAATATTTTATTTTTACTCATTTAATTCATTAATTTTTTCTTTTATATAACTTTTTTTTCGGTCAAATTTTTTTGTTATTATGTTATTTTTTATGTACATTTCATGCGGTTCTTGATGCATTTGTATTTATTTTATTTTAATTTTATGTTTTTTGATTTTATATTTATTTATATTCTCTCAAATTTTAGAGTGTTTAGTTGATGCTGTATGTTGTATTTTAAGTTATCTTGGTGCTGGGTTTTCGTGCTGTATTACTGATATATTTAAACAATTTTCAAGGCCGTTTGTATTCTGGCCCAATAACTAGATAAACTTGGAAGTTCCATGGGGGACAGCGGTCTCCTCTCTGCAGGCGCCCATGGTTGTAATGATGTATGAATGTAACCCTCAGTATATGTATCAATTATTACACGGGTTTACGTGGTGATTATGGTTTTTTTTGTTGTAAAAGGGTAGAAATATACTACATCAATCTAAATTAAACATACATACTTATCTCAGGAATAACGTGATCAAAATGTTTCCAGATTTTATTGTATTTTACTCATCATCATTTTTGCTGTTGTATAAAGTACAAAAATAATAAGACAAGAAAGTCAACTTTTATGCTAACGAACGGAACAGAAACCATTCAGTCACATTTAGAATTTACACAGTCAACAAATTCATTTTGAGGAAACAGTCGAACCTTTACTAAAAATATTGTAATTAAATAAATAAATAAAAATAAAGAATTTCAGTTATTACAAAAATTTTGCAATTTATCCCAACATACCATTGAGGAGAATAGTCAAAATAAAATAAAAATCCAGTGGAAAATGTAAATAAATGTACCACACCAAATATACACCTAAAAATCCAAGAGAACAAAATAAAATATTAAATCAAACAAAAAGAAAATAAAACAACCTTAATTATAAATGCGCACCAAGTTTAGCATGAAATATACATAGATACAACTAGAAAATAAGAGAATTTGACCAAACATTAGACAAATTTATTAAAATTTTAAACAGATAAAAAACCCAGCAAAAATGAAATAAATTTTATTAAAAACCTAACAAATCAATTAGCCGAAATAAATAAAATTCAATCAAAATAAATTAGTTTGATATATAAAATTCTGGCAAAGTAAAACTTTGTATAGTCACATAAACGCAGACACACAGAGACGCACCAACCAAAATAGGCATAAATACAAATGCGTTTTCACAAGTTTTAATAACTTTTTGACTGGTTAAAGTAGACAAGATAGAATGTGAATGTTTGACTACTGCTAGAAATCATGGAAACATCTTGTTTCAAGGTAACAATACTAAATAAGTATATTACTAAGGCGTGACTACCTCATGATTTATGTGTAAACTTGTCATTGTATTATTATATTATGTGTTATACTAAATTATACTCTTGACTCTAAGCTTATTTTTTGGCGTTGAATCTGTTTGGTGGGTTTCTGGGTTTTGATATTTGAGACTATATGGTTGTTACCCAGACAACCCCATACAAATATCTTTCGCTTACCACTCGGCACCCGTTGCGAAGCAACGTTGGAACTGTGTTCGAGTGGGTAGATCGTATGCAAAAAGTGAGCGTCATTGCTAATGCTATAATTGACCGAACGATCTCTGGGTCCAACGAGCTGTCGATAGAAGACCTGTGCTCGCTTTTGATTCTTAGGTCCCATTATTCTCCTATCTCTTTCAAATGTTACCTATACTCTCATATCATTCATTGTTATGTCCATTCCCATAGTCCTTCTTATCGTTGTCCATGTCGAAGATTATTCTTTGGTCGGTACACCCTTGGTTATGTTAAGTATTCACACACTAGTTCTTTTACTCTTATCCCTATCATAACTACAATGTTCCCTATTATTATTACTAGCATTATCATTGTTGATATTATATGTATTACCTTTATTATTATTTTTATTACTATAACTGCCATTATATTTATTGTTATTACCACTATGATTATTACTACTATTACTATTATCATAATTATTATCATCATTACTACTAATACCATGATTATTATTATTATTACCATTATTATTATTATTATTATTATTATTATCCTCATTATTATTATCATTATTATTATTATTATTATTATTATTATTATTATTATTATTATTATTATTATTATTATTATTATTATTTATTATTATTATTATTATTATTATTATTATTATTATTGTTATTATTATAATTACCGTTACCCTTATCATTATCGTTATTATTATTAAGAATTTGTAGGGATCCGTCCTTATTCTTCAGCGTTAAAATTTTTTATTGGTATACAACATTAGCCGTAATCCATCTGTATTTTTCGGTTTTTGATAAAGTATTTTTGTAAATTCGAAAATTTTAGCAGCGTTCCGCCCTTATTTTACGGTTCATCCCTATTCTACCGTTTTCGACAAAGTATTTTCATTGACTCGGAAAATTTGAGCAGCGTTCCACCCTTATTTTACGCGTTCCATTTTTACGTTACTATTTTTGTTAGGTATTTGAATTAATTCGGAAAATTTGAGCAGCGTCCCGCCCATATTTTCCGCCTCAACTCAAATTAAATTATTTAATTCTTATTTAAAAACATCATTTTTCATGATTTTGGTCGTTTGGATTAATCTTTTTCCGATGGCTATTTATTTTAACTGTTGCAACGATTTCACAATTTTCCCCGCTAGCCATTCCCTCTTTTTGTCCTTAAGATCTATGTATGTTCATTTCATAGTTAATGAGTGCCCCCTGGACTACTCGGTGTTAGAGATTTTGAGCCGATTGTTGTTAAAAATTTTTGTCAATTTTACAGGAAACGGATGATGAAGGAGCAGCCAAAGGGCTACTCATTTACCCTCCAATTTCCCCTATGTACGGATAATATTGACGTTCCAACTCCTGCGTTCCGCACGCCAGGTCTTCACGGGCACAGATCATCGGCGGTATTCCACGCACTTACACGAATCTGAATACTGTATATGATTTTATTAGCTTGTGATGTGTCTTTGGCTGTGGGCCACCAAAAATAAAATAATAGAAAAAATAAATTACCAAATGAATTAGGCAAAAATCTCGACGCATAAACTGTATATTTAGCATTCATATGAACAAATTTTAAATCGGGCATCGATGTACATAAACCAAAATAACATAACTGTAGATTAACAATCTGAAAATATTGCTACAAAACATAACTGTAGATTAATAACCTGAAAATATTGATAACTGTAGATTAATAACCTGAAAATATTGCTACAAAACATAACTGTAGATTAATAACCTGAAAATATTGATAACTGTAGATTAATGATCTGAAAATATCTAAAAAAATCACACAACAAAGTAAGATTTGTAAAAATGTGCATCTTAAATTTGGTTGAAATTAATACTACAAAGTAGTAGTTTAAAATTTGGGAAAACACATCAGTATTTATACAGATAATTTGGCCTTAACCTTGCGTGTTAGTTTTATTGCGATTAAACAAAATTCGACTTTGAAATTATTTGTGTTATCTAAATTAAATTTTTATTTATTTCTTAATTTAAATTAGTAATTTATTTTTAACATTTTTTAATTAAATTTATTCATCCAAAAATATTTTATTTTTATTCATTTAATTCATTAATTTTTTATAAATGGTCATTTTACGGTCGAATTTTCTTGTTATTATGTTATTTTTTATGAAAATTTCGTGCGGTTCTTGATGCATTTTGTATTTATTTTATTTTACTTTTATGTTTTTTATTTTATATTTATTTATATTCTCTCAGATTTTAAAGTGTTTAGTTGGTGTTGTATATTGTATTTTAAGTTATCTTGGTGCTGGGTTTTCGTGCTGTATTACTGATGCATTTAAACAATTCTCAAGGCTATTTGTGTGCTGGCCCAACATATTCTTACCCACACCCATCACACAATACAAGTTAGAAAATTCCTCCCTCTACAAGCACTACTCCCTACACGAAATTTGGATATATCCATTTTTGTGAGTTCCAATCATGTTATTACCTGACGTAAAGTTTTATACGTTTATAGTTCATCTAACGAAATTTGAATTTAATTCAGAAAAATTATTAAGATATATTTTTAAACTGAGTTAGTATTTTGTTTTATTATTTTTTTTTGTAGTAACCCAGTTACTTAATGAAACTGATTAAACATCATTAAGGAATTTTCTTAACTATAAATGTGTTATATTACTTTTATTTTACTGACATTTGTTTAATCACGAATAAACTAAAATTTAGTTCTTAACTAATATGATATTAGTTCGTAACTAATATCTAGCGCGATTTTTTATAGGATTTATTTTCGTAAAAATAGCATTTAAAATCCAACAAAATAGCATTTATATCACAAAAATAGCATTTATTTTTCTATTGACTAACAATCACTTTCCTGTTTATTTTGCAAATTTGCATCTTCCACTTTTTGCTTGTAATACGCTTTTATGTAATTGGCCACATTTTTAGGATCAAAATTTCTGCCTACGTCCAATATTTTCTTCAGCATTGAGAAACTCCTTTCTACTACAATCGATGTAGGGGGACGATTTCTTGAAAAGGCAATAGTTGGTGGTATATTTTCGTTTTGTAGTTCGCAAATAGATCTAAAATCGTTGTCAGCTAGACGTTGGGAAATATAATTTTTTAATTCAAGAGGATCATGTTTTAAATTTAATCTGTTGATTTTCTAGTAGGCCGTTGCAATATTATATCGGCCTTTTTCTAGATTTTCTAATGTATATATTAATACTTCATAGCACTCTTTAACGACCAATAAATCCTTCATTAGACTGGGTTCTGCCAATGCTGATTTTGCCTTGTTAACAAGCACACCATCATCTCCTATATTTGATACAATGTTCTTAATCGAGGTTGTTACAGTAGTAAATTACTGCTCGTAACTGACGACGGACTTCCAATTTCAGAAAATAAATTTTGTCTTTCTTTATTTTTTATTGTTAGTGCTTTTAAACTCCCAATAACTTTATCAATATTTTCATAGTTTGCATGAATGCTCATAGAACAGTTATGAATTAATTGGGCAAAACATTTTACATATAAAAAATCATGATTTCTTGGTTTGTATACTTCACCAGCCTTTTTCATATAAGATGCTGAATCTGAAATAAGCATCATAAAACTAGAAGTTTTAAAATTATTATTTTCCAGAGAATTATCTATTATACTTATAACAATGGTTGAGTTTGCAGGTGTTGTTATAGCAACTGAGTTTATAAGCCAGATTTCATGCGGAGATTCAATGCACCCACACATTACGCTATAATATTTTTTCTGAGTATTTCGGTTTCATCAAAAACAATAAAAATCTTTCTGTTTTGTAATTTACTTTTGTACTTTTAAATCAACTTGCGCTGAGACTTGATTTACCTAGTTACGAGCTGTCGATTTGCTTGGTAATTTATGTTTTATACGCAAAAATAAATTCTTTAACCTTGAATTATTTAATTTTTCAAACGGAATATCAGCCGATAAAAATGCTTCCAGCACCAAAGATGTAAATTCTTTATCTGTAGGACTAAAGAATGTTTAGGTTAAAATAGTTCTGTAGGGTATAACGACCTTTTGTCTTTCGATGAGCATCCACGTTAAACTTCTTTTTAAAATCTACACTGGTATTACAAATATTACAATATAATGTTTTGTGTGGTCAAACGCAGAATTCTTATGGGTATTGTTGAGTGTATCTTCTGATCAAATCATTATCGTTCTATTTTTGTCGAAGCATTGGTTTAATTTACAAAATAATATTAAAGATTGATTAAAATTTAAAAATTTTCCAGAAACATTTAAATTTTACATAACTATAATAAATAGCATTTTTATCATTTAATGTTGAAAAAATAGCATTTATAGCAAAAAAACCGCCCTACAAATATCAAAATCTTTTGACATTTACGAAAAATATGAAACGGAATTTACTGCAAAACTAATTTAAATTAAAAAATATCAGTCAATACCTTCATGATTTGGTCGTTGGCAACTCTTACAAACATACTAGCATATCCATTTCAACATTCAATAACGTAATTCGTATAATTTCCAAGATTTTATTATACTAGCAGTAACCCATCAAAAATGACGGCCTTTCTGTGAAGTTAAGATTTACAATTATTCGTTATTTTTATTTTCTAGTGGTCTACAAATCCAAACACAATTTTTTTCTATAAAGATATTTTTATTTATTTATACCTTTAGATTTTACAAAAACTTTGCCAAGAATACAAATTATTTATTATTATTATTATTGCTAATGACAATTATCAGTAGATCATAATTTTATATAATTTTGGTTGTAATGTATATATAAATGGTTAAATACAAAACATAAAACGATTAGCAACAAAATAACAAAAAAAATCATGAATAGATGCATCATAGATATTATTTGTTTTTTGGCCAGATCAGTCTTTTACAAAAATTCTGGTATGATGATTCGAGATTATTGATGACGGTCCCATGAGTTCGTCTTCGCTGGCGTCTATATCTACCAGGAAGTGGCGATTTTTACTTCACAGCGTATTTTGATGAACAGTTGTTGTTTCAATGGCAGAAATAAGGCTAAGTTTTCGATATTTACTCTCAAATCCAGAGCTTCTTCCACTGGAGAGATTTCATGAATCCTTCTGGGATTTCTGGCTGTGATTTAAATCAAGCTAGAGGTCAATTGAATGTGTACTGTTTTTATTAGATTGGCAGTAACGCATTTTCTGCCTAACACTTTTCTCGTCGGCGTTAACGTTATTATTACAGGTCAAATTGATCTGCTGTGCCACTTGACGTTTCGGACACCCGTGCATGCAACTCATCCTCTGTGAATAAGTGTAGAAGCGCTGAACTCTGACCGGCTATGAGCATTCTGTGATTAACTCATCCAGTAGTAACCGGTGGATTTTTTGTTGTAATTCTCGGTTCATATTTCTGCTTGAGTTTTGCATATTTGACTTCGATAGACAATGGGGCACCGGGTGGGTAAATTGGCATCTTGCATTTAATTTAATGTATTTTAATTGTGAGATAAAATATTTTCCATGGAATGTTTCGAAAGACAAAAAAACGAATGCCGTGAAAAATGGAAATGAGCAATTAAAAAATAGATTAAAAATGACGCAACCAATCAAATTAGGTCAGTGTGTATAAGGCTTGGATGGATTGCCTTTCATTTTACATTTGAAAGAAGTTACATATATTGGGTGTGTATGCATTAGTGTGAGTAAAAGTGTACACCAAGCGAAGTTGAGATAAATCACCTATAATATAAAACAAAAATCAATAAATTTACACCATATAAACTCACCAACTCACCTTGAGGTTGCTTGTAAAATCGTCAATGAGACAAACGCTAAACTATAGACACAAAAAGTGATAGAGAAATAAAATAATGCACATTAACACAATCTATAATAAAACATACATGCTAACTTTTAACATGTAGCCATCCGAAGTTGAAAAAACCCTTATAAAAAATTAATTTAGACATTTTTGAGATATTTTTAGAAAAAAAAATGGCGGAAAATTTTTAAAATTTAATGTTGAGGAAACTTATCCAAATTTTTATGAAAATGATGAAATTTCTTCGTAAGATTTATTTGAAAATTGAAATTAATTTAATATTTCCATAGACTTTCAGACATTTCTGCAGAAACAATTCCATTTCGAGATGAAGAAGAAATCACATTGTACGATTTATTTGAAAATTGAAATAAATTTAATATTTCCATAGACTTTCAGAAGTTGCTAGACCCTCAAAAACACCTGAGACTCTAACAAAAAAGCATACACTTTAAATTTTATTTATAAATTATAAAAAATTATTCTTCTTACAGAATTTCGGAAATCGATAAAATAAGAATTATCAAATGGTGAATATCCAGAAATTCCATCAAAACAATAATATATAAATACCGGAAATTTGGGAAATTGTCACAAGGCAAGATTGGTGCCAGTAAATCCAAAATTTCGGAAGAAAATGGCAATAAACTACTTGATTTTGTCGAGAAAAATGTTTATGTTTCATTAGAGGAAATGTAGAACTTCTTAATTTCCGAAAATTTAAGTGTTTCCACAAACACTATTTCCCGTTTTCTTGGAAATCACCTCATAACCACCAAGCAAATAAGACCATCGGTCGCTGAAAGAAATTCAGATCGCGTCTTGGATCTCAGAATGGAATACACAACGCGATATTTAGAAGAAGCATGGATGGATTCTCAATTAATATATATTGATGAATGTGGCTTTAATACTTGGACAAGCCAGAAAATTGGAAGAAATAAAAAATGTGAGCGATTATTCGCCACACTTCCAACGAACCGAGGGCGAAATATGTCCTTGGCTCTCGCAATTGGAGTCAATGGACCAGTCCATCATAAATTAGTAGTAGGATTCTATAAAAAGGATACCTACCAGATCTTCATCAACGAAATAACTGTAAAATTGAATGGAACTGGATATCGTTTAATCCACGACAATGCTTCAATTCATGGTGGTGCAATATCTCTAAATAATGTTATTGAACATTTACCACCATAAAGTCCTTTTCTGAACCCAATTGAAAGTGTGTTCAGTAAAATCAAATTCAATATTCGGAAATCTATATCAAGAGCAGGTGGATTCAGTTCCATGAATTTCCAATCCCGATTCGATTTTCTGAAGGACGCACTAGATAACGAGCTGGTGAAAGAAGACTACAGTGATTTAACTAATTACTTTGTGCATATTAGGAGATTTTTCCGAAATGTATAAAAATAATACATATTTTTGGAGATTAGTTATTGTTACTTACTTGATTTCCTAAATATTATTTATAGTAATATATATGAAATAGTTGATCAAAGTTATATTTAAGAGCTTGAATTATGATCATATTTCTTTATGAAATCATAATTCAACTCTTAAAATTTAACTTTAAGTTATATAACTATATAAAAAATAACTTACTTAGCAGCCATTTAAAAAATGACTGAAATGCATTCACAAAATAAATTCCGCCAAGTTGATTTATGTATCAACTTGAATTATAGCGGAATTTATCTCAATGGGGCTTGGTGTAGTTTCATGTGCTTGTGTGTATAGGGTGGAATAAGGATTAATTTCCCAAAATAGTTGTTGTCATCTAGTTGAGGTTGATGAATACTTTACCGTGAAAATTATATGGTCTATAAAATGCGTTGGAGAGAAATTTACATGTTTACTGTATCAAGTTTCTAGGTTTGGGTTTTGTGTTAATTGCTGACATAGTTTTAGCGAGATTTCTAGACTAGAAAGTTAATGTTCGAAAAAAAAATCGTTTTGGGCTGACCCTTCTCCACACATATCACAGATATTTTACTCTTATGTAGAAACTCATGTACTACCAGAAATTTCTACTATCATTCAAAATTATTCGTCTTTCTTATCCTTTTCTTCCAGACTTATGTATTGGTACAACAACTTCCTGCTAGTCGTTATATCTGCATATAAACACGAGCTTTCGTAATAAATAAATGAATTCTTCATTTTGTCTCCTCTATTCGTCATAGGATTTTTAATAATAATATTTGTTAAATTGTGAATTATGGTTACGCATCTGTGTATGCAATTTTGATGTTCGAGTCTGTATGCGTTTTATAATTATTTTTTAATCCAACCTGAGTGAGAGTTTGATTAAAAATGTTATGTATTAGTGCTATATTAGTGTCTGTTTGCGTAATGAAATTTAGTGCTTTATAGATTATTTTTGGATTATTTTCTTCAAAAGGATTTTGTTTATTCAAGTTAATTTTTAATTTTTGAAATTATAAACTTTTGGTAAAATTCGAGTTTGTCAGTTCTTTTTGTCAATTTTGTGGAATTTGTTGGGGGTTGTACAATTTTATACAAAATTTTAATAATTAAGTACAAAATTAAAAAAATAAAATTCTTAATTAAAAATAATCAAAATCAATAGTTTTCGGAGAAAATGGGTATGTTGCCTATGCCAATTGATGAGACGATTACGAAAATAATAATATAAAATTAAATTGGAACCCATGGAAAAGTTATTACGAAAATACAAATTAATTAATTAATTAAAATGACGAAAACAAATAAATTCGATGTGCTTTTTAGAACAAGAATATATTTTTCAACAAACCTTTGCAAACCAAGTTCTTCTAAGGCATTATTTACACATTCAATTAACTTTTAAAATCTATTTACAGCTGATGCCAATGTATTCCAACGAGTTTTTACATCTAAAATTAATCTTAAGTTCTTGCCTTCTTTTAGCCGTACATGCTTTAATAGAATTTCAGTACGAATCGATGAATTTTTAAAAAATTTAATAACTTTTCGATTTTGCATATAACGCTGATTTAATATCAGAAACCAATAAAAACACTGCGAATTTTCTTCCATTTACATTACTAAATTTCCGTTATCTTCTTCATCAACTTGATTTTCTTCATCTTCATCATCTTCATCATATAAAAGTTCTTCATCATCATATTCAGTCTTATCTTCATCTTCAACTACATCATCTAAATTAACTTTTTTATATAAATTTTAAGGACAGCTAGATGAATTGCGTGGTTGTAGCAATATTATTTTTCTGCTGTAACAATTGAACAATACTTCACCATTACACTCGCTCCATCATTTGTTGAGGCAACAATATCCGTTTCTAAATTCATTCCAAATTCTTTGGTTTTTTCAGCAGTTAATGTTTCTTTAATTTCAACTAGTCCAAGGACATATTCCTATGAATTTGAAGAGCGCAAAGTCACATTCAAAAATGTCCGCATTAAAACATCTGTCCACATGTCAATTGCTATACTAAATTTCTTTTTTGAATGCAATAATCTTATTAATTCCGTTTTGGTCTCTTGTTTTTTTTCTTCAAAAAAGTTTAATACATGTTTTTGAATACTAGTACAGCTTTTCGGCACGCTATAATTACGGCTGGTTCTATAATTCTTGGCTTTTCCCGGTTCAATCCAAGTCGCTTTGAGCTTTTGGATTTCACTGTTTAATTGTAGAATCTGCTGTCGCAACTCCCTCCATGTGTTCCTGGCTTTGTCCAGTTTCTCTTGTAAAACTTTGCATGAGGACATATCTACAACAAGAAGTACCTATTAAATTAAATCCTATTGCTATATTAAATAAGTACTCATGTGGTTGTATTAAGATCTATAGTCGAGGGTTACTAACGAGAATTAAAAAATTAAATAAGATTTCCTAAATATTTATTATACTACATCATCAATCCATAAACTTGGGGCGACTCGAATTATATCGCCGACTCGGACGCTCGCGCGCATATGGGTGATCGCGGCGGTCCTCCGTTTGTCCCTCCTCGTTCCGCAATTCTCGAGGGAAAACTCTTCGTGGTATCACGACGTTCATATCTGAGATTCGCTCGTGTAGCCTCCGGTCGTTTAATTCGAAAGACACATTATAATTAGGGGCATACCCACCCGTACTGGGTATTCTGCCCTCCGCGATGTCTTTGTTTATCTGGGCCAAGTATCGTCTGTCTTTATCTACTTGGCGGGCTGTCTCCCTCTGGTGCTCCTCTAGTCCTCTAGTCGGATCTCTCAGGCCGGATTCCGGCCAGGTTCGCGTTTTATTGCCACGTAAGGGAGTTCTACATCTTCTGAACTCCCTTGATTTCCGGACCTTGTCTCTAGAACGGGAGATATTGAAAATCCCGCGTCCCACATCGCTTGCCTGCATCTGGCAGCCGCGTGTGCTGGGAACCGAGCGATGATCCGGGACGCGTCGATCCAGGAATTTTCTAAACGAATAATATTCTATTATCATATTAGATTCGAAATCTGTGGTCTAGTGGTCTGTCTCAACCTAAGAAGTATAATATTCATCGGCTACGGGCATCCAAGAAAATCCGTACTCGCCGATGTCGAGTACTAATATCGAATGAATAGTTTGAGGGGTATGGTAAATCAGTGGGGTTTACCAGGTATTGTGGTACATATCCTAACTTATTCCTCGGCCGTTAACTGCTACTAGGGGCGTCATGGCGGATTGATTCGTCTTTTACCGGCAATTTCTACAATGTTGTGACGCAATCTCACTCTTGGGTTTCTATTCGTTCTCGGTTATCTTTCATACTATACGTTTCAGGAAGCTTAGGGATATAATTTTAAAGAATACTCTTCGAATGTTTGCGGAGCTACTGGTGAGTATATGAAGCACTTTAACCGGAGTGTTGGCAGTTCAGGGTTGATTTTTTAAGCATCACTGTTTATGAAAAAAAGAACATTTGGAGAAAATTTATTACACCAAAATATTATCCAAATCAATAGCTTAAGTAGATCCATAATTTTCTCATTGGAACTGGGTTGACACGGTCAACTTAGCTCTAAGTATTGCCTGTACGGATTCGTGTTGATGGAATCTGGATTTCGGATGGAAATACGAAACGTTATTTTCACTTAATTAGCTTAATATATATCCTCAGAGGGAAAATGTAAAACATTATCCCGGAATGAATCCAATAAACTGTATGTATAGAATATTTTCACTTGAGGTTCTATTAAATAATTAAGAGCCAAATTTCGGGGATGACAATGTCCTATAAATTCATTAGATTAATCACAAATATTTTCCCGGATATCAATGGCTTAACGGTTCATTGAACCAAGCATCAGAATCTAAACGCTAATGGTCCGAAAAGTTCGATAGTTAAAAGGTATATATAAGCATTGAAGGAATTAAATATAGAACTATGTACCTATTATTAATCTAAATAAATTAAATACAAAATTTCTTACACATTATTCATTCTAAGGTTTTAATCAGATAAAAGAATATTTATTATTAATACCTGATACTAAATATAAAACTACTTGAATTGTTAAATAGATAAACTAAATCCAAAATTATTTGCAGGTCCTTAATTCGAACGTTTTAATCAAAAGAAAAATATTTATTATCAATAGCTAGAATATTCGTTATCGGTAACTAAAATAATCATTACCAATAACTAAAATACTTATTATCAAAAACTAAAAATAATCATTATTAATAATTAAAATAATCATCATCAATAACTAAAAATAATCGTTACCAATAACTAAAATAATCACTATCAGCAACTAAAACTAATCATAATTAATAATCAAAATAATCATCATCAATAACTAAAAATAATCATTACTAGAAAAAAATAATCACTATCAACAAATAAATATAATCATTATTAATAATTAAACCCGACAAAACTACTGGGAATATTATCCTTCCTGAGATTTCAGTGGTTAAATATAAAATTCGATAAAAGAAATTTAACTATCACGAACAAAAACTTCCTAGGACCTTTTAATTATAAAATCCAATAAATTAAGTTAAGTTCAATAATTCATAGGCATCATCAATATTACCAGGTCGAACGGACCAAGGAATGAAAACCCTGTAGTACTCTAACTAGTAGCGTACTCGCCTAGTCTGATTAGATTCTGATAGTAAATAGTAATATGGAGGTTGCTTTTCATTGTCATGATCCTACTTAGCAGAAATGAATCATAGTCTCCTTAACGAATTAGGTTTGGCTCATTTTATTCATTCTGATCTGGGCATAGTCACTATCTTAATCGGATAATGCTGGGATAATCATAGTGTACAATACTAATTCGTATTTTCTACAGGTTCTCTTTATCGCGTTTCTGATTAAGAAAAATCATCGTCGGTGTCTGCAAGGTTGGTAGCGCATTATTCAGCACTATGGCTCGGAAGCAAGGATTAAATATTTTATGTTAATATATTATTAGGATTACCTTCCCCGATTCTTGTTACTTTCCCTTCGGCCTTCCGTGGAGTTTCGTCTGCCATGTTTGATTTTTGTGGATTCCAATGCATTAAAAATTGTGAAAAATAAACGTGAGAATCGGGTGCATCTACTATATATACATGTAAATACAAACATGGGTATTTTGGATCGATTTTTATCGTTGTTATGCACACCACGGTTGCACGTCCCGTCTGTGTGTATACTACTATTCCACTAGGTGAGAGAGATGGGTGTGCCTTAATTTTCTCAATTGATTGATTCTATTAAATGTCAGGTCGAGGTGCTGGTGGCCGGTGTGTATTTGGTCACTGCCTTCAATTCCCAGTCGGCATCTCTCTGTCCTCACAATTCATAAAGTGAATCATCAATGGGAAAATTCAGTAATTTCTTTTTGGAATTAGTTAAATCACATTTACTTCGATATTTTCTATTTCAGCCTAACTACGACGAATTCCAATCTCATAGTTGCTGATTAATTCAGACACTCAGATGTGAAGTAGGAAATTCTTATGTAGGCGTTCCCTGATAATGGTTAAATCTTTTTAGCAAATGGAACGAGGCTACTATTCAATGATGACTTAAACGTGAAATTTGGAAAGACCAGATTCATCAATGATGCTATTAACTGGTAAAATTACATTTCTTTCGTATATCTATTTAATGTCCATTCGTCATTAGGGCTTACGTTGGATTGTTTCTATGATAGATGTTCACGGAGATTGTGTTGCTTAACCGCCAGATGAGTTCATGGGTGCTGAGGAATTGTTCAAAATGCGATTTGCTGGCTGGATACAATGATTCTCGATTTTTGCGTTTTACGTAAAAGGCTTTAGTTCTTCTGGGGAGTTCTCAATATCTATTGGCAGTTCTCCGTACCTACTACGATTTTGAAATTGGAATTAATGGTTTGGTGGCTCGTTTTTCTCACGCGGGGTTTTTCTAATAAATTAGTGATTTACATCTGTTAAATTGTTGTTATTTTTTATTTCAAACGTGTGTTATGAATGATGGGACTTAGTATATACCATTATTTGATTTATTGATGTTAGAGCGGCTGTAGTATGAATCTATCTTTCGGAGTATCTTATGAGTTGTTTGGAGTAATTATGGGAGAGTTTACCTTATGACGGGATTTTTAGATTTTAAATGGTTCTCGAATTATTTCTTTCTTGATTATAGATTCTTGTCAATTTTACGAAGTCGTCGGCGTCCTGTGGAAGTATTTTGGTTCACCGAGTTTTTATTGTGATTTAGGGGTTTTGAATTTTTCTTTTATAAACGAAGTGAGCATACATTTTTAGTGAGTTATCATTGATCTTTATAAGCTAGATTAAATTATGATCGATTTTTAGCACGAAATAAGTATACATTTTTAGTGAATTATCATTGATATTTAAAAGCTAGATTAAATTATGATCGATTTTCAGCTATAAAGACAACTTGAATACATTAGAAATCAATAGAATTTTAAATTAATTTAGAGATCACAGCAACGATTTGATAGCATTAAGTCCCCCGTCTCCTTCCCTTAATTGATCCTAAGGTAAATTTTTGTCGATATTAATAGTTTATGAGTGCCCACTGAACTACTCGGTGTGGTAATTTTGAGCCGTTTGTTGTAAATAATTTTAGGTCGAGTTTATGGTAAAGGAGTGACGACGAAACAGCCAATAGACTATTTCCCCTTCACCTTTTCCCCTATACGGAACGATATTGACGTTTCAGCTCCTGCGTTCTCACGCCGGAGCCTTCACGGGCACGAATTATTGGCAATTATACACGCACTTACATAATTCGATAATATTTATGATTTTAATTGCTTGTAATGTTGTTTCAGCTGTGGGCCGGAAAAATTTCGACACAAAGTAAAATTTTGTTTAGCATCTCTTTAAAATATAATTGGCATAACACTATAATTATCATAGTATCATAATTGGCATAACATTCGAACCTTCCCCCACGCCGACACCTCCAGCAGAGCTCTCACGAGATTGTCCGGGTGCGACGTGGAAGAGGTTTCTAAATACTTCTTCACTAACATTGAAGATAGTAATACTGAGCTTCTTATAGTGAGTCAAGTTTTTCAAAATACTGATTTTTGGTTAAAAACCGATTAAAATTATGTAAAAATGAATCAGTATATATACCTATTGTACGCCCCTAACCTTGCGTGTTAATTTTGATGTAGTAAAACAAAATTTGATTTTGTGATTTTCTAGTATATTCTAATCTTAATTTTATTATTTTTATAAATTAATTTGACAATTTTTCTTTTTAACTTTTAAATTGAATTGTTTCCAATTCAAATTATTTAATTTTGGTTCCATTTTTATGTATTTTCGCATTTATTTTATAAATTGTCAAATTTCGGTCAAATTGTTAGGTTTTCGTGTTATTTTTATGTTTATTTCGTGCGGATCTTGTTGCAATTTGTTATTATTTTAATTTACTTTCGTGTTTCTTGATTTTATATTTAATTGTTTTCTTTCTCATATTTTAGCATGGTTAGTTGGTGTTTTATGGGTCTGATTTTAAATCTGCATGTTGTATTTGCGTGCGTATTACCAATTCATTTAAACAAACTCGTGTCTTGGCCCAACACTTAATTTTATTATTTTTGTAATTTAATTTGACAATTTTATTTTTGATTTTTTAATTGAATTGTTTCCAATTCAATTTACTTAATTTTAGTTGCATTTTCATGGACTGTCGCTTTTTTGGTAAATTGTCAAATTTCGGTCAACTTTTCATGTTCTCATGTTATTTCTATGTTTATTTCGTGCGGATCTTGTTGCACTTTGTTATTATTTTAATTTACTTTTGTGTTTCTTGATTTTATATTTAATTGTTTCTCTCTCATATTTTAACATGGTTAGTTGATGTTTTATGGATCTGATTTTAAATCTGCATGTTGTATTTGCGTGCGTATTACCGATTCATTTAAACAAAATCGTGTCTTGGCCCAACATAATAGAATGTGTGTGATTAAGTAATCATCGTGCGATATGAAATCGGTGATTAGGTCATCATTAATCGCAGATGATTGCGTAAATCACTCATGGAATACCTTTGGACTACAGTCTTCCTCCGAACATAGTGCCTAGGCGTTATATTCGAGAAAGCTTTTTATTTCGGTTTTAAATTTTTTGCATTTTTTTTTTCGTTTAGAACGCCTAGGTACTATATTTAAAACAAAAGATTTTTTTATGAAATTAAGTTTTATTAATAAAAAAAAATAACATAAACATAACTTTTCAGAATTCACATAAATATACGTATTATTTTAGGATTATTAACTCCTATATGTGTGTATATTAAATAAAAATAAAAATATTAAATATAGGAACATAAACATTACTTAAACCACATAAATATATTAATATATATATACCACATAAATATATAAATATATACCACATAAATATATAAATATATATATGTAATCTAATAAAATTAAGTAAATATAAAGAGACTATGCTTTTAAATTTAAAGCAAAAAAATTTTCGTTTCTGACTAACAGAATATATTTTGTTGGAGACTTTACATCATACGTAAAGTTTTCAACTTGAACACAATTTTCGTCCACTTCTACTACTTTCATGCACCATTTTTCCTTTAAGGCAGTAGCATAAATTTCGGCATATGAAGAAGAATTTTCGCCAAGACTTATAAGTTCTTCGTCATGCTCATCTAAAATGTCAGATGTATCTGGATTACTTTTTATATATGAAATTATTTGTGGCATGTAATTATTCATAAAAACTGAAAAAGAACTGTTTTTATCTTCTATCTGATGAACACATCTAAAAAAACTTGTTGACACTTCCTCTGGATATAACTAATCTTCACAATCTTCATTGTCAAAAAAATTCGAATTTTCAGCAATTAAATCTTCATTTTCATGAATCCAATCATCGTAATTAAAAGTAGGTTGCAAAATTTTTTGTAAAGTAGTATGGAGTGTATCAATATTAAAATCTATTTTAGGTACAATTCCGCAACATTTAAATGCTTTTACTATAAAGCTAGAATCCTTTGTCGATATATAGTCCACAACCCAGTCGCTAACTATTTTATAGTTAGGAATTTTAGGATTTCCTTGTCGAGTTTGCATTTCAGGATTTTTGAGTGCTTCTGATATATATTCATCATACCGTGTATTATAATATGCTTTAAAACTACGTTTTACTCCTACGTCTAATGATTGCAGGAGACTTGTCAAATTCGAAGGCACTAACACAACAAAAATATTGAATTTTTCCAGATATTTAGATTCATGTAATTTTACATGGCTTTCGTAAGAATCCATTATCAGCAATACTGGATCACGAGCTAAACTGGTTTGTGGCCTACATAAAATAATTTCTTTAATATATTGTTTCAAGATGTCATCGTTAAACATTCCAGTTCTATTCACATTTACAAGGCACTTTTTGTTTACAATTGGTTTTTTTTTAAAATTCGAGAACAGAACGTGTGGTTTTAAAAATTAACCCTCTAAAGTTATACATAATGTGGTTGTGAAACGTTTATGTGATGTACCAGCTTTTCTCATTAAAACTTCTCTGCATCCCTTCTGGGTTATAGTCGTTTTTGGTTCGGATTCGAAATAGCGTGGTACTTGGTCGAAATTAATGATATTGCACATTTTTATTTGTTTTTCCTCAATTTTTGCATGAATTATTTTTAATAAATTGCTTACAATAGCATTAACATTTTCAGGGATTTTTTTTGTTGTGGTTTGACGTCGAGATACTAACTCATGACGATTTTTAAATCGTTTACCCCAACCTGATGAATGTTTGAAATTAATCCACTTGGAATTGTTTTCAGTATCTATTATTTTCAAACGTTCACAAACTTCTTGTGATTTTAATTGAATGTACTTATCTTTAACCCTTAAGCCATTAGAATTTCTATCAAGTATCTATTGCAATACTTCATTTTCAATTTCAGGAAATTCCAATTTTCGTCCACCACCAGGTAATCTTCGTGCAACTTTTATTTGCACGGATTGATTGTTTAAAGTTTGAAGAAGTTGTGCTTTTTGACTGTGCCATCCCCTAAGAATTGATGTACCAATGTTGTATTTATTTTGAGAATGCCATCCAGCCACTGCCTTTCACACCGGCATTGTATTCATTTAAAATTTTTAATTAATGTTTAATTGAATAATTTTTTCTTTTTAGGTTATTTGACATTCTATGGCTATGGCTGAAATCATAAAATTGGTGGGTTTCTGGGTGTTAATATTTTGAAACTATATGGTTGTTACCCAGACAACCCCATACAAATATTATTCGCTTACCACTCGGCACCCGTTGCTAAGCAACGTTGGAACTGTGTTCGAGTGGGTAGATCGTCCGCAAAAAGTGAGCGCTATTGTTAATGCTATAATTGGCCGAACGATCCATGGGTTCAACGAGCTGCCGATAGAAGTGTTGGGCCAGAACGTAAACGGCCTTGAGGAATGTTTAAATGGATCAGTAACACACATGCAAATATAACATGCAGATTTAAATAAACCTATTAAACACTAATTAAACCCTATCAAATATGAGAAAAAAGAGAATTAAAAAATAAAATAATAAACATAAAAATAAATAAAAATAATAACAAAACGCACCAAGATTCGCACGATACCCAACACAAACATAACAAGAAAACACAATAAATTCGACAGAATTGAAAAATTAATAAAAGTTCATGAAAATGAAACTTAAATCAAAAAATTTGAATTAGTAATAATTCAATAAAAATTCTAAATTAAAAATTATTAAAATAAATCAAAAAATAATAAAAATAAAGAATAGAATTCACTAGAAAATAACAAGTTCGAATTTTGTTTTACTGCATCAAATTTAACATGCGAGGTTAGGGACAGAAAATAGGTATAAATACTGATCCATTTTCACATTAAAGTTAACCATATTTTCAAACCAAAACCATTTTTGAAATTATTTTGAAACCTTTTAAAACTATTTTCAAAATCTTACTTTTAGGTGAGAAATGTTTATTTTGGAGCCCTCTCTCCACGTCACATCCTTGCAACCTCGGTAGAGCTCTGCTTGGATGTCGACGTGGGGGGAGAGGTATTTTTATTTTTATGCAATATTATGCAATTTTTATTTTATGGATTGACATGGATGGTAATTATGTTTATTTGTTTATACTTAATAAATATTATTAATATTGATAAACTGTTTTCTATGTTTAATAAATAAATAATTTTGTCGAAATTTTTCCGGCCCACAGCCAACACCATAACGCAAGATAGCAAAATCTACATAGTACAGATTTGTGTAAGAGTGTGGAAAATCGCCAATGATATGTACCCGTGAAGACTCAGCGTGCGGAACGCAGGGGTCGTAACGTCAATATTATCCCTATAGTTGAAACGAGAAATAAGGAAGGGGTCTCTGACTGCTTCCTCGTTTCTCATTTCTGTAAAATCGACCTAAACTTATATTACACACGGCTCAAAATCATCACACCGAGTAGTCCAGTGGGCACTCAGTAAATACAATATAAACACAATATGCACCTAAGGTCTATTAAAGGGAAAGGGCACGGGAATAAATTAAATTGAAATCGTTGATATAACTTAATAGATAAATGACTTGAGTTTACAGTTTGAAATAAAATAATCAAAACTCATTGAATAAGTAATTCATTAATTCAATTATTGGTAAAAATTAAATGATTATTGAGTAAAAGGAAAGACCTCATTGATTAAATCCAAATAATTTGAGCAAAACTAATATAAGTCAGTGATTAAAAACCGAATTTTCTTTAAAGTAAATTGCTGAGTGAAGCTAGATAAAATAAATTCATTGATTAACAACAATTCGTTGATTGAAGTAGTTGATTTACTCAGGGAATTCATTGGTTAAAATTAAAGGAATTTGGATAAAAGTAGGATAATTCTTCGATAAAAATCAAGTAAATACTCAAGAAAATATAAAGTAAAGTTCGATTCCTTGATTTAGAAAGTGGAAATAATTTAAAGTAGCGTAGTACATTGATTAAAGTACTTCATCAATTAAACTAAAGAATTATCGAGTAACAGTAAACTGATGAACGAGAGAATTAAGTATATCATTAGTTAAATCCCTGTAATTAAAGTGACTATTAAGTAAACTAACTTGATCCATTGATTAACAAGCTAAACTTTCTTTTGCAAATTGTAGACTAAAGTAAATAATATGAATTCCTTGGTAAACCTACCCATTCGTTAGAATAACGAAAATTGTCGACTAGATTGAACAACGCATTAATTAGAATTAAAATAATAAGTCAAATAGATCCACGAGAATGATTTATTGATTAGAATATGAAAATAATTTGTTAAATTACGAATAACTCGAATGACGAAAATTAATATAATTCATGGATAACATGATTTCTGGGTTCAAATTAGAATGATTTTGGGTCGAAGTGACAAAGGCCATTAGATAAAAAACCACATGTTTTCTTTAAATAATATGAATTCGTAGCCTGAAGTAAAGTAATTAATGATGAGGCGAAACGGGTTATTATCTAAATAAATTAACACAAATTACAAAAAAATCAAGCTTAAGATGAAAGATAAATATTCGTATCAACATTACATAAATTGTTACTACCGATTAGTTTTCTTGAACCGATAAAATTCCATCTAGAAAATTTCCAAGATGTGAGATTTCACCCACTTGAATGCTTCGATAGTCGCGAGAAGTTCCCTTAGAGAAAAGGTCGATAAAATATATGCAAACTGAATAACATAATAACCTACCAAAATCGATTTAGCTGAGCTTAGGCGAATCTGTTGATTGAGAAATCTGAAAATGAACTATAATGAATCCAATTACCGGATATAAACAAATTAAACTAAATCGTCTCCTTTCAACCGCTTAAGTTGCAACGGCAAGATCCACCGGAAATCATGCATGTAAGATCACCAAACAATACGTCTACGCACAATTAATTTATCCGGTTCAACATCCGGCCTTGCCCCTAAAAGTTCGATTAACCTGTATATAAAATTGTTAAATAAAACTGTGAATGAAATTATAAATTCTCTTACGTCAATATACTGAAATTCTACACATAATATCTAATATATCATACTTTAGAATTAACATACCTATTTAGATTAAAATAAATTAATTAGTAGATTTACCTCACCTATGCTGTTAATTATATTAGTATATATCACCCTATAAAGGAGTGCATACTAAAGGGCCAGGTCCGTAAGAGAATATAACCCCTCTCATCAACGCCCCATCGAGTAAAGGAAGGTAATATTCACGTTTTAACTTATCAAACCGCAATTCGTAGATGTGCGTGAATCCCTATCAACCGAGACGTCCGTGAACCAATTTACATAGCATCAGAGTAGTACTTGATTTTTATAATCTTAAAAGGATGCATAAGAGCGTCGGGAGGAATTAATCGACGGGATATAGCACACCTAAAGCTTCTAGATAAACCGCCCATCCGTTTTGAAAAAGTCACAACCAAACATAAAGCTAATAGAATTCGATAAGTTTAAATTTAGATAACTCCATTAACAATAACATAGGCACCATTTATTTGATAATGACCTAACGTGGATGAATTAATCGAATCTGATAACGATGATATTTTAGACATGTCGCTCGAACGAATCGCCAGTCAAGAAACGGACAACAGGGACGGGCAGGAGCCCGCAACTACGGGAATATTCGACCAGTTACGACAACAGTGGCCGTATCCTACTACTTGGAGGATACTAGGCTTGGAAAAGGACCCTTGCGGACTCGCGGGACAGCAATACCCTGCTGCGGAGACCTACATGTACGCACAGAACCTCCTCACCCAATGGGAAAGGGTGCAGGAACAGGTGGATCTACAGGTGGTTAAGGCGAGGATGTATCTCGCAAACGTGGTAGAAGACATCCTCGCCGGGCGGATTGCAGAAGCCTACCCACCTCGCCCAGTCCGCGATACCCGACGACCCTATACGGTGGCGGCTCTAAAGAAAAGCTTGAAAAGACATTTTCCCGAAGAATAACTGCAAATATTACAATGTTCATGTCTTAATTGATTTAAAGAAAATTTAAAAGTCGTTCGTGTTATTCATCCTTATAGATAGACTTGTCCCGTAATTTTGTTTAACTGGATAAATTATGATCTATTTAAGTCAATAAGAAATTAAAAGTTTCTCATTTATTATAGTGATGTCTTCCCTACGAATCCTACAAACCGAACTGGATCACGCGAGGCAGTCAAACGCGGAGCTGCTCGCACAAATTTCCCAACTGACCCGAGAAATACAGCAGATAAGGGCAACATGGTCAGATCCAGCAAAAACGAAAGCGGTCTACCACCGACTCACGGCAGCACAGAAAGGCTGGGCAGAAGAGCGACAGCTCAACCAGAGCCTGCGCACTCAAATCCGAGGACTAGAAGTCGCCCTAGCAGTCTGCCGGGAGGGGGAAGCGGTGACATATCCGCTCGTCTTCGCCCCATCCCAGGTGCCGCAGAAAAGCACTCAACCAGCGGAGCCATCTATCCTCCAGCAAATAACCGTCGGCCGGGACGTAAGGAGCGTGCCCGACGTCGAGCAACCCAGCTTCAAACCCATTAACTCATAAATGCTGCATGTTTTGTTGATTAGAATAGAGTAGTCATGTGCATAGTTGATTTGTTTCTTTGATACAATTGCATATCATAAATATTCGCATTACGTCGCCGAACCTTCATCTCATCTTTCCACAATCAGATAAGAACCTAATCTTGAATTTCTACAAGGGACAGAGCAAAGCGAGCATAGGTCTTCTATCGACAGCTCGTGAACCCGAGGGTTGTCCGAGCAACTACAGTACTAGCGATAATACTCAATTTTTGCGGACAATCCACCACTTGAACACATTACCAACGTTGCCTAGCAACGGGTGCCAAGTGGCAGTTAGTATCATTTGGTATGGCGTTACTGGGGCAGCCATGAGGATAAGCAAATAACGAAACCCTGTAACCCACCAGAAGGCCTGTGCTCGATTTCGATTTTTAGGTCCCATTATTCTCCTATCTCCTTCAAATGTTAACCTATACTCTCATATCATTCATTGTTATGTCCATTCCCATAGTCCTTCTTATCTTCGTCCGTGTTGATGATTATTCTTTGGCCTGTACACCTTTTGTTATGTTAAATATTCACACACTAGCTCTCTTACTCTTATCCCTATTATAACTACAATGTTCCCTATTATTATTACTAGCATTATCATTGTAGCTATTATATGTGTTGGGGTATCACGAAAAAGCACAGTAAAATCGATAAAACACAAAAATGATAAAAGTGCAATATTAATTAAAAAATTTATAAAAATTCGAAAGTAATATTGATCGGGGGAAATTGATATGGTTGAACGCCAAATTGAGAGACGAGTCCAGAAATAATAATAAAAATTTAGTGAGGGGTCCCTAGAAAATAATATAATATAAAAAAGGAAATTAATTAAGAAAAATTAATTACTAATGGGAAACCCGAGTCAATGGGAAGCCCGAGGCAATGGGAAACCCGAGAGATACGGAAAACCCGAGAGCTGATGAAAACCCGAGAGATGAGGAAAACCCGGCGCACAGACGGAATAATAAATTAGCCTAAACAACATTGAGTGGGCGCCGCTAAGTTACGGAGAGGCAGTTAATTCATAATTGGCAATTTGGTAATGGACCAAACGTTGTTGACAAATGCCGGACTGGAAAGTAATTATTCTTGATAATTTAATAATGCAGAAAACATTGTTGACAATCGTCGCAAAACAGTCTGAGCAGGAGTATAAAAGAAAGAGGGAAAACACGAAAGGGACAGTGTTCACTAGACAAGAAACGAAAGTTATTATAAACAGATACGAAAGAGCAGAGTGAATCAACGGGAAATAGCAGTAACTAGGTTAGTCGAGGAATCCAAATCCAAGTAAAAAAGTCAAAGTTATCTATCAGAAAGGGTGGTTCTCCCTTGGACAACCTACCCTCAGATAAACAGGCTCATACAATTGTCAGAGAGTGCAAATCAATTAGTGAAAGTGTGATAACAATAATTGAAACAAACGGATTGATCTGTATTGTGATAAAGTGCAAATAAAATTATTCTGTGTTGGGTTTGCTTATTTGATTGGAAAAGGACACGAGGAGTCAGAGGTGACCGACTTACAATAATAATAACCCAACATTTTGGTGAGCCCGACGTGATCAAAAGTCGGCGGAAAATAGTGTTGAAAATAATTGAATTGTTAAAAAGAAACGACGTGATCAAAAGTCGGCGGAAAATAGTGTTGAAAATAATTGAATTGTTAAAAAGAGACGACGTGATCGAAAGTCGGCGGAAAATAGTGCTGAAAATAATTGAATTGTGTAAAAAGAGGAAAATTGAAAAAAAAGAGAAGAGTGTCAGAGCAAAAAATAAACTGAAAAGAAAATAAATTATTGAATTAAAAGAAAACTTTCGAATTATCGAGAAACTTTGTACGCCAGAATTTATAAAGAAAATTAGTATAGAATAAATTCCAAATTAAAACAAAGGTAATATTAATAATTGTAACATTTTAAAATTCAGACGAGAAAAGTTGTACAAAAAAGATTTTATAATTTGAGAAACCAGAAGCAATCAGAAATAATGGCGAGCAATTCCAATAACAATGATCAAACCCCAGTGTCGACTATGACAACCCTGTATCTAATATCCAAGCAAATATGTCTACTACTCTTAGTAATGATTATGCAAGTTGTCAGAAACTACCAGTTCAGCAATATGGAGGAGATCCTGTCGAATTTGTTGATTTTATGGCTGATTACTACATGTATGCCACTGCTTACGGATGGAGCCAATCGATTATGGTGCAACGGTTACATTGTATCTAAAAGGAGCAGCGAGAGAGGCTTGGCAACAAATTGATAAAAGACTCATTGCCAATGATTGGACCAAGTTGAAAGATGCCTTAGCAGCGAAATTAATTGGTGGTGATATTAAA
Source organism: Schmidtea mediterranea (assembly GCA_022537955.1). NCBI lineage: Eukaryota > Metazoa > Platyhelminthes > Tricladida > Dugesiidae > Schmidtea > Schmidtea mediterranea. The sequence goes on from CM039679.1 coordinate 118,350,480, forward strand.
CGAATAATGCGCCAAAAGTTTTACAATCGAGTGCAGAGCCAGACGAATCAGTAAGTGAATTTGCTTATCATTTGACAACCCTTGCAGAGAAAGCTTTTGAGATTAAACCTGAACAAATTGATGTGGCGAAGCAAGTGAAGGAATTGTTGCAAGACCAATTTTTAACAGGAGTCAGAAAAGAAATTAAAAAGGCCTTATGCTATGTAGATTTCAACAATTTTGATGAGCTAATTAAAAAGGCTATGAAGATTGAATTGAATTTGAAAACTACTCAACCAAAAGCAGAATCTTTTACAACTATTAATGAATCTAGAGACAGATCAATATCACCAATCAAAAGTAATTTATTCCAGAAATCCACCAGTCCATCACCAAAATTTAGAGTAAAATTTGAGCCAAGGAAATCTACAAATAGTCCAAATGAGGAGAGAGAAAGACCAGTTCAGTGTAGTCATTGTCAGAAATTGGGACATAATATAAATCAATGCTGGTTTAAAAATAATACTCAAAGAAGTCCAAGTCCTGTCCAGTGTGATCATTGCCAAAGAAAGGGACATAGTAATAGTCAATGTTGGTTTAAAGATGAAGAGCAACAAAGTCCAAAGAGGATGTGGCCAAATTGGTTGAAAAGCAATGGTGGGAAAAGTTTTAATAAAATGAGCACTAATAGTCATCGAATTAATGATAATATACAGTGCTATAACTGTGGAAAGAGAGGGCATGTATCACGGAACTGTTTCGCAAGATCAAGATCTCCATCAACTTCACCGTCACCTCAAAGAGATAGAGTTAATTTACAAGGCCGAATTCAATGTCATTCATGTAGAGGTTATGGGCATATGGCAAGGTCATGTCCCAGGAATAATGAGAGATTTCAAAAGCCAATCTTAAAGAAATTAGATTCCAAAGTGATAAATCACAAGCAGACAATGTTGCTTTTGTGCAGCCAGATAATTATAATAATAGAATTGAAGACGAAGTGAAACAAATGAGTCGACGTTTGGATCGTTTAATATGCAAGTTTGAATCTGATGAAGAGACAGATAATCACATGATGTATGAGTCGCAATCAGAAGCATCAGATACAGAGCTGAAAAGAATGATGATTAAAGATGATCTGCAAAGCGAAAAGGCAATAATGATTATATCGAAGCTTAATAAATTAATCGAATCGAGAGCAGCAGAACGTCTAAAATAATGACATCATTACTGGAATTGAGTCAAATGTCACTGAGTGTACAAAAATTGAAAAATGTAATTGAACTATGTGCTGATCATTATGAGGTAATCTAAAAGATAGAGATGAAATAACAAATATGATGAAGATATTTGGGAAAGCTTTCAGAGAAATAAATGGTTAGATTTTATTTTTATTGATGTTGTAGATGAAAGTAGAAATAGTGTGATCTGTATTCGTAATGAAATTGGAGATTATGTTAAGATTTAAAAGAGAAATTAAAAGAGAATAATGGAAGACAGATAATAAAGGTGAAATTTAAGAATAGGCATTTAGAAGACGATGAATTTTTAATAGATTGTGGTTTTATACCTGGAAATAAAAATAAATTGCAGGTTGCGAGCATGATTAGGGAAGAAGTAGTGGAAAAAGTGATTCGCAAGAACTAATAGGAGACTTAAGAGATGCTTTAAGTGAGTGGGATGGAGTTAAAATTACGGAGAAATTAAAATTAATTGATAAAATAGAACTACAGGAAAATGCTAAACTAGAAATAGTAAACATAATACGACCATATTTATATGATAAATCAAGGTATGGAGAAAAATTGAAATGTTTAATGCGAAGATTTGGTAGAGAATTAAGAGAAACTAGAATGGAATTAAAACCATTTATTATAGCAATAGATTATGAAGATTGGGGAAAAACAGAGTATATAGAGGAACATTGGTGTACAAAGGTTCAGAAGTTACGAAAAGAGCTGCAAACCAAATAGGAAAAGATGGAATTATTGTATTGATGTTCAAAGATGAAGAATTAGATGATGATGAATATTTATATGATTGTGGATTTAAGCCACAGGAATTAGACGAAAACGGATACCTAGATGCTGATGGAAGGGCAGGGTATTTAGTAAATTGTGTAGTAGCAATAAAGGAACAGAAAGTAGATTCAGTAGATAACTCGGAGAATTCAAATACAGATATAGAGGAAGATAACGTAGAAACAAAAGTAGATGAAATTGTCAGTGATAAGGAAGAAAATGAATTGAATAATAAAATTCAGGTAGAACATGTTGAGAAACAAGAAAGGTTTGAGGCACCAAGAGGTGAAATAAATAGTGAAATAATTGTTAGGAAACTAGAACTTTATATGAGATAAAGCGGAGTTTAGTGAGAATGGAACAGGAAGTTGATGAAACAAAAATAATCTTAATGGGCTTGATTAAAGCAGTATATCCGATGTTTGAAATAAAAATGGATGTAGAGTATGAGTTAAGAAATATAGTAACTGAAATGAAAAACAGACTTCCAGGTGTTGTGCAAAGATTTGGAGAAAATGATAACTTTTGTGATAAGAAACTAATTGAAAATTTGATTAAAAATGGACTTGACAAAGAAGTAATGTTAACAACTTTAACATATATGGTCTTAGAAATTGGAGCTCATGCGATAGCGGAAACGGATAATTTGGAAAATTTGATAGATATAGCGGCACGAATCTCAAATGAATATTTTATGAAGTGGGTTAAAAATAATGGTGGTTGGAAGAAGCTGAATAATGATTTTAGCGTAAATGAAAGTCATGAAAAAAAAATTATCATGCAAACGTTAAATGGAAAAGATAGCCCAGGGCTAAAGAAAAAGATGATATTTCCATGGGCAATAGTTATGCTCTTTATTTTTTGTACAATAACTACACAAGCTACAGGTATGACAGCCTACGATTGTTCCCAAACAGAAATGGGGAAAATTTATTCGGTTGTGGACATGGCAGAATGTCCGGATGCATACCCAAAGAAATTGAAAGTAGAAAATGATGTAAAATATTATGTGTATCAAGAATCTGATCTACGGCGAGCCAAAGTTAGAGAATGTATTGCGAAGCGAACTACTTTTGTATTTTTCTGTGGTAAATGGAGCCACACATCATTGATAAAAATGCACGCTATTCCACGACCAGTAGAGGTAATGCCAGAAAACTGCTTAGCTGCGTTTCAAACAGAGGAGTTAAAAATTAATCCGGAAATCAAATTAAAAGCAAAAGTAAATCACAGAATAAGAGAGACAGTTGTTGTAAAGGGAGTAATACAACAAGATGGAACGTGCGAAGGAGAACCATATAAAGTAAATGAAAAAATTATTAAACAATCAGTGGTAATTGAAGAATATTTGACAGAATTAAGAGAATTTGAAGGAGTTTTTGATGATGAAACAGGAAAACTTCAAACGCATCCGTTTTGTAATATGAGACAAAGCAATTGCCAAACAGGAGAATCCATTTTAGTATTTGATGTTAAAACTGATGTATGTAATTTAGCGCATTTGAAAACTATGACTTTCAAAGAGTTAAGTGGAGAACAATTTAGAGAAGCCCGATAATTTCAATATAAATTATAAATCAAATAGCACAATTAGGTCAACTCCAGTATGGACGAGGAAAACCACACCAGTATTAATGTCGACATTACAACAGATGGTATGCGTTTTATAAAAAAGGAGGCTACTAATAAATGCGGGCAAATGGTTTATGCAACAAATTACAGAGGTGTTTACGTATCAAAAATGATGGTGCAGGAGGCGAAAACTAAAATACATACAAATGATATTAAACTTACTCACTATTTTAACAATAAAATTGATTATTTGTACCATTTTAGTCAAAACATTATGGAGAGCATATATCGGGAAATGATTCTAAATGATTGTAAATTGAATAAAGAAATACTTAGAAACAGGATGGCAATGGCGGTTACGAATCCAAACTTAGTAGCACCTATGTTAATATCAGAAAATGGTGTATTTGCCAGAATCTTCGGAGAGGCCCTATATAGCTACAAATGCAAAGCAGTTACAGTTAAAATTATGAAATACGAAAAATGTACAAATGAATTGCCGGTGAGCATAAACGGAAAAATGCGATTTATGGAACCCATAACAAGAATATTACTCGAAGAGCATACTAAGCAAAGATTCTTCAATGTAATAGATTGCTTGCTCCGTTGTATCGCTTAGCACAGGATTCGTGGATAGCATTACCAGATTACCGAGGAGTGAGAACTCCGGATACATTAGAATTAACAAATCTAGAATATCTAGTAAATTTTCACATCCCTAAATAAAATGGCACAAATGGGTTTCTATGCAAGTGAGGATATCGAAGAAGCTCAAAGAAACTTGTTATTTCCGTCAAAAAGGAACGTGTAATCTCAGAAATGATTGATACAATTTTGCCTAACGGGGAAGGTAAAGTCAATTATGAATATCTTCTAACACCAGATCACTTTAGAAAGGCAACATATAAAACGATGAAAAAGATCTGGGGGAAATTCATGTTTTAGGACAAGCATGCGCAGGCTTAATTGGATTCTATGTTGTAATCATAACAATAAAGGTAATAATGTCAAAATATTATCGGCTCATAGAATATACGTAATATCGGATGGTCATGGAAAATAATTATTGGTTGTTTTCCATTTTTAGCGAGATTTTTCATTACTCATCATCAATATAGAGAAATGGCAAGTGTGAGAGCACAACTGAAAACCGATCAAAAAAGTGAAGTGTCTCTATGTGCAGCAAATGATCACAATAATGATAATAATGATGACATCAATGATGATAAAAAGGAGCAAAGATATTTTCAAAAAGGAATTATGAAGAGTGAAAAAAAGCCAGAGCTACAATTTTTATTAGAACTATGCCAAAACTTAGCGGAATTGAAACGCTTTCAAAGTGGTATACACCAACGTTTTTGCCAACGGCACCAAAGTATCCAACTGAAAAACTGAAAGAAATGAAACCGGTAGAACATATTCAGTTTGAATTAGATAACATTGAACCCACGAGCGCTGAAATTGAACGGAAAAACATGCTCGGATTACCATGCAGTTATGCAATGATGACGTTAGGAAATAAAGGCAAACAGCCTCGAATAACATTCTGTTTAATGGAAGGAAAGTGGAAGCCTTATTAGATTCAGGTTCCAGTAATACTATAGTATCAGATGATTTGTTGACAATGGAAGAGAAATCAAAGATGAAACCAACAAGTAAAGTAATAAGGTCAATGTCGCACAATGTTTTAAGTATAATTGGGAAATTAAAGCTGAATTGATTATTGGTGATCACGAATTAGTGCATTATGTGTCAGTGATGAGAAATAGTCCTGTCGGATGTTTAATTGGTATGGATGTAATGGAACAACTACAGGGAATTTCTCTTGATCTAAAAACTGGGAGATTAATGAAAGGACAGACAGACGAAAAAGGACATAAGGTGAGAGAAGTGTTTTTAAATCAGACGCTAGAATTGCCAGCAAGAAGTGAGGTAATATATTATGCAGATGTGTTAGATGTGTCAGATGACGAGTGCATATTTGAACCAAATGAGAAGGTAATAGAAAAATACGAAATTCCAATGTGTGATGAAGTGGTAAAGGTCAAAGACCAAACAGTGCCAGTGAGAATAGTGAATCAAAACACAAAACCCATCCAAATGAAACCGAAAACCAAACTGGGAAAACTAACGAAGTTTGAAATAGAGAAAACCCGAAATTACCGAGAAATATTAAAATTTACAAAGAGCCACAAGTCATTAGTAATGATTTAACAGAATCACAAAAACAGGAATTCACAGAGTTATTAAGGAAATATAAAATGGTGTTTGCAAAACACGAGTACGATTTGGGACTCACCCAAGTAATTGAACATGAGATACCATTACTTGATGAAACTCCGATTAAATTGAAACCGTATAGAATTCCATATATACATCAAGAGGAAAGTGATAGGCAGATAAAAGCAATGAAAGAGTTTAAAATAATACGAGATAGTTCTTCACCATTTTCATCGTCAATAGTAGTTGTTAAAAAGAAAGACGGCGATCTGCGATTTTGTGTTGATTATCGGAAATTAAATCAAGTTACGCGAAAGGATACATATCTATTCCAGTTCCACAAGAAATGTTTGATCAAATGGGAGAAGTACAATTTTTTCACAGTAATCGATCTTAATAAAGGTTACAATCAATTTAAGTGAAGGAAGAAGATCGAAGAAAACGGCTTTTTCTGATGGTAAAGGATTGTATGAATTTAATGTGTTACCGTTTGGATTAACTGGAGCACCTGCTACGTTCCAGCGAGGTATGAATTTTGTTTTACGGGATATCCCACATGCATTAGTTTACATTGATGACATAATAATATTTTCAAATACTTTTAAAGAACATCTGAAAGATGTGGAAACTGTATTTAGAAGATTATTAAAGGCTAATCTAAAAATAAAACCCTCTAAATGTGAATGGGGAAAATCGGAAGTGGTTTATGTAGGTCATATTATTTCTCGAAATGGATTGCAACCAAACCCAGAAAATGTGAGAAAAATTAAAGAATACCCAATCCCTGAAAATGTAGACCAAGTTCGACAATTTCTAGGCTTAGCCAGTTATTATAGAAAATTCATTAAAAGCTTTTCTCATGTAGCACAACCCTTAAATGTATTATTAAAAAAGCAGACTCAATTTAAATGGGGAAAAGCGCAACAAGAAGCATTCGAATTACTTAAAGAAAGCTTGATTAAAAAACCTATACTGAGATGCCCAAATTTTAGAATACCATTCATTTTAATGACAGATGCAAGTAATTTTGCATTGGGTGCAGTATTAGGACAACAAGTCGAAGGTGAGAAAGATCACGTAATAGCATATGCCAGTAGAACGTTAAAGCCACATGAAAAGAATTATTCTACAATTGAGAAAGAAACATTGGCATTGGTTTACGGTATAGCAACGTTTAGACAGTATTTAGTTGGCAGAAAATTTGTTGTGTTTACTGATCATAATCCGTTACAATGGTTGATGAAACACAGGGATTCAGCCAGCAAACTGATCCGATGGTCAATAGCTCTACAAGAATATGATTTCGAAATTAAATATCGAACAGGCAAATCAAATGGAAATGCCGATACGCTATCGAGAATTCCTGTAAATAATGAGAGTAAGAATAATGAAATGAATTATAATAATACAATATTTATGGCAATCAAAACCGCTAATAATTTGCAGGAACTGCAAAAAGATCAGGAAAAGGATAATGAATTAAATCAATTGCGGAAACATGCAGTCACGATCAAAAAGGAAAGTGACTGGAAACATGTAGTTGACGAAAAACATAAATATATCATTCATGATGGTTTGTTAAAATGTGTTAAAAATGAAAACTTATTAATTGTGGTTCCAACAAACATCGAACAACGTTAATGTTAATATACCATGATGGAGCACTAGGTGGACATTTATCCGCTCGGAAGACATTATCAAGATTGAAACAAAAATATTATTGGACACTATTGAATCAGATGTCAGACAATGGTGTCATACTTGTGAAGTGTGCTTAACCAGGCGAAATACGGGAAAGAAAATAAAAGTACCTTTGAAACCTATGCCAGTGCCCGGAGCGCCGATGGAAATTACTGCAATGGACATTGTTGGTCCGTTACCTGAAACAATTAATGGCAACAAGTATATCATTGTGTTCTGTGATTATCTAACTAAATGGCCTGAAGCATATGCAATGCAAAATCAAAAAGCGGAAACAGTTGCAAAGATATTTGTAGAAAATATTATTTTTCGATATGGAGCACCGAAGAAATTACTTACTGATCAAGGAACGAATTTCCAAAGTGAACTGTTTATCTCAATACGGAATTATTCGGGTACTGAAACTAAGTACATCGCCTTATCATCCACAAACGGATGGTCTAGTTGAAAGATTTAACGGAACATTAATCAATATGATATCATCCTACGTAAATAGAAAACAGAAAGATTGGGATTTGTTTATCAAGCCATGCTTATTTGCGTATAGAAATGCAGTGAATGAGAATACCGGTGAAACACCTTTCTATCTCATGTATTTACGGCGGAACAACATGCCGGTTGATTTAAAATTTCAAGCACCTATCTCACAGTACATGGATATATCTGATTACAAAGTAATTATGCAAGAAAGACTTCAATCGGTATGGACTCAAGCTGGACTTAAAATAAGACATAGTCAAGAAACGTATAAAGAGTGCTATGATAAACGAGCACATGCTCACAATATTGAGGTAGGAGATTTAGTGTATGTACATAAACCAGAACCAGTGAAGGGTTTATCACCAAAATTACAGAGACCATTCAAAGGACCATACGTTGTATGTGATACCACTGAAACTAATCTAAAATTACGTCCACAAAATAATAAAAAGGCAGGAACAATTATTGTTCATGCTAATCGATGTAAAAAGGTGCCAGTTGCAGAAGACACTAAGTATCAATTGAGATCTAAAGACAAAAACGTGCTCAAACAAAAGACAGCAAAAATCGCTCACCATTGGGATATATCAACAAAACTTTGTTCGTTACAGCACTCATGATAATCAATGTGTTAGGGTCGAATGCGACTCCATCGTTTCCAAATTACGCCATCAAAAGGATCCCGTTAATGGAAAAAGTTGATATTTATGCCACATGTACCCAGATGGTATGGATCTATCGTTGTGCACCGACCGAAGAAATAGAAATAAGTAATTTACTGAATTATTTTGAACCACCAGTGAAGTTGAATTTTAATAAAAATACTTATGTAGATCGTCAACTAACAATAAATTATGAATACCCATGGTTAATAAAACAAGTGCAACCCCAAATAAATGGTAATAAAATAATGAACCTGATTAAGATGAAATATGGACAAAAACATTATATAACTACGTTTCCATAGAACCAGTGCTGAATGGAATCAATATATATTGGGAACCCCGAAATTCCCAACAAGTGAAAATAATTTTTCAGAATTATACAATCGATACGTTGAATGTTAGAAGGTCTTTCGTGCATTATGCGAATCTAAAACTGCATCATACCTACGATATCGCAGTTCATTACTACGAAAAAGTATTGCACGATAATGGTACAGAGAGTAATGACCGGTGGGTCAAGATCTATCTTAGTCGGAAATCACTTTTGTTGCAAAACGAAACAAATCGAGTTCATTTACAGTTAGTTGACCAAAAACTAAATATTTCACGGCATTCAGGTATGAATGAAAAAGTTATGATCTATTATCATGAGAAAATTCAAGCCACGTTAACAAGTAACTTTACCTTTAAAATGTTAAATTTTCAGCAAATACAATCTAAATCAAAAGTGTAATGATAAAAATCAAGTATTACAAACGCATATCAAATTTCAATCCCTGGGAAATCATTTTTGTCGAAACGAGATTCATTCGAGTTGTATATAATTCAACGGGACTCGTAAAGAACACCAATTATTCTCATATCTCTAATGTAAATATTCGAAAACAAAAAACGATGTTACCTTCGTTCAATGACTATATGGCTAATGTGCAAATTCGTGAGAACAACACTACATCATCTTCATCTGATAACAATGAAATCATAATTGTAATTCTATCGATCAGTACAATCAGTGTGATATCATTTTCCATCATTTTTCTTCTCGCATTGCTAGTATATCTTCGAAAATTAAAGCAACGACTTGAGCGTCAATCCATGGCCCAAAGACCTTGGATTGTCTATGAGGAGACAATCGTGTAGTGAGATACATTTATTTTGCATGCAATTATGATAATGTAGTAGTACAGTATAAGTATTAACTTTTTATTTTGAATAATGTAAAGATTTGCACCTTTTGATCATTGATGAATCTGATTGGCAGTTGAGAGCAAAGAAGGGTGAAGCAAAATTTGCGCAGGTAGAAATTTTGGGGGCAAAGAAAATTTATTAAGGGGTATATAAGGATTAAAAAAGCAAATAAAAATAGTATAAAAATTCAAATTAAAATAGGTAATTAATTTTTTTATTAATATTATTATTTATACCGCTACTAGTTAAGGCAGTATCCGTAGGGTACTCAACCTTGACTCTAGCGACAACTTTTAAAATTGAAATAAATTAACGAACTATGTTTTAGCAATGCAACAAATTCAATGGGCAAGGACAATTTATGATAGCTACCTCAAGCTACATAGGAATAATGTTGGACGAAACCCATACATCATCGAGGAAAATTTGCAGATTCCAAATTACCTGAGAATAGATGATAGAAAAATAAAGATTCAAATATTCAGAGTGAATAGGCAATCGGGAATTAAATTAGCCGATGGAATAAATATAACGAAAAAGGAAGAATTCATGCTCCACATTGTCAAAGGAAATGTTGAAATGATCGATAACAATCAGAAAATATGGTGGGAAATGCATCAAGCATCGTCATGGAAAATGCAGGAAGAAGCAATGACCAAAAGGTTGAGAGCAGCAAATGAAAATGCTCTGGTTGTATTCGAAATCAGAATTAAAAATGAAGCTCAAGAAATACCGCAGCTTATATCAACACTACCTGTGGATGAGAAATTGTTAACAATCACTGAACAAATGCTAAAGAAAAGGATGTCATTTTTAAGAAAACAAATGGGTCAAGAAGAGATAAGAAATAAGATCTTGTTTATCGATGCGGAATATGGGACATCAGAAACCAATCAGATGGTACCACTATCTATTGCGATAATGAATTATTATGGAAAGACAATAAAGGATGTCTACCTAACTCCAAGAGGGAGATTGCGGCATTTTAATTCGCAAATCCATGGGATAACAGAAGTGGCAAGTAGGAATCAAAATGACCAATATGCAATTATGAAGGAAGTTCAAAATTTAGTAGTTGGAAAAATATTAATTGGCCACGATCTTCATGCGGAAATACAATATTTAAAACTTTGGATAGACCAGTTGCATGGCATTCGCGACTTGGCAACAGCACAAGCATTGGAAAAGGTTGGAATTTCCAGAAGAGGAGAATTTTTCAAATTGAAAACGGTTGTCCAGGAGATGTTTGGAGACCAAATGCAGGTGGGCATACACTCAGCCCTCGAAGATGTAAAGAACATAAGAAGAATATATTTACAAATTGAGAAACTGTGGATTGATGATGTAGAAATACCAAAAAAGCAACCGTCAAGAAAATATTCGTTGGAAGAATATCAAAAGCTTCATAACACCGCTTCAACAGCAATGACTAGAATTGCAGAAGAAATTGACCTCACATCAGCAGAGGATATGGAAACTGATGGTGAAATTCAAACTATTCAATTAAAATGGGCCATAGAAGAGACGATCGAAACAATTGAGGAGAGTTTGGGTTTGATAATCCACGAACAAATTTATCAAATCCAACCAATATTCGAGCCTTGGTCAAGTATCTCGCCGAGGAGCAGAAAGAGAAAAACTCCATTGAATTCATTGGAAGTCGATAGTGAAGAAACTATCGTAATAAACCAGCTTACATACAAGAAAAAGAAAACGGTCATTCATTATAAATGTGGATCAAAAACACTGAAACTTGAAATGAAATAAATTAATGTTATTTATATTATTATTTATAAAATATTAATTTAATCTCGTCTTTTGATTTATGTCGTCCATATTAAATGCGTGATACAATAAAATCATAAATAGCTTCAAATGAGTTTAAGTATTATAAAAATTTATTGTTTTTTATTTGAGAAAAAAATGTAAATTTCTTTACAAACTGAATTAATTTCTTTATTAAACAAAAATTGGAAACTCAAATCATTATTAATAAAAAAAAAAAAAAAAAAAAAAAAATTCACCAATTCCTCTACAACAATGTCATTTATTTCCGGCATCTTTCTTCTTTGACGATATTAAGGAAACAAAATAACTTTCCCTAAATCCAAAAACCCCAAATTCCATTTTGATAAGCATTGTTTCGTGATTTGGTAATATTTGACACTGTGACGCAATAATATATCAATAACGAGACCATATTACGCCAATGAAAAAGAATTGAACCATCAGGCCAGTAACACAAGGCATCAATATGGTAAAACATGAAATGGCCGGACTGATGTTGTGAGGGTGTTTTCCGGTCGGTGGGCAGTTCTGAATAAAATATTATTAAATTAAATTCGAGTAAAAAAAAAATCGTTTACAAATTCTGATTCTGATTTGTTAATGTCAAATAACCATAGTGAATCCAAAACAGAATCAAACAACTGTCAACAGAGGGAGGGTAGCATGTTTAGTGCATCTTTGGTCAGGATTCCTTGTGACGGCATTGGGCTGAACATTGAGTAAGATATTGTCATTGAGGGGCCCAGTGAGGCTGTGTAATCTTATTTTCGTTTGATAACTTTTTTTGGTGAATAGTTGGTGCACTATGCTTTAAGTTATGAATTTCATCCATCTGTGGTTTAAAATCTATTAATATTGTTACATCATTATTTGTAGTATCTAAAATTAGTTCAAAAAAAAAAAAAAAAAAAACAGACACAATACCTGATTGGGGGGAGGTTTTAAGTTTCCAACAAATCTCATATACATCCCCATACTTTCTTTGATGACTTCCTGCTGTCGAAGCATCATTAGATCTGTCAGTTCTTTGGTATTCATTTCGTGTGTCTTTTTAGTCGTGGTAGTTTTGTTGTCATCCAGTTTTCCAATTGAATTGGAAAATGTAAAAAAAAAAAGAAAAAAATTCCAATAAAAATAAATATCGTTTCGTGCTGTTATTGGTTCGTGGCTGATTTGACGAGTCGCATTATTGGCTGATTTGATGAGTCGCATTATCCTCGCAGCGACGCCGTTCAACAACGAGAAATTGTCTGGCGACAAAATTGAACGGCGCCGGATTTCTCGGCTGAAAATCATCATCATAATTACTATTATTATTATTATTATTGCATATTAGATCATTATCATTGTCATAAATTATTTAGATAATGATTATATTATTATTATTATTATTATTATTACCATTATTATTATTATTACTATTATTATTATCACTATTATTAAATAAAATAAATTATTATCATTATTATTATTATTATTATTATTATTATTATTATTACATCAAATTATTACTATTATTATTAATTAACATATTATTACTATTATTATGAATTATTACTATTTAATTTATTATTATTATTGTAATGATTTGTTTTTATTATCATTATTATTATTATTATAAGTTATTAGTATTTAAGTTATTATTAGCATTATTAATATTATTATAATAATACAACTATTAATTTATTATTGTTATTATGATTTGTTATTAATATTATATTATTATCATATTATTACAATTATTGTTGGTATTGTTATTATTATTATTATTAATATTATTATTATTATTATTATTATATATTATTATTATTAAATCAAATTTTCAAATTTTGATAGATTCGAGGGCGAATCTTTATTAAAGGGGGGAGATATGTTGGGGTATCACGAAAAAGCACAGTAAAATCGATAAAACACAAAAATGATAAAAGTGCAATATTAATTAAAAAATTTATAAAAATTCGAAAGTAATATTGATCGGGGAAATTGATATGGTTGAACGCCAAATTGAGAGACGAGTCCAGAAATAATAATAAAAATTTAGTGAGGGGTCCCTAGAAAATAATATAATATAAAAAAGGAAATTAATTAAGAAAATTAATTACTAATGGGAAACCCGAGTCAATGGGAAGCCCGAGGCAATGGGAAACCCGAGAGATACGGAAAACCCGAGAGCTGATGAAAACCCGAGAGATGAGGAAAACCCGGCGCACAGACGGAATAATAAATTAGCCTAAACAACATTGAGTGGGCGCCGCTAAGTTACGGAGAGGCAGTTAATTCATAATTGGCAATTTGGTAATGGACCAAACGTTGTTGACAAATGCCGGACTGGAAAGTAATTATTCTTGATAATTTAATAATGCAGAAAACATTGTTGACAATCGTCGCAAAACAGTCTGAGCAGGAGTATAAAAGAAAGAGGGAAAAACACGAAAGGGACAGTGTTCACTAGACAAGAAACGAAAGTTATTATAAACAGATACGAAAGAGCAGAGTGAATCAACGGGAAATAGCAGTAACTAGGTTAGTCGAGGAATCCAAATCCAAGTAAAAAAGTCAAAGTTATCTATCAGAAAGGGTGGTTCTCCCTTGGACAACCTACCCTCAGATAAACAGGCTCATACAATTGTCAGAGAGTGCAAATCAATTAGTGAAAGTGTGATAACAATAATTGAAACAAACGGATTGATCTGTATTGTGATAAAGTGCAAATAAAATTATTCTGTGTTGGGTTTGCTTATTTGATTGGAAAAGGACACGAGGAGTCAGAGGTGACCGACTTACAATAATAATAACCCAACATATGTATTACCTTTATTAATTGTTACTACTATTACCTTTATTATTATTTTTATACTATATAATTACCATTTCAGTTATTATATTACTACTATTACCATTATTACTATTACTATTATTATTATCATTATTATTACTATTATTATTATCCTGATTATGATAATTATTATTATTATTATTATTATTATTATTATTATTATTATTATTATTATTATTATTATTATTATTATTATTACCATTATCCTTACTATTATCATTATTATTATCAAGTTTTTACTAGGGATCCTTCATTATTCCTCAGCTTTATAAAAATTTTTTCTTGTATAAAAATTTAGTTGTAATCCATCTGTATCTTTCCGGTTTTCGATAAAGTATTTATGTTAATTCGAAAATTTTTGCAGCGTTCCGCCCTTATTTTACGCGTTCCACTTTTACTTTACTATTTTCAATAAGTATTTTAATTACTTCGGAAAATTTTAGCAGCGATCCGCCCATATTTTCAGTTTCAATTGACATAATTTATTTAATTCTTATTTAAAAACATTATTTTTCATGATTTTGGTCGTTCAGATTAATCTTTTTCCGATAGCTATTCATTTTAACTGTTGCAACGATTTCGCAATTTTCCCCACTACCCATTCCCTCTCTTTGTCCTTAAGATCTATGTATTTTCATTTCATAATTAATGAGTGCCCACTGGACTACTCAGTGTTAGATATTTTGAGCCGATTGTTGTTAAAAATTTATGTTAATTTTACAGGAAACGGATGATGAAGGAGCAGCCAAATTACTACTCATTTACCCTCCAAGTTTCCCTATGTACGGATAATATTGACGTTCCAACTCCTGCGTTCCGCACGCCGGAGCATTCACTGTCACGAATCATTGGCGATATTCCACGCACTTACATGGTTCGAACAATAGGTTTGATTTTAATAACTTGTGATGTGTCTTTGGTTATGGGCCGGAAAAATTTCGACAATTTGAAAAATTAATTTATGCATTATAATAATTTATTAAAACCAAAATTAAATTACCAGATACATCCATCAAATTAAAATTCATAAATATATATTCGTAATAATCCATAAAACCTCGACCAATGAATCCATTATTCACAGATAAATATATTAATCCAAAGTAAAAATCCATCAAATTAAAATTCATAAATATATCTTCGTAATAATCCATAAAACATCGATCAATGAATCCATTATTCACAGGTAAATATATTAATCCAAAGTAAAACTGTTGAAATCAAGTGTCAAAGTACGACGGAAAATCAATACTGAAAATTAAGATTAAGATTTGTCAAATCATATCAGTATACATACCTATAATTTGGCTTTAACCTTGCGTGTTATTTTTTATTGCGATTAAACAAAATTCGACCTTGAAATTATTTGTGTTATCTAAATTAAATTTTTATTTATTTCTTAATTTAAATTGGTAATTTATTTTTAACATTTTTAATTAAATTTATTCAGCTAAAAATATTTTATTTTTATTCATTTAATTCATTAATTTTTACTTTTATATAAATGGTCATTTTACGGTAAAATTTTCTTGTTTTTATGTTATTTTTTGTGTAAATTTCGTGCGGTTCTTGATGCATTTTGTATTTATTTTATTTTACTTTTATGTTTTTTGATTTTATATTTATTTATATTCTCTCAGATTTTAAAGTGTTTAGTTGGTGTTGTATATTGTATTTTAAGTTATCTTGGTGCTAGGTTTTCGTGTTGTATTACTGATACATTTAAACACTTTTCAAGGCTATTTGTGTCCTGGCCCAACAAAATTTAAAATAAATGAAATGATCTTTGCATTAATTAAAATTAAAAAGTCTACCTTTATGAAATAGCGTGCTAAAAACATCCACTTTTGTTAATTTGTAAAAGGAAAACAAACTCTCAATTTTATAAAAACAAACTTGATTTTTTTTCATAAAGTAACATTTATTCATGTGCTGTCAAATCGTAAACATATATTGCTCAGTAAAAGTAGAAGTAGTCAAAACATGATATTTTGAATTGTAATTGCTTACTACGAAAATTATAAAAAAATATAACCAAAAAATGTAATCAGCAAATCTGAATCGCAACAGATTGGAATTTCGTATATAATTTTTATTTTGTAATGTAAAGTACCCAATAAGCAAATGTGTCATATTACAAATGAAAAAAAAATTGTTTGTGTCATATTTAGAGTTTTCACACGTTTTATTCGAACATAACGCCTAGGCGCTATGTTCGGCGGAAGACTGTAGTACACTCACAATATACTCCCGAATAAAAGTATTTAAAAAATAAATCTTTAAAAAATTTGATTTAATGAAAAATATAACTAATAATTTACCATTTGGCCATAACATTTGTCATTTTTTTGAATAATTTATGAAAGTTGGTCTATGGCATCAAGGTAATTAAAAATATTTTATGCTTAACATATTGCTGATTTCACCAATACATTCTGACAGTTCTAAATTTAATAAATAAATTTAGCAAAATAACATCGCTATCTCACGCACTTAATGAAGCAAAAACCAAATTTATTCATTGTAGTAGAAATTATTATTAATCATCAACACTTTGATTTGCTTGACGCGAGACATTTTAATAATAATAATTCGTTTTATCACACGGTAAATAATAGTTTCAACAAATCCGATTTTGACAGATTCAAGCATCAACTGGATCACAGACAATTTCTATAAATAGATTCTGTTGTCAACCAATCGGAATTGTCAATCATGGATATTCTAATAAAATTGATTGCCGAATGAATTATATAATTATCAATTGCATTCCTTAATAAACAATGTCGAATCCATTATTTGGTAGATTTAACGGATATTAACAGGTTTGCCGGATGTCAATAAATGAAGCTATTCCTCATTATTTCTACAGTATTTTTCACAACTGCTTATTCACAAAATTTTGTCTTTCATAATTTCACTGGAAACTTTTCACAATTGAACGTCATTAAATTCTCAATTTATCTTAATACCTACAATGGATTTTTCATTTTTATTTACGATATTCTCGGACATAAAGTCAACGTGAAATTCGACGATTCTCTTTCCATTGTCAAAGTCGCTAGTGAATATGTGGTGAAAATTTTCAATAACAAAAATCTCTGTAAGTTCTTAGGAAATCCCATGTTAGTACTTAAGTGAATTTTCAGGTGGATGTTCGAATTGCCAGAACGATTTTCTCAATATGGTGGTTAAATTTCGAAAATCGACATTTTCAGTAAAATGCAATAGCAATAATGAAGAAACTTTCCAAGAAATAGTGAAAGGTAAAACTAAAAAAGTGAAAGGTAATAAATTAAATTAATTAATTAATAATCATGACGAATATGTGAAGCATCTGGGTGTATGTTATTATTGTTTGATAGACTTTCTATATATTTAGTATAATATTAACTATCACAATGTCATTGAAAAATCTTTCAAATGTTAGGGGTAGAGGCAATAAAATGAAGCTTAAAGACTTTGGTTTTATGGAATTTAGAAAGTGTATCGTATTTATATTGACTGTTTTCTACCCCATTTATGGTCGTTTTGTTATCTACACAGATAAGTCGCCTAATTTTGTAACTAAATGTTTTCAGAGTTCTGGGAGGGAGGTCAAACATGCTTTATGTTCAAGAGTGTTCATTGACATTTTCATTTCATTCTTTTTGATGAAAACAAATCTCACATAAATTCCAGTTAATTTACCGCCAGCTGAATATTTTTATATACCAATAGAAGCCTGGTTTCCATCAGCATTTTGAAAATGGAGTGTTTTCTTCACTTTTTTGCTGGGTATTTTCCTTATTTTTAAAATGCCACAATTTTTAATTTTTGTAAAATATAAGCAAAAAATAAACGTCTTATTCTCTTTTTTGTACATTGAACGAGGTGTTACGTACGTATATTTGATAGTCAACTCGTTAAGTAATTGTGGGTAATATCTCTGGTCTTAGGCTTTTTCACCATTTTTCCAACAAAGTTATTTGTTATCAAGTAACAATAGATCAACATAATTTGTAAACTTTCGGTACAGTCTTTATCAGTTGTTAATTATAAACGCCTCGTAATTTCCATTATCATAGATTATATTGCATTACCAAACTCGGCGATTTTATTTTCTAAATCGAAATGAATTAATTCGTCAAAATATTTTATTAACTAATTAATCAGTTTGTATTGTTAGTGTTGTATATTTTGAAGCAATTGTATCACTTTAAAACTATTGAATTAGAATTTAATTTTTCATTCACTGTTAACTTGTCTTAATTAAATTAAAATAAACTTCCTAGTACGCTTTTGCATAGACCCAACAGTCGGAACATTAAATTACACAGTTTATCTGAACGAATTTTATAAGTTAGAACATCTGGGATAAATTATCAAAAAAAAATCTAGATTTCAGTAAAAGGCAACCAAGAAATAAAATGAAAGAGGTATTCATTTTTAAACCTTTATATCACTTTGAATTCATATATTAGTTCCTAATACTCCGGTTTGGTTGTCTTTATTTACCAATCATGACTATTTGAATATTTAGCCTTATATTTATATTAATAGAAGGCCTTCCTGGACTTCAACAACTAGCGTGACTTCAAATATATAATCTTTATATGAACAAATTCTTGACTTGACATTATCAGGAAAATATTTGAAAAGTGTTTTTTGATATTGCCATAAAATTCAAGAATGTTACTAAATTTTTTATTAGCTTGAAATTCTCTTAATTCGTAGGCTAATTTTAGACGTTCTTTGAAGGTTGGAAGTCAGTAATACTTTACTGTTTGGATATCAGATAAATTTGGAAAGCTGGGCCTTTAAGTAAAAGTGGTAGTCTAAACTAAACCCATTTTCATAAGCAAACGCTCATAATGCAACAAAATTAGAGTTTTCTCGTAATTGTTCAAATGTTTCGTCATTGTTTCTTTACTAAAATGATCAACTAAAACAAAAGTCACTGCATATTGAAAAACTATTAAATATCAACCACTAAAATACCTAATAATAAAAATCCCGGTTTTTTCTGGGACGGATATAGTATATCCTGTAACTCGTCTAGTTTCAAATTTAGTGAAACCCTTCGATTGAATCAAGTTTTTTTATTCATTCATGGTTAACCTTCAGTTGGGCAATATCTACCCAACAGTTTCTCCAACAACTGACAGTTAATACATTAAAGCAACTTCTTTACTCTCTTGAAATTTTGTGGTCAATGGTTATTAGATATTTTAAAAACAAAGAATTTTTCCTGAAAGGATAAAGTTATTTATGCTTCGAGATTATGAGCAACATGTTGTAAAGCTTCTTAATCATTGCCAACTTGTTACTGGACTCAATACTTTTTAATTATACCAAATATTATTATTATTAAAAAGGTACATATATATATATGAGTACCGCGTTATAGGAGGGTTGACTGTATCATTTTTATTGAATATAAAGACAAAAATTCATTATACGATACATTAAGTGATATCCAGTACAATTCCCAATAGTATACTAGTTTCGAGCTAATTGCTCTCATCAGTACTACGCGGGAGGCGCTCAGATTTTTCTTCGCGCTAGGTAAGTGTAAAAACAGTGTCAGACTTGAAAAACTTAACTTTATTAATCACTGTGTCTGATTCTAGTGATTAATAAAATTAAGTTTATCAAGTGGTTTGGTAGTCTGATAGCTTGTTACCAGTTTCTGTGTTGAACTTGTAGTTCACAGAGGTAAGGTTGTATCTACCATGGTTTTAAGTGAAACCAAGTTTCAAGATAAAGATTCGTCTTTTTTCTTGCTTAAAAGCCAAACTTTGCAAACTTATTTGATGTCCAGTGCATCAGGATAAGTGTATAACGGTGTTAACTTGACACTGTTTTTACACTTACCTGGCGCGTAGAGAAATCTGAGCGCCTCCCGCATAGTACTGGTGAGAGCCATTGGCTCAAAACTAGTATACTATTGGGAATTGTACTGGATATCACTTAATATATCGTATATTCTTTGATTAGAATCAGACATAGTGATTAAAAAAATGTATTATATTTAATAAATATCATACTATTTAACTTTCCATTGAAAAAGTCAAAAATGTTTATAATTGCTTCAAAATTAATTGCGAACTTGCATGTTTTAGTTATTTTGATTTTTGTTTAAATAAAATGATGATAATGTAGTTTAAACCGAACAATAATATTTCTAGAATTTGACCCTCAAAATCAAAATTTGCCTCTAAGAAAATCAACTCAAATATTTATCAAATTTGGAAAAACGAATCCAAAATCTGATACAAAAGTTCGTATAAGAGGATGCTTAAAGGGTTTTTCTTTAAATAATGTTACTGTTGATTTCCGATCAAAAGGACTTCATTTTCTAAAGAATTGTACGAAAATATTTAAAGAAAAATTATGTATTCGTAAACTATGTTCCGAAAGAAACAGTTCTCTACCAGTTTACTATTGTTCAAATGCTTTCTACACCGACAAAAGACTGAAACAATGTAAGCACATTTATTATAATATAATTTGATTGAAAATATTTTAATGAAAACTTTATTATGTGTGTGTGTGTTGTATAAAAATGCACAAAATAATCTAAAAGTCAAATGCAAAGCAAGTGAAACTTGAAAATTTAAATTAAGAGTATAATTAATTAAAATCAAAAGTCAAGATTTTTGTGGTAGAAAATGAAAAGTTGAAGACTAATATAATTATTAAAAATTGATGATTGATTTGGAAGATGATAGTTTAATTCAAATCAGTAATTAACAGCTGTTTTGGAAATTTATTTTATTTTTTTAACACAGTGAGGTAAATGCATACTAATCTGCTCATGATCAGTATATCAGTTTATTTTTTTTACTATAATTCTTCATGGAGGATAAGTACCTAATTTGTTTTTTTAAAAGATTTTTTAGTAATTGCATGGTTCGCCACTAGATTAGAAAAACTAACTCTCTTTTATATTTCAGCAAAAAGTACTTTTTTGTTTAAAATGGATAACTACAAAACTAATCAATATATTTTAATGCGATATAAAGCATTTTATAGCAGATTTGTTAATAGTTTCGCTCTTTCCAATACATTTAAAACAAGTTTTCAAAGAATTTTTAACTCTTGGTTACGCTCTTGCCCATGTTAAGGGAAAGTGCAGAGTAGTTGACACTTTAAACAATTTCCTATTAAAATTAAAATTTACGAGAAAAATTAGGATTTTATTTAATATTAATTAAACTGTAGTAAGTATTCGAAGCGTTCGAAATCGCCATCGTTTTGTATTTACATATCAGACTGAAAATAGATAGATTTAAATTCCAACTTTACAAAAATCAGTTTACGCTCATTCCACTCCATTTTAATTTATTATAAAACTTATTAAAATTGCATCATAAATTCGTCACTTTTTTCTACATTTTGCTGTATTTTCTTTTTCTCGATCCATTTAATTTTTGACAAAGATTAATTAAAATGCGGCCAAACGGTTAAGGACAAAGTAACAATGTTATTTTACAATTATTACAATTAAAGTTATGACACTAAAATGATTAAAGTAATAAACAATATAAATAAAACTATTATTATGCATTTTTATATACGAATTAGGATTTTGGAACGTTTTCTGCGTGATTATATCTGTACTGGTCATACAATTCAATTATGAATATAATTATGACTCAGGAAACCTCCCACAGTCCTAATTAGTATAATTTTACATTTTCGGGTTTTAATTTTAAACCCTATTCTGTAAATGTTCCTAGAATCGTTCTTACTTTTTCTACATGTTTTATTATCATTATTATTATTATTATCATTATTATTATTATTATTATTATTATTATTATTATTATTATTATTATTATTATTATTATTATTATTATTATTATTATTATTATTATTATTATTATTTCACAGCTCAAATTAGAAAAACTGAAATTCCAAAAGTATTTATAGTCCAGGATTCAAAGGATTCCAATTTCCGAATAAAATTTCATACAACGTCTGTAAAAACTCATAGCATTTGTCTAGTAGAATTCGCATTTAGGTTTAATTTGTCTATTTATATGTAAATTAAGAAAATTGTAGTAATGCTAAAACGGTTCTTGTTTATGTTAATACTAAACAAGAAATTTTAATACACAGAGAAAAAGCAAATGCTGTAATGGAGGATAACAATATATTCAAAGAACAAATAACAGATGAAAGATTGTTTTCCGTTTATGTAATTTTAAATAAGACTGTATTAACCATTATGGTGAGATCTTTTCCATTTCACTTTCATCTACACCTTCATTTAGGCCTGTCGAAGCAATAGAACGTTTCAATATATTGAAAAGTTCGATGCCGCATTACAAGTGATTTACTTAGGAGGCACTAAAAAAGATGCAATTTGCCATATGTTTTCTGACTCGTCAGGTTGCCTTTGGAATTGGTAAAAGTTAATTGTTCTATTTTATAGAACTTCGATTCAATTCTGATGGTTATCGAGAGTACAACGGTTTCTCCAAGATTATGAAAGTAAAAGCCTTGATTATTTATTAAATATAATTTAAAATGGGTTTAAATCGGTTTTTAATAAATTACAATTATCAAATAAAAATCAAATCAAATATTAATGTTTAAGACATTAAATCACATAGACCATGTACATACTTTGCTTGCGTTTCTTTTCAGACTACAGATCAAAAGAAATTAAAATAAATGAAATTGATAATGAAAATTGATCAAAGGTGTAAAAAAGGTAAAAGATTTTACTGATAAACTATATAATTACTTCAAAATTTATTGAAAAATTAACAGATTACAGCTTTTTCAATAGAAGCTTTTAAACTCAACGTCGATTACTTCCCTGATCTTATTTCTTAAAATGAGAGTTTTAAATATCAGAATTAAAGAATAAAGAGATAATTCTATTTTTTAACACCTTAGTCTACAAGTATTGACAGAAAATGGCTTTAACTCACATTTCAATTTATTGTTAATTTTTCATTAATTTCAAAATCTTTTTGAATGTTGTCTCCTAATATTTTATACACTTCACACAATATACCTGATTTCTATGCTTTCTTGTTTAAATAAATAAGAACCGCATTACCAGAATATGTTCATAAAGTAACAATGAAACGATAACTTTTTAAACAATAAATATTTGAATCATTTTATTACAAAATCATTTTTTAATTGGAATGATTATTTACAAATTTGGAAAAATAAAATTTAAGAATGAAAAAAGATCATTTTAGTTTTCCATCTTTCTTCATAACATTTAATATTTTGTTTGTTCGCACATTTCTATAAAATTAGCTGGAAAATTTAATTCATCGTCAGAATCAAAGTAATCAATATAACTTAAGTTTCTACCTTTCGTGATTTCAATTTCAAAATCTTTATTACTCTGATAATTTCAAGATAGATCCTCACTTGATACTTTAAATTATTTTAAATTAAAATAAGCGAAAGTATGGATGCGTAATAAACTTTTAATAATTCAAAAATTCGAATAAAATTTTTAAATTCAGCAAATTTGCTATTCTTTCACTGTTTTCCTACACACAGACAGAATTAAATAAATTAAATTTTAATTCAAATAATTTTCGATCACTACAGTCATTTTAGACATTAGTTTTCTTCAGAGATAATTTATAAGACCCGAGATTCTAAGTTAACACTGCTAGTTGTGTTTTCAATAAATTGGGTATTTTAAAGAAGCACCTCAAAATATTAAAGAGAATATTTTTAAATAAATCAATACCAGTGCTTTTATTTGTTTTTTATACAAAAGCACTGATTATATATGACTAGCAAAAATTCAACCTTTATCGATGAAATATTAACAAAAACAAAATTGCAACCTTCAAAATAAATTATTTAACGGCGATTAAAAAAAGTGCAATTTTAAATTTTAGAAGCCTTAAATTCTGCAAAAGGTCATGAATCTTAGTTTAGTTATATTAAATGTTTTACACGTTAAAAGTAGAATATCTTGTATTAAATTAACTCTTTACTTTGAATTATCTGTCAATTTTTTCATCATATATACTTTTAAAGAGGATAAAGGCTGATTTTAAATATCGAATTTGTTGGAGTTATTAAATTAAAAATAATTTGTTAAATTAAGGTAATGATGGCTTATTACCAAAAACCATTATAAATTATTAGCAAACATCATTCAAACATAACTTTAATATACATTTCTACAGATTCACTGACATCATCAGGTAGAATTGAATTTAAAACAATGTATTTTAAATTTCTTATTCAAACAAATTTATATAAACTTAAAAATATATTCTATTGAAGAATACATTTTTTGTTTCAAAAATTCAAAAAGTCTTAATTTTAAAAAGCATTTTTAAAAAATTTTAATAAATATTTTTACATTTTTACACACAATTTTTTCCATGTATTTATTTAAGACACAATAATACAAACACAAACATAAAATTGTTTTCATTAATATTAACCAATGTATATGGCATTGCACTCATGACACATAATTCATAACTTAATTATAAATTAATTACATTTCAAATTCCTTTATTTTAATTTCTTATTTTAAAGTTTTACAAATATTTTTCATGAGTATTGAACCATATTTTGAATTTTTATTTAAAAGACAAAAACAATCGGACAGATGAAAAAAAGTTCATTATTTTGATTTTCCGGATATTTTATTTTAATTTTCTTACCATAATATAACATTAAAATTATTCATTATAACTTTGGCATCAACTTAATCATTAATGTTTTGAATACTTTTATTGCTGGCGATAAAAATATTTAAATGATAGACCAAAGTACATTTTATTCGGGTGGATTAGACACAAATAAAGGTCTAACATAGTATATCATTAATTTATATGCAAAATTATACACATCTTGACACGAGCACATAACTTTGGAAAATTGGCATAAATTGTGAGTATATATTTTAGTAAAACAGAAAAAAAATTTGCTGCGAAAAATAAAATACAACCACAGATCAAATAATATAAAATACACAAAGGGACAAATATTATTGGCTTCACTAATTTATTATGTGCATTTTTAATTATAAAAATGTTAAGGATACCTAAACATTAATTGAAATTGATACGAGGATATCTAGGGAGTTTGAATGAAAAAGCAGTTTGACAATTATTAATTTGAATTATTACTCACCGTGTGACGTAATAAGTCCTTAGTTTCGAGTCTTGAATGGTGAATCTTTTGTTTAATTGTGTTAGCAAAAATCAAATTGAAGGTAATTGTGATAAACAATAAACATTAAAAATATTGAATACTTCTCATTGTTGCTCATATTTTAAGACACACTTGAAGTTAATTTCACCAACAACCTTAACAAAACTGTTAAACTTGAGGATATTTCAACTACTTTTCCATATTCCACATTTCCTTGAGTAGGAGAGAAGCAAAGACTTTACAAATTATAAATTATTTAATAAAATTTCAATTTTAGAAATTTGAGAAATTATGTTAGATTCTCGGAAATTATTGAGAATTACATAGGAAAAGCATCGAAAAACACAAGTTATTGATAGAATTATTAAATTTAAAGTTAAATTTCGTAAGGTATAATCGCAATTAATATAAACATGATAAAAGTCTCTGAAAGAGAGAAATTTACATAAAAATAAATTCCCGAAATTATTAGTGAACGAAAACATCTAAAAAATGTTGTATATAAAAATTTAATAAATTTTATTTTTTAAAAAATAAATCATAAATGTCCTGAAATTCATGATAAAAACGAAATTTTCATTTCATTAATAATAGTATTAAAACTAAAAATTAAGAATATATTGGTGAAGAATATTCAAAAAATTATATTTAATGAAAAATATAAATTGTAAAGATTACAAAATTCCCGCTGTTAGATGTTGTGAAAACATCTTCATTTAGTTCAAAATCTGTAGTCATTAAAAGTCCAAAATTTATTCAAATCAAAACTCTATCTTCCGTATTTCCGAATATTTAAACAAAATTAACAACGGCATTTATTTTACCATCTTCATAAGTTCTATATTATTAAATTTTTTGTACTGGTCAAGCTCATTACGTTTACTGTTGTTAACAAATCAAGTAAACAACCTAATCCCTGATTTTAAAAGTACTACGCTAGGTCTATTTTTCATTATATCATACTTGATAATAATTGACCTCATTTTATCTATTTCCAATATCTCGGTACTTCTATGTTACACATTTTCACATCTCTCAATCTCCTCAAAGTTCTTTTTAACAAAACTATTAACTTTTTCAACTAATCGTTTATCATTCTCTCCCTGCTTCTTCTCTCTATCCTTCCCAAAGTCTATTTTCTCTATTGTCCTATCTTTGGTGGGACCTCTGACATCTTTAAAAAGTGCCTCGATAATATCTTTTCTCATTTGGAGCCACAGAGAAACTCTTTTCTTCGTCTTCATCGCTTTCATTTCTTATGTATGCAACTTGTCTTCTGTTCGCATGAATAACATGTGATAACTCTTCACTGTCTATTCGGACATTCTCTCTGTATATGGCCTTGCCTTCCACAGCAAAAACATTTTGCAATTCTATTCTCTGGAGTAACATTATCTGTGTATCTTTTGTTTCCAATTTCCGGTTCGACATCTCTATAGCTTGTTTTTTATCTCTGCGTCAAGTACTCTTTCTCTTACTGCATAAACCTCTTCGCTCATCTGCATAACATTGTGCAACTTCTTGATCTTCTTTATTTCACTTGTCCATAACTGCATTCTCAGTTTCCTTTCCTCGGAACTGTTATTCTAATTTATCGGCCGTTCATTCATGGCTCATCAGCTTGTTCAC
Organism: Schmidtea mediterranea; assembly: GCA_022537955.1. NCBI lineage: Eukaryota > Metazoa > Platyhelminthes > Tricladida > Dugesiidae > Schmidtea > Schmidtea mediterranea. The sequence continues at coordinate 118,377,704 of CM039679.1, forward strand.
CAGACTCTTAATTTTTTAAAAATAAACATCTAGTTCTTCTTTCATCTGCCTGTAATCGAATGCAGCTTTAATATCTTGAATTATTGTGCTTTCCGCAGTTTTCTCGATAATCTTTAATCGAAGGATCAACGACTAAATATTTCCCTTTAGTTTTCTTGTTATTTCTTGACGAAAACCACTTTAATTTCCGATGCGGAAATATTTCTCGCAAAGTTGGATAAATATTTCGACATCTCCATCCTTTGTTAATTCTTCTGATGTCAACTTCCTTAGTAAAAAATCCATTGACGTGGTCGCTATGTTAGATGTTGTAAAAACATTTTCGTTTAGTTCAAAATTTATAGTCATTAAAAGTCCAAAATTTATTCAAATCAAAAATCTATTAATCTTATTCAAAATATAAATTTTCACAATTGAAATATAATAAAGTACTTATTTTATTTAATAATTAGTATAATAGTTTTGAATCGAACTTTTTAAAATATTTTTATCTAATTTATCCAAACTTAATTTAAATCTTATTTTTAATTTTAATCATTTTAAAACTTAATTTTATGTCCGTTGATAATTATGCCCAAATATCCTCACACTCGCCATGTGCCCTTTAATTAAATAAAGATAAATGAAACATGAACTTTTAAATAAATATTTTGAAAGTACCTTTCATTTGAATTTTAAATATATTTGTTATTTATTATTTAGTTTTGAATTAATTTATGAATTATTAGATAGTTATAATAGCACTCTCAATACTTGTTTTATGTGCTTTGATAGCTGGAGCCGCTGTTTATCATTATCTCCGACAAAAACATCAAAATGACAATGCGATGTATATATATATACATATAATTTATTATGTTTTTTAATTTAATTTAAATTTATGTTTAGTGCGGAGCCCGAAGAATCAGTTCAGTTAAAGGATACAAAAATATAATGATAGAATATTTACATTTATTTGAATTCTTCAAAAAGATATTTAAAATCAATATTTTAATAAATCATACTTTTATTGATTTGAGAAAAATATCAAACAAAATTTAGCTGATGTTTCAATTGTTCGTTTTTATATTTAAAATATTTTTCGTTAAAATAAAATCGTTTCTTGAAGTCACTTTAAAATTAGAAAATGTGGAATTTTATTACAAGTATTTGTCTTCAAATATAATACGAATACTATAGCTGCTTAGGGATTCGGAATTCCAATTCTTGGTAAGGAGTGTTTTTACACATACCTAAATGTGAAAAAATAAATAGAAATTAAAATATTATAGATTTTATAGTAAAAACTTAATTTATCCTTTCATTTAAGATGAGACTTTAAAACTAGTAAAGTATTTTATTTTCTCATGCGTTGGGATTGTTTAGAGTTGTGCAACAAGAGATGAGAACGCATGGGGAAAAGAACGCAAATTTAAAAACTGATAAAAATTGTAATATTTATAATTAATAAATAAATGAAGAAAATTAATAAAAAATAAAAAAAGCTGAGATATTGCGGTGGAAATATGTATAAACAGATAACAAATGAGGAAACAAATGCAATCATGATAAAATAAAATTAATGAGGTCTCCAGAAAAAGATATTCAATAAATAAAAATCAATTAAAAATCAATGAATAATTTATCAGTTTTATATGAAACCCAAAACATGAGAAAAACCTAAGCGATTTTGGAAAACTCTATAAAGTGATGAAGTCATTAAAAATTAGTTTCGTTTGTGGTAAGCAGAATTGCGAGAGGTTGCCTTAACAATTATGGCCGAGAAAACAAATTACCTAATCATTTTTGGGACATATTTTGATTATTTTGTTATTCATAAAAATTATTCCAGTATAAAAACAAAGCAACCATTTCGAAAATGGTTAGTTGGTCAAAAAAAATCAGTTATATTAATCAAAGGAGGTTAGTAATCCATGATCAGAAATTAATATTCGTCGAGGGCATTCGGCTGTTTGTAGATATACCCCTTAAAGGCAGTGAGTGCAGATAAAAATGATTGTATAAACCTCTGTATTAATTGTGTAGAATTCGAAAAAAATTTATTGTGTTTGGTATTATTGAATAATTTAGAGCACTGATAGTTGGAGAAACAAACCGAATTGTGTTAGGGTTAAACAAATTACAAAAAATAAAATACAAAATTGCGAAATTATAAAAATCAATTAGAGTTAATTAAAAATTTGAAAAAAGTAAAAATTGATATTTTTCTGGGATAAAAAGTCTTAACCGGTGACAAATTTAATTTTAAAGACGATTAAAATAATATTAAATTGATAAGAGGTATCTTGAAGGGCCAGCAACCCAAAAACAAACAAATTTATTTAATTATTTGTAGACGAACTCATTAATCAAGGACCACCAAGCGGAATATCAGTATAATGGGTTGCCGGAGAATTAAGTTAATTGGCAATAAATTGATTTGTTTTGTTTAGTGGTTATTAATTGGCAATAAAAAGAAATTGCTAGCTGGTCGAAGTGAATTATTTTGGGTAAAGCTAAAATTACCGGGAGGAGTGACAGGAGAACTAAAAGAAAATGACATCAACTTTTTATGCTACGATTGAAGGTGATACCCTTTGGATGTTTACCCGTTTCGATTTCGTTAATGATATTTCAACCGAGATTTTTGCGTGCATGAACACAATTTCAAGAAATTTTTTATATTTCTTGTTAACTTTGGATGAAGCAACGGATAGTGCTGTTGGGTAATAAATAAAATCTTTGTAAATTCGGCACGGTAATACATAAAAACCTCACTGTGGCAAAATGAATTAATGGAAATAATGAAATAACTCACTGAAATAACTCGTGAGCATTGAAATAGATGAATTAATAAGACATGAAAAAATAAATAAAATCAATAGTAAATAAAGTAACACAAGGGTTTTTGGGATCACTAAACATTTTACTAGGGACAATTCATTTTAATTCGAAGCATTATAGACTGAAATTAGCCATGAATAGAAGTAGAAAACTGTGCATGTCTTTTATTGCTAAAGACCAGAACCCTGATTTGTACTTATTGTTGGAGGGTATACAATAGATTAGAAGAGATTGAATATTTGCATAGAACAGTTGACACCCATAATATTAATATTATTATTATTATTATTATTATTATTATTATTATTATTATTATTATTACTTTTATTACTATTTTTATTAATATGATTTTTACTTATAAAAACTATTATTACTTATAAGTTCACGTTTTATTATTATTAATATTATTATTTATTATTTTTAATATGATTATTATTATTATTATTATTATTATTATTATTATTATTATTATTATTGTTACTTATCTTTATTTTTAATATGATTTTTAATACGATTTTAATATGTTCATTATAACTTATTATTATTATTATTATTATTATTATTATTATTATTATTATTATTATAATTATTATTATTATTATTATTATTTTTATTATTATTATTATAATTATTATTATTATTATTAAAATTATTATTATTATTACTATTATTATTAATATGCTTATTACTTATAAAAATTTTTTATTAATATTATTCTATTATTACTTATAAGTTCACATTTTATTATTATTAATATGATTATTATTATTATTATTATTATTATTATTATTATAAGTTCACGTTTTATTATTATTAATATTATTATTTTTATTATTAAAAATTAATAATATGATTAATTAGTATGATTACTTATTTTTATTATTATTATTTTTTCTTCTTTTTCTTCTTCTTATTATTTTTATTATTATAGTTTTCAAGGTCATTAGATGACTCATCATATTTTTTCAAGGTCATTCTAAAATTTTCAAGGTCATTGTATTATTAAACATTTTTTAATATAAATTTACTACTTATTTTTATAAGTATTGTTTTAAATATTATTATTATTATTTGTACTATTATTATTACAAGTTAATATAACTTACTACTTATTTTTATAAGTAATGTTTTAATATTTTTTAATTTTATTATTTTCAAGGTCATTGGATAAGTTATAATATTTTTCAAGGTCATTTAAAATTAGGTCAAGGTCATAGTATTTTTAAACATTTCTAATTTTAATATACTACTTATATTTTATAAGTAGTGTTTTAAGTTTTTTTAATTTTTATTCTATTATTATTATTATTATCACTAAAATTATGATTACAAGTTTTGATTATTATAATTTTCATTATTATTTTATATAAATTTTCAACAAAGTATATAAAATTAATATTGAATAGAAAAAGTTTGTTCAATTGCTGTTCATAGTAGACAGGGATAGAACAATTGTAAATGTTTGTAAAAAGTTAAAGAAAAATTCTATATTTTTAAGAAAATATGTGCAAATAAATATCAAAACTAATTATGGCTCAAATGTGCGTGTGTTAAACCATCGATATGTTACAGTGTTTATGGAAAAACTTTAATGAAAATATGTGTTATTTTTCAAGAATTTATGAAATATTTATTTTATGGCTAATAATGTGTATGTGTTAAATTATAAAAGTAGTTCAATATTTATGTAAAGTTTGAGATTGTTAAGAAAATGTATATAATTTATGATACACACGCGTTTTTGATTGAAATATGTGTGTTTGTTTTACCGATATAAGAAAAACTATGGACAATTTTTAAGAAAATACATGTAATTTATGATTATCATGGGATTAGAATTTGATTAAAGTTGTGAGAAAGTTGTTAAATTTGAAATAAAACTGATTAATTTGTAAATAATGTTATTACTTTGAAGAAATTTTAAAATAAGACCCTCAGCAAATTGTTAAGAAAATAGTAGTTATTGAGTAATACTTATTAAAATTACCAAAGTTTTATAATTTTTGACAAGTCTTGATAGATCTTTAATTAAATTTGTTAGTACTTTGAAATAAGAATTTAAAAAAAAAATTCAACACAGTAGCAAATTGTAAAGCAAATAGTACTTATCAGTTAATTAAATTAACTAAGTTGTAAAATATTTGAAAAAATTTGTTAGATTTTTTAAAATTTTAAGATTGTTAGGTAATTGTTCTAGGTACTTGTTAAATGAAAATTAATGTATGTTATCAACAGCTCATAGTTTTTAATCTTACAATTTCTCTTCATTCCTGGAAATAATCGTAAATATTTAAATTATTCAGAAAATTGTCAATAACAACATAAGTAATGGGTAACATAAATTTTTTAAATACTAATCAATTTTAGTTTTTAATTAAATAACAAATATAATAATAAAATCAAATAAATACTTGAATACACAAATCGATCAATTTCTTAGAACTGAATACGTATCGTATATTTTATTCAGATTCCAATAATATCATTAAAATTAACCAAAATTTTATTGTTATATTTTGATAACCTTTAAGTCAATGAAACTGTATCGATTTCACTTAGTATACATCTTTTGACATTGATATACAACCGAATAAATCACCCTAAAAATATCATAAATTCCTCTCTTATCCTTTCGTTTCGTCCAAAAATATTATAAAATTTACTCTCAACCAATCATTTCTCTTCAAATGACAATAATCCCAGCTATATTCATTATTTTCATAAAAATCACGGACTTATATCGATATTCAACCGAATAAATTTCATGAAATCCCCTTAAAATAAAATTCATCTCTTGACCAATCATTTTCCATCAAATAACAATTGTTCCAGCCATATTCATTATTTTTCATAAAAATCCCAATAATAATTAAAGTTTTATAATATTATTAAAACATTACTTATAAAAATAATTAAAAACAATATATATATATACTACTTATAAAAATAAGTAGTAAAATAAAATTAAAAAATGTTTAAAATACTTTGACCTTGAAAAATTATGATGACTCATCCTATGACCTTGACCTACTTTTGAATATCCTTGAGAAATTATAATGACTCATCCATTGACCTTAAATGGCATTATTATTATTAATAAAAAGTAATAATAATGTTAATAATAAAAGTTGTTATAAGTAATAATAATAATATTAATAAGTTTTTAAAATTAATAATAATAATATTAATAAAAGTTTTTATAAGTAATAAGTATATTAATAATAATAGTAATAAAAAGTAATAATAATATTAATAATAAAATTTTTATAAGTAATAAGTATATTAATAATAATAATAATTAAAGTTTTCATAAGTATTAATAATAATAAAAATATTAATAAATTTTTATAAGTAATAATAATAATAAAAATAAAAAATAATAATATTAATAAAAGTTTTTATTATATATTATTAATAATAATAATAATAATATTAATAATAATAATAATAATAAAAATAATAATAATATTTATAAATAATAATAATAAAAATAATAATAATATTTATAAAATAAAAATAAAATAAATTTACAAAATATATACTACTTGTAAAAATATGATGAGTCATCCAATGACCTTGAATGAGTCATTGTCTTTGTTCTAAAAAATTTGTACTTTTAAACTTAGAAAAAATTTTTTTTCGGGGGGGGGGTATGTGAGCTAGATGGCCGGTATCCCACTACTATAAATATTTGTTAATCTAACTTATTTCTATATTTATTCAAATAAATTTTCCTAAAAAATGTTGATTGCCCCCCAAAACCCATGTATTACCTAAAATAATAATAAAACGATAAAAACTGAAATACCAAATTGACTTCAAATTTAAAGAAAATGTAAAATTATAGGAAAAAATGCAAGAATCAAATATCAAACTAAATTTAAGACTTTATCAAAAAGAAGAGATTGAAGTTCGAAAAGTAACTACAAACTAGCCAAATTTAGAAAAGACATGCAAGCATTTTGTTTTACTGTTTCAAAAAATATACGTAGAAAGATACGGTACATAAGCCAGTTGAATCGAAGTAGTGGCAGCCGTGAAACGGCATTTAAGGGGTTCAGATCCCTTCTAAATTAAACCTGGGCACCAGACCACCAGTAAGAAAAAGAGAAAGAAAAGAATAGGCCAAAAGTCCAATGAATAAAAAAATAACTTGCAAACAAAAATGTAAAAAGAAACTAGTTTATCATCAAGTCAGTAAAAATCTTTTTAAAAACTTATAATTTCTAATTTACTCTGTTTTTATGTATTTTATTTTTAACATTTGATTAAATTACATAGTTTTACGGCTCCGCGTATGAGTTCGACAATAAATAAATTTTCATGATATTTTTCTAATATTACATTTTATTATCATTATAAATTATGCTAACTGCACCCATGCGGCCCTCTCCGCTCAAAGTCTGCCCTAAAGACTTTGTGTAACAAAATTAATAAAATATGCATTGACATAGTCTATTCTTTATGACACTTTCAGTAATTGGGATTAATAAAATGGAGTTTGTTTTTCTCAGCTAGAATATAAATATTTACTAAATGTATGTGTAAACAACAAAAACTTAAATAATTAATTAAGGTCTTGCTCAATTTCCGAAGTTCCAAATTCAAATAATATCCTCGTCCATATTTATTCGTCTACATACTTTGATTCCCCTGCAGAGCTCGTTTACCGGCTAACTGAACCTCTAGTCTATATTCTCCGGTTACAATAATTAGTATGAAAAGGGAATAAAATGGAAACTGACTTTAGTAAAAGCGTATAATTAAATATTAAAAGCAGAAAATACAGATTTGCAGAAAATTAAATAATTAATTTTTCAAATTCTAAATTGGACAAAGGTTGAGAATAGATTATAAATAAAGTTGTAAGAACGATTTGTAGAAAAACACTTAGGAGAGTTTAAAAAGCAATTAGATATATGAAAACAGAAAATAGAAAAAACTCGACTAGGTAAAGTCAGCAAAATGAATAAGACAATAAGGATTAGGCAACGGGAAAACCCCAAAAAAATCATAATTTATTATTATTATTATTAGGATTATTTGTGACGGCAGACAAATAAATTGCATGGAAAATTGATTTTATTTATTTATTGTCGAACTCATACACGGAGCCGTAAAACTATGTAATTTAATCAAATGTTAAAGAATAAAATAAAATACATAAAAACAGAGTAAATTAGAAATTATAAGTTTTTAAAACGATTTTTAATGAATTAAAAGAATTCAATTCAAAGTTTTATTTTGTAAGTCTGTTTTTACAAACAGTCTTTTTAATTGATTGATTTTTCAATTTCAACTCTTTCAACTATAATCCATGTTCCTTCTTCATAAAAATCTTCCATCTTCGTGTTTGTGAATTTACTTATAACTTCTAATTTCTAATTTACTGTTTTTATGTATTTTATTTTATTACGGTTCTGTATATGGGTTCGACATTTATTACTTAACAGTAGATTTACCAGCATATTTGATATACCTAGTTTTACCGTATAAAAAACAGTTATTTTGATGGACTCAGCAGTTCTAGAAGACCAAGACTATTTAATTTTGATCATTAAGATTTGTGATTACTAGAAACTTGTTTATTTGTCGAATCGAAAATATTTATTTTCCCATGTTCCTATTGAGCAACTAGAATAATTTTATTAACCTGAAATAATTTATTCTAAAAGTGAAGAATAAATCAACAAAATCAAGATTTTATTAGTAATTAGAAATTAATCTGGTAAAAAACACATTCCAGGAAATAAAAAATAAAACCTAATATGGACAATGAAAATTAAAAAACAAAACAAAAGAAATATACAATTGATATATGTGGCAAATTTTAACAAGAATTATCAATACATTATTAGTACGATATGAAAACGGAAAAAATAAATAAACGCTTTACAAAACTGATAAAACCGGAAATTTTGAGCACTTTTCAATGATTGACATTTAGCAATGGATTTAACTGTTTAGATATTTCATTGAAATTTTTGATCAATTCTCTCTGATATTCTTGCTGATCTGGAGTTATCAAATGCTGATTTTTTAGAAGACCTTCATGACATCTAAACCGAAATATCTGTTCTATTTGTCATGCAAAATTAAATGTTAAAGCATAAATGGTTTTTTGTAAACAAGGTATTCTGAAGAAACTTGATACAAATCTAACAAAAGATAAACGAAGAAACATATCATTACTATTATTTATATGATTATTAGGGTGCATCACCAAAAAAATTTTCGTTTATTGAGCTGTCTGCTATTTAGCTTTGTTTCACTGACCAAAATAAGCAATAGTATGCAAAAGAAACAATGTTGCATAATATTTAGAGGTCCCCCTGGCCTATGAGATTTTCTGTTATTGTATTTACCTTATATTATTATTAACCTTAACAATTTATATAATCCGTTTTGCATATTAGCTGCAGAAGAACATGGCGGAACAAATGTCATATGAGCTAACAGAACCATGTACAACATCATCAGAAGGCAAGTCTATTGCTGATCACAGCAGATCATCAGAACTGCCGACGACGCATCCTCTCTCTGTGTCGGTGCCTTCAGACTGCAAGAATAAACCGCCGACTCGTCGGGCTACCGAAGTATATGGTATAGGTCCTGCAATATGTAGTAATGATGCAACAATTACTGGTATTCGCCTACCAACATGCATGCAAGTTCTACGTTGTATGATGTACCATTGCAATGTAGCATCACACAATCAACGCCCAGGATCTACAGGTGCTCAATCTCGATTTACAACGGCAAAGACGGTGTTGAAACAAGTTACCAAGTTCTATAAGAAAGCCAATATCCCAATGGTGTCAGAATGCAGAGCCTGTGAGAAAATAGTTAAACTCCTTGATGATAACAACAAACTTCGTTCAATCGACAAAACTCGCCGTGACACTCCGGCAACACAGTGCAAACTCGAAGCAATGCAGACCTTGTTAGCCTCAACATTCCAGCTGTGGCCACCAAACGTAGCGAGTTTGGTGCGAAATGCCGAGGATCTGGCATTTCTCGAGTCAATGAAAGGTGACAGAACTGCCAGCTTTGGTGCCTTTGACAAATCGCTTGCCCTGAAAATATCCAGACGCCATTTACGAGATGCCGCAACATCAGAGCGACTAAAGCGTTCGCGCAAAGATATCGAAGCATCAACATCAACTGTGTCTTCTCAAGCCTTGAATGATGACAGCAGTGGCAGTGGTGGCAGTACTGAAGAAGAGGATGTGACAGAGCAGGCCCTGACTTCTGAAGATGATTTAGAAGCTAAAGCTGCCTCACAAGAGAGAACACAGTCACAGCGAAGAAAGCCGACTGGTACAATGGCCTTCATACCACCTGATGTGCTAAGCCGACCAAATCTGGTATCACTGGCAACAAGGCTTAAAATGACACCAACACAGCAAGCTGCTTTCACACATGGACTGATTACAGAGTCCGGTGGTGATGTAACTAGAGTTGGGAGTGCCCAGTTATTACAAAGCCTCAGATAAGTCATGCGGAGAAATCATTGCTGAGTTAACAATGAAGCTGATGACCGAGTGGCATTGTGCGGACCGAATCGTCAATATGACATTTGACACAACCAGCTCGAATACGGGCCATTTGACTGCTGCTTGCATTGCCATACAGGACAAATTGCAACGTGCAGTCCTGTGGTCAGGCTGTCGCCATCACATTGGTGAAGTGGTCCTCTCTCATGTTTTTGAAGATTGAAGCATCAAGGTCACCAGATGTGACATTGTTCACCAGGTTGCGAACTAACTGGGACTTGGTGCCACATGATTCCAGTCAAATCCGACCATTTTGCCCAGCTGATCATAACACTGAAGCACAACAACTGTTAGCAGAAATGAAGGATGAGGTGGTTGCTGTTGCAACTGGAAAGATCAAATTTTTGCGAGATGATTATCACGAGTTCACTGAGCTTGCACTTCTTTATCTGTCTGCCAAGGCTGGTGTGGTGACACTCCAAACACCTGGAGCACTGCACAAGGCACGCTGGATGGCCAAGTTGATCTATAGTATCAAGATAGCACTTTGTGAGAATCAGATTGGCGAACTGCCACCAGGCACAATTACGACACGTCACCAAGTGAGCAAGATACGTGTATTTGTCACATTTGTCACTCACGTGTATATTCTATGGTGGTTGACCTGTAAGAAAACTGCAGATGCTCCATGGAATGACCTCCAGCTGTACAAAAACCTTCTGGAATATGAAGCCATAGACAAGTTAATCTCACAATCAGCCGTTCGGGCATTCCAGCGACATCTGTGGTATTTAACGGATGAGATGGTCCCAGTAGCGCTGTTAAGCGATTGCACGCCACGATCTGAACGAGAAGCGCTGACTGGTGCCTTGCTAAAGATAAAACCATCTATTGAACTTCAAGCGCCATTGAATCGGTTTGGTAACGGTTGGGGGAAACCAAAATTCCCCACATCCATCAATGCGTCTACGCGCCTGTGTGATTTGGTCGGAGAAGATTCATGGTTCACAATATACCACTTGCAGTTGGATTCAAGCTTTCTGGAACTTCCTGTCAGTGAATGGAATAATTCGGAAGCATACATGAACAGTGCTAAAAATGTGGCAGCAGTTAATGTCGTCAACGATTGCGCAGAAAAAGGCGTCAAGCTATTATCAGATTTTGTTGACACTGCTCGTTCGGATGAACATTTCCAGAATGTACTTCAGGTCGTTGAGAAAGACCGTCAAGAGCATCCAGATCTTCGTCGACAGATAAAATTCAAAAATGAAAAACTGTAATTATATTGACAATCGTATTTGTGACTGTTCAGGACTACACAGTACACATGTAATTGCATTGATTTAATAATGATGATTGAATACTCTAAAACAAACGATTTACTCCATAAACATGTACATCAGTTCAGTTCAGCTGTTTACATATTATGATTTGCGTCCTTTTGGTGACTTTTTCGTATGTATAATTGTGTTATGCTAGATAAAAAAATAAGTTTTTTGTCCTAACTAATTGTTTTGACCAGAAAAGAACTTGCTCTTCACACATCAACACGTAAACACTTAATTTTGAATAAGTCTCCAACATTAAGCCTTTTAAGGCTGCATCCTTATTAGTAACGGGTACTGACATCATATTTTGTCTACAGGGGACCTCTAAATCAAATCGGATGTTAAAAATATTTCACCAAAGTTATCTATAATCATACTGGAACACATCAGAAACACAGACAGATCAAAAGTAAACAAAAAAATCTTTGACATGCAGTTGTGATGCACCCTAATGATTATTTAAAATAAAATAAATTATAAAAGGAAATTAAACTCTAGACTTTACTTATAAGTTATCAGTATACATAAAGGCCCTGAGAAAGTTTCGATGGAGCTCGTGCCGAACAACATTTCTGGCTCCACCCCCCGTTTCGCAAACATTAGGGAATTTCTAACTAATTCAATAATATTCTTAAAATTTGTTTGAAATTTTAAGCTTCTTATAACTTTATAATATATTTTAGTATTAAAAATTAAAATATATTCTTCATTTTGTGTTATCCTGAACAACGACGAGGACATAGTGGTACTTGACTTGGTTTCTTTATTAATATTTTTTAGTTGTATTTTTTCTAAGTTTCTTATTTATTTTTTTATAAATACGGTAAATGTTAAATATACAAAAATTAAAGAAAAACTCCAAATTGAATTGTAAGTTAATAAAAATTAAATATTTTAGAATCCGATCATTTGGTCATCCTAGCACTCTCCCCTCTAGCTGACACTGCATATATAAATACATATGTGGAGCTAATTATTATTTGACAGGATGAAGCTGCAAATCCAACTCCAGATCTCCTTGATTAGAAAAATAGCCCAATACAATAAATTTTTATTATTATTACAATTCACAATTGTATTGAATTTTCACTAATGAAATTCACCTTTAACCGGCGACCCTCTTTTTTATTTATTAACCTTCAATTATTTATGACAGTTTGACTGAGCTTTTATTTCATTTTTTAAGACTTCTTTCTTCTTGTGACTTGAATCTTAACCAGAAGAATCTTACCAAATTTATTTATTTTTATTTTAGATTGACAAGCTGAAATTTCCTTGTTAAGGTCGAGGATTTTGGTTTTAATTAAATTAATTTAATTTTCACAAATAATTACTTAGTTTGTTTTTCCTACATAACTTTGTATTGTGTTCTAAAATTAAATTTATATTACTATATTCCTAATTGTCTCATTATTTGCCACCTCATATATTCTTCCCCCAAAAATATTAATTTTTGCAAATTATTTTATTTTTATGGTTTAATATTTATATTTTAATTGCTTAGCACATCTATTATTGAGATTTGTTTTATCCGCGTAATTCTTTCAAATTTTCATGGCATTTCGACATTTAGAAGCTGATTGTTAGAGCAATAAGTGACAGTAATTTGTAAAACGACCGAAAATGCACAAAGAACAACAATAAACATTAAATAGCGTGAAATAAATAGAAAAAACGCCAGATAAATAATAATTAATAAAAAAATAAATTAACCTTCGTAAAAACTCCTTAAAGCACAGCCGCAATTTATTATAATGAGCCTTATTAATGATATTATTAGTTGTCAGAAAAGAGGTAGCCAATTCTAACGGACCTTGATTCACTGTGGTTCCAATGGACCCCTAATAAATAAATATCTTGATAATTTATGTAATAAAATTCCTACTTGCAACATCATCTGTAGGTATTTAGCATCTATTGGATTCTTTGATAAAACCATGGATAACTGGTCGACTTTGCGACTTAGATCTTCCAATGCCACCTCAACAGGGGTTAAATCTATTTGGTATTTACGAATAACAAGTATTCTGGTTTTAATATAAGGAAATGCTTTTTCGATTGTAAGTATTGTTTTTCTTTTATACTGGTCTTGCAATCCACCATGAGCTTTACCATCCAATGTATAAGGAGTAGAGAATACAAAGTTTTCTAAAAAATATTAGAATAAATAATAACAATAATGATAATAATAATAATAATAATAATAATAATATATATATATATATATATATATATATATATATATATTTACAAAAACTAACTCAAATTATAATTTTGATCGAAAACACTCTTTCTGCGCCTCAATTCGGCCATTTCAAAAAACGGCTCAACAAACGTAATCTGTATGTGCATCTAAAACAAGTTCTAAAACTAAATCTCCAAATAAAAATTTCAACCTTTTCTTTATCTAATACTGAAATGTTGACAATATTTGAATCTTTCACGATATTTATTTTGTCCTTACCGAATCGAGACGAATAAAAATTCTAAATTTATTATATCATTTGAATGTTCTTATTATAGCCTTTTTATTAATTGCCAACCTCGATTCGGGAAGCAATTTCTGGCAATTTTGTGCAAGGTGGTTCTTTGTAAATATACTCTTGGTTATTCAATTCTTTAAATCCTTCTCCATAAAATCGAATTCGAAAATATGTTGCGAACACTCTTTTATCAACCTAATAAAACAAAATAAAAATCCTCTTCAAACTGCATGTGAAAATAGTTTGAATGTAAATTTAAAGATTTGTATCACTTTCATTCGAATTATCTGCCATTTGATTGGATTTTGATTAAATTTCGAAGTTTAAGTTTTTAATATTTCATATTTCTACAACCACCGGGAAAGAAATTATTTAATTTTAGAAAATTTCAAAACAAGAGTTACAATCTCAAGTCAAATATTTCATTAAAATTCATAAAACCCTCGTAATTTCTTTTAAAATTCTCGAAAATAAAAATATTTTCAAGTTTCAAAATATAATCTTCAGATTATGGTTCTATATTGTAATTTTTATACTCTGCTGTTCTGAAAAAAACATTTCATTTTGCTATTGTCAACCGATAATCAAATCGAGGATTTCACTTCCAAGAATATAGAAAGTTTTCAGATTATTGCATTCTTTTATCTTAATTAGGATTTTTCTGGAATAGCTTTCTTTTTTGTTATTTAAAAAAACTTCTCTTTACTTTTATTATTTATAAATAATTTATTATTAAAATTAAATAGTTATTGATGAAAAATCTACTTTATTGTAGATTATATTATACTTGAATTATATGACCAGTACGAAACTAAAAAGAAAGATTCAAATAAAGAGTAAGAGAAATTAGTTTAATTTGGTATAGGAGTGAACGGGTTGAAAGCTCTCATTTAATAAAAACTGCGAAAATGACTTGTCAACGTAATTATTTAAATTATATTCTTATAATAAATCTCACAATCGACAAATTATTTATAATATTACTAATATTTAGTATAATAAAAAGAATAATATTTATAATAATGACATATTTATAATTATTTTAAAATAAATTTGACTATGAATCAGTAAACATGTCGATGTTTTTTGATATTCACGAAAAGGATCACTTAAAAAAGGATGTGCCGAAAATTTAAATTCTAAAAATGCTAAACTTTAAACTAACGCTCTTTTGTATT
Organism: Schmidtea mediterranea; assembly: GCA_022537955.1. Classification (NCBI taxonomy): domain Eukaryota; kingdom Metazoa; phylum Platyhelminthes; order Tricladida; family Dugesiidae; genus Schmidtea; species Schmidtea mediterranea. The sequence continues at coordinate 118,393,012 of CM039679.1, forward strand.
GCATCATAAGCTTCTTTTATTTCATGGTGGTATTTCGATAAGACAGGAAAGTCGCCCCGTTCTTCAAGAATAGGCAAAATAATTCGATACAGTTTAGGTATCAGTTCAAACATATTAGCTTCCATGAAACATTTACACGATGCTCGAATCAGTTTAATTAAACCATCCTGTGAAAATAATTTATCACAACAAACACCATCTTCATCTGGGCTGACAACGTCATCACTTATCGCACTTTCTTCCAGTAGATTATGACCAAGGGCATCCGCCAATTGAACACATCCTACAGGCATATAAGGTAATGGCTCTTTCATTCCCAAATACTCAGCAACAATAGCTGCACAATGTGCAAGACACATACCAGCTTCATCTTTATTGTTTAACTAAATTTAAATAAACATAAATTAAAACAATTTAAATAAAATACAAACAAATAACTAAATAATATAATAATTTAAAATATAATTTTTATAGCCTTAGTATTATGCGATAAAAAAGATAGTAGAAAGGTTCTGAATTCATAAGGTAATCTATGAAATTATTATATTTTCTGATAATGCAACCTCAAAATTAAATGATAATAAAAAACTTGACCTCATAATCTTTCAAAGTCATCACATTGTCATAAAATGTACGTGAAGATCATCAAAAACAGACTAATTGAATTGTTTTTTTATAATTTTATTTAATAACATGATTTAATAGTTTTAAATATTTAATTTTAAAATTTATTTATAGTTATTTTGTTTGATTACTTACTTTATTTAAGTAGCTTTTACATTTCATTTTATTTAATTTTACATTTTATTAATGTGTTATATTATTATTTATTATAATTAATATTCATTATTTACTCATTTCGTTATTTCTAAATATCAACAAAATGATAACTTTATTGCAATTCTTTGAAATTTTATTATCAAATTGTAAAAAATGAATAAAATGTTACGTAAATTATTTTATCAAATTGTAATAATGTTTTAACATTGCAGGGAAGGATCAGAAATTCGTATAAAATAGATAAGTTTCTTAAAGTAAAATGGTGTATACACGCAATGTCCTCAGAAAACCATGTAATATGAAATAAAAAACTATATTTCTTTTAAAAACCGTGAAAAAAGTAATAAAACTGAAAAAGCTTTGATATACATACCAGGGTTAGCAACTTTTCAAAATTACATTTATGTAAGAACAACCTTATCTGCTACTTAATATTGAAAAATATTTTTTCCAAATTATAGAGGTACCGCCGGCATCTTCCATAAAATTGTTTAAAGCAATTATTAGTGGTGTAAAACGTATCGATATTAAGAATTCCTTACTTTTAATTATGTTAAATTTACTTACATTTTATTGTAATGGTTTTCAAATATTCAAAAGTGAATACTAAGTAGTGTAGTTATGGAAACGTAAAATCATGCGACAAATTACAATAGTACATTTTATTATTTATTTTTGTTTCTGGTTGTTAATAAATATTAATCCCATACTCTTATATTTGAAAAAATTTGATTGAAGTGTGAGCAAAATTTTTCTAAAAACGGGGAAGAAATGATAATATAATTTTTTCCAGATAACAAATTATTATTATTATTTGGAAAAATTTATATCCGGATTGAAACATAGCTAAAAGTGAATTCACGACGCAAAAGATTTATTTGAAGAATTTAGCGCAACAATTACTAATATCAAATATAAAACGTAGAAGTGTAAAACATTTGCCTAAAAATACCGTTGCTGCAATCAAAGAAACTTTAGAAAGTTATTCAAATATTTTGGTGATTGATAAACAAGTTCATGCAACAATTACTCCTATACGATGTTACCATTGCCCATCAGCAAAAGGTCGAGCATCCAAACAACGTTATGGTAATTGCGGGGAAAATATATGTAATGAAGATTCCCAAAAAATTGTGGTTTGTAAAACATGTATATTGTTGCAAATCTGAAACATAGACATATTACTGCAAAAAAGATTTATTTTATATAATGGCGACATTTTCTATTGTTCATTAAGATAGCAGTTCTGCCATAGGTTTGTAAGTATGATAATAAACACGTAATTTCTTTTATACATATGGACATATTTAAAAGACAATTATTTTGAAATTGAGTTAGACTAAATAATGATTGAAAAAAATGAAGGTTTTCTTTGGACCGTGTAACTTCTAATTTGTGTAAAAACTAAATATTTAAATTATTACGATTGATGTAATACCGCATTTTATTTAAAGTAGCATTCGATTTTAGAAAAATAGTAATTATAAATAATACAAATATAACAAGAAATAATATCAAAATATTTGTATCGTGAAAATAAGAATTTTTATAGATATAAACCTTTTTATGTTTTTGAGTCATTCGTTGAAGCCAGGACAATCGAAGATCAGGTGAGTTTTGATACCCTTTAGCAATTCGACTCATTAGGTCAATCTGCATTTCTGGGTCATCGTCGAATTGTCTCATTTTAACCGTATCTGTGAGAATTGAGTGAAGATTCAATATTAATTCTTCGACTTGATTAGCGAAAAATGTAAAATCTAAAGAATCATCAAACACATTTTCCTGACCACTTTGAAGATCCTTTTCAACAGTAGTATATGCAATAACTGTTCTTAAACTTGATTTCAGATTCAACTCTATTGTCCTTTTACTATTCATATCTTCACGATCCCACACCAATTTACTAAGCGCCATAGTTATTTGCAACTTTATTCGAGCAAATGTCTGTTGGGAAAACCCTATACTAAAATTGCAATCTACAAACAAGACAATTACGTTATCTAGCTGGAAGTTGTATCTCATTAACATGTATAATGATGCAATGGAATGCGACCGGATTTCCTTTAAATTTGAACCCGCCAATTTAAGGAGACACATACAGAGTTCTCCGCATAAATATATAGCCTCGTCAAAAATGATTTTGTAATACTACGCACAAAATAATTTGACCTAAAAAATATTCAAATAATTAAATACTTTTTTAATTAGAAGACGTAGAAAAGCTACAAGACTTTGTGTAGCAAAAACACTTTGATTAAGTTGAAGAAATCTAATATTCATTTTAAATATCTGAATGACTATTGAGGTTAAATGCTGACTACTTTCAAAAATCTAGAAAAAAAAAATTAGTTTTAACTCAAAAAAGGGAAATATAAATAAAATATTTGTTAATAAGTGCAAACAAGTTAAATGTCATTTTAAAAATATATTTACAATTTTCTTAAATTTTTTTAAAATATTATAAATAAAATAAAAATAATTATGGCCAGTACATTTGTCAATTTTGAAATAATTCCAATAAAATTGTTTTCATTTTCACCATTGTTTGAAAATAGTACAGATTTTGTCAGTGTAAAAATTACATGACAATAGATTTTTAATTAACGGAGAATGGTTTTAAGAATAAAAGTAGTGAAGTCGATCAGAACAAAGATTTTTTCCCCTTAAAAATTTCTTCTATTAAAGAATATGCATTAAATATGCGAGATATGAGTATCATAATTTAAAATTAATTAAAAAATTTATTTTAAGAAAGTTGAAATTATTAAATTGTGTAATTAAGAATTTATGAATTTAAATATAATTATATATAAATTATATAGTATATTGAAATTTATGTTTGGAATCATGACTCATTAAAATATTTATCGAAACTTCGAAAATATATTTAAAATACCATTTTAAATATTCATTCTACAGCGTTGTACAGTTAAAATGTTTAAGCTAAATGCAGTGAAATTTCTACCTGGACTATCTTTCAATTCTAAACTATTTAGAATTTCATAGAACCGAAAATATAATAGAAAAAATATGAATGAATCACTCCATAAAGAAAATGAAAAAATGATTTTAAATAAGAAAATACTTCTCAAATAGAAGTAAAGCATTTTAAACTTAAAGAATTCTTGGCGTAGATTTGCTGCCATTTCAAGAGGAGAAACAAGCGAATAAAGTAGTTTTAAGATGAAAATATTTGGAATTTTAATGGATCATTGGACTAAGTACAGAATTGATTTCAAGGAAAAGCAGAAAACGTTTAAAAGGAATTTTGGTGATGGTTTCTAATAAAAAACTTTTTAATGTTTTTATTTGACAGGCAAAATTTTCTTTTGTGAATTAATTGTTTCAGGAAGTTATGAGAAGGGCAAACATTTCTTAATATCAAAACAACAAATAAATCCTCAGATGTATTAAAAAAGTCACCGATATTTATGTGACTGAACTTCTGGTTTTCAATGTGTCATTTTTCTGACGCGAGCACAATCATCCCATACAAAATTGATTTATAAAATATTTATATAAAATTTTTTAAAAAATTTAATAATACTTAAAATTTCCAAAGTGAAAGAATATAAAATACCTTAATTATAATATCTAAAGTATCTAAAATGACAAATATCACTTCCATGCAAAGCTTTCCTTCCATTACGGTTATAGAATTTTCCAAAAATAGACGTTTACTAGAATTGCTCATTTGCCGCTTGTACTCTGTTAATTCAATAAATGATTTTATTATAATTGTTATTGCAGTTTATTATTATTATTATTATTATTATTATTATTATTATTATTATTATTATTATTATTATTATTATTATTATTATTATTATTATTAATTGTATTATGATAATTTTAAGAAAATAATAAACCAGCAAAAATAAAGATAATTAAAGAAAATATATTTAATTATTATTTATTTGTAAACTAATATTAAAGATTAATAATTCTTAAAAGTTGTGTGGACATCCTTATCATCATAAAACAAAACAATTAAAAATTTTACTGACTGTTTTATACAAGTTAGTGAAATATTTTTAAAATATTACGCTTATTTTCTTTATTATTCTGTGTAAAATTAACTTTTGAATAATTTAGTAAATAAATTGCAGGTAATTAAGTAAAATGGTAACCGTTAACAAATTCAAAATTAACAGATTTGTTCAGATAATTTGAAATTATTAAAATCATTTATTTCTTTAAATAAGCATTTATAAAAACTTGATTTGCCGATAAATTACCGAAAATATTTGATCGAATTGCGATCGTTTACAAGAAAAAATTCAATTCAAATTTAATTTTGACACACATACAGCTAGTAATTACAAATTCAATTTTATTTTTATTATTTTTCAATCAATTTATTTTTAAAAACTTTAAATTTAATTTTCAATCATACCTCCAAAATTTAATAATTCAACACTACAAGATTTGAAATTGCTAAACGTCAACCTGCTTCGGTTGTCTTTGCAGTTCTGAAATAAATAATTGATAATTATTAAAATGAATAATAATAATAATAATAATAATAATAATAATAATAATAATAATAATAATAATAATAATAAACTATCAAAAATTTACAGAAAATATTTATTTATTGAAATGTTAGAAAATATGTCGACAAATTTAAAGATGTTAAAACTAACAAATTTCAAGCATTCACGGTAAAAAAAATTAAAAAAACTAAATATGGTATTTGTAATAATAAATATACCTTAAATTCAAAAGTGACCGCGGCAAGAATTAAACATTGAAGCAAATTAGAAATTTTTAAATTTGACAACGATTTCAACCAATTATTCAGGATTTCCTTATCCAAATTTTTGAGAATCCAGATGAAGCACAAAATCAAATGACGGACATTTTCTGAGACCAACGAGTGAACCTGTAATGAAAACTTTTACGGCAATTATATAACTTAGAATCACAACTAAAACGACTTAAAGATGCTAACTATGAATATTTAAATTTATTATTTCGGTGAAATTTTATTTCACTTTTTGGATTGGTAATGTTACTTTCAGCATTAATGTCTTTGATTTGTTAGAAACCAGCTAGCAAAAAAATGTTTGTCAGAATCAGTTATTTTTCGGAAGCGCAACAAAAGTTTTGACAATGTTGAAAAAGTGTCACAGTTGATTATACAAGTTATATATAAAACTTTCAAAAAAAGATTTTGGGAAATTTAATCTAATTTATTTTCCTTTTGACAAAAACAAATTATTATTCTCAACACAAATTTTTATTTTTTTCTTCATCATGTGTTATAGAAATTATAAAAATTAAATTTTATAAATATTTATATTGGTATTTTTAAGTATTTTTCATCTAAATAAACTAATAAATAAACTAATTAATTGAAAAATATTAAAAATATTAAAATTTTCATATTATTAAAAAATAATTATAATTTATTTGCAGAATGGCAAGAATGTGTGCTTTAATTAAAAAGTACATTGATTTCCTTAAGAAATCTGAAACAGAGATTGACAAATTAGAAAAAAATGGATAATATTACCTCGGTATCCATTGCACCAATTGTATTAGTATTATCGTTCTCGTCATCCATCATGGATTCCTCAGCCAAATCTCCATTCTGAACAGATTTCCAATCTATCGAACAAGTATCGGTGCACGTATGGTGATTAGATTTGTCGCACACGGAAACTTTGACAGAAAGTGCTAATTTAATAATATCGGACAAAATTGCAATAAACGGCAAATAGAGATTGGCAATATTAGATTTAATTATTGGATCTCCATATCTGGAATCCGACTCATGGCTTGCAATGAGATTCCATATGATATGAGCCGCAGTGGTTTGCAATGTAATATCGCTATAATTTAAACAAAACCCTCAATTCAAATTATCAAAGATAGTGAAATATTAAAAATATAAAGTAATGTCCACCCTTTAGATGAGTTTTGACAATTGAAGTTTGATTAATTTTTAAAAAATAATGCCATGACATTTTTAGTAAATTGCCAGAATGAACATAAATTATTCTCAGAACTGTTTTGCTATAAATTTTTTTATTCATTGTAAAATATATTACATAATTCCATGCAGACCTTTGAAAATTCAAGTTACATTGAATATCAGTCGAATGGAAACCTTGGTTTTACAAGTTGGTAAGAACAACAAAAAAAATCAAGTTAATATCATATTTATTGTTTTTATTTAAAAAATACTTTGACAGTTAGGGTTTACAAATGAGAGTTAACAAAGATAACAAATTCATAGCCTACAATAATTTAATGCCACATATAAAATAAATTTATTTTAAAATTTTTTCTTATCACTTTCGTCAAATGACAAATGAAAATCTGCTTCTGTGACATCATTCGCATAGATATTTCATTGTTAAATGTTATTTATTTTTCAAAGCTTCTTGTCGTCCTCACATTAACCGACGTACCATTTTAAGTGGAATGTTCTATAATAAATTTCTCGGCTAATACGCGTTGATAGACGATAAACTTAATATTCGTGAAGTATATAATTAATATGATAAAGGTCATATCGACGCTATTAGCCATTGCGGCTTTTGTGAGGATTTTAAATCCTTATACCGCATGAAATTAATATTTGATAAAAATAACAGTTGATTTTCTCGAATTCTGCAAGAGTGCGATCCAATTTTTATATTCAAATATTTTTCAATATTTTGTGTGCGGCGAGCTAAAATACTTGATTTAAATATTGATAAAAATTAAATTTTTTTTAAAACAGCCATCGATTAGTAAAAATAAAGATTACAGGAATTTTTAAATAAGTTGATTAAAAATTAAAAATAGTTAAATTTCAAAATAATATTTTTTGTGAAGTTTAACTGAAGTTTAACATAGATGTGAATAACAGTTGCTGGATAATATTGGGATAATTATTTTCGGATGACTTTTAGTATATTTAATTAATCTTTTAAATAATAAGATGGGTTTGGAAAGCTTATAAAATGTTTTAGGAATTCTTTGGAACACAATTCAAACTCCAAGATTATTGCTGATATAGGATAATTTTCTTGACGCAAAATATGGTATAAATATTAAAGATTTGGCACTTAAAAAATTTACTCGTCGTGATAATTTTGGTTTTAATTAACCAGATACCTTGAAATAAATTTGGACAATTTTGAAAAACTTTCACAGTTATGCTATGAATTTCGCCAAGAGACATTATTATTTCTTTTTACCTTATTTCATTACAGTTTTGAGCCTCAAAGCGTTAAGTTTAAGTTTGTAAATTTGCAGACGAACGATCCTGTTTTATTTCACATCAAATTTATGTTGTTTTATAATAGTGTTTATTGAATTTTTTGTAAAGCATTCATATAATTATAATGTACTTTATAAACCCGTTAAAACGCCAAAAAAGTATTAAAATGAAAAATATGCATAATTAGTAAAGAATAAAATAACTGCAGCTATCCTGCAGTATTTAAATTTCGGTTTTTTGTACAATTCGAACAATTTGAGAATGCAATAATTTATATTGTGTTAGGAATAGAATTTAACAAGAGTTAACGTTCTTGCCTATGACGTGTAAAATTTATAATAAAATTTATTATATTAATTTTAATATCTCTAAATATAACAAACACTGATTCAAATGTTAAGTATTCCTCCATATTACATTTACGCATCAAATAAATAGTAATAAAATTAATAATAAGCATTCAACAGAGTTATTTTTTTGAAAATGGAAATAACTCACCAGGTTGTTCTAATTGAGATGAAAAAAATACATAAATGTTTATATAAATAGTTAATTTATTTTATGTATTTCGTTTAGTGGTCATTATAGTAGTGAAATTATTCATAGAATTTGTAAAATGAATATTTCAATGTTCAATAAATTATTTGTGTATGCTTATTAAATGTGACGACTTATCACCATTAGTTAATGTTTTTAGCAATTTTATTTCAATTAACATTATTTCTTGGCTTCGATTATATGATTAATTAATCAATAATAATATTTCTAATTTTGAGATATTTAATCGAATATACAGAATATAACGAAAACATTTTTACCACCATAAGTTAGATTAAATAAAAAGTATCAAACACCCATATCAACCAATAGTGTAAAATTTTAATAATATTCCTGTGATTTCAAGATTAATTTTATAATAATAACATGGGATTAATGATATTTTTGAAAACGTCCAATTATAATAAATGTTTCAAGTGATAAAACAAAAAAATATTATTTCATAAAAAAGTTACAGAACCCAGTTTGCAGTAATGCAGAGTATAGCAGAATGATTTCAGAACTCTGTATTTTAAATTAATAGCTTAGTATCGGAAATTATCGAAATATTTATGTTTTGAAAGCATTTTGTATATATTATTATAAAATGTTCTACATGTCAAAAATCAGCTGAAACTTTGGTCGTTTGAAAGGGTTTCAAGTTAACGAATAGAAACTTCTAACTCCAATAGAAGAAGATAATAAATAAAATTAGACAACAACATAAAATCCTATTAATAACTTACCATGTTTTAAAACAAAGTTTCAGTTCAGTTAAAATAAGCGCCAAAATGAAATGTGAGGCTGTGTATGTTTCTGTTATTTGTGAATTTGTTCTGAAATACAGTTTGTTTAACTGCAAGCCATTTAAATCCAAAAAGAATTCAGTGTCACTTATAATTCGTAAAAATTCCAGTTTCAACAAGATCAAAAATCGAGTTGAATCTTTTTTATCTGATTCGATTCTTGCGTTGATCTAAGACATTGTACAAAGCAAATTATAATGAAAAATATAACTGAAAATTGTAAAATTAACGATAAATGTTAATGGTAAAAATCATTACAGAGTAATATTTTCTAGATTTTTTATTAATTTAGTTTTTTATATTTATAATTCATTCACATACTCATACATTTTTATTGTAGTGCCTGCAACATTTAATTTTTAATTAATTTTATATGTTATTAAAAATAACAAATATTTATTTTTGTTTGAATATTATATAACACTTTTCCAACTTGATCTCAAATTGTTATCAAAAGCTATTAAATATCATCATTCATTCTTTGATAATGTTCGACATCAAAATTCAATCGTGGAAATTGCTGCTTTGCTCCACACTAGTTTCAGCACATTCAAATTCAGTCGTTCCAATTCAAATCTTAGTTTACGAGAAGCTTATAATAAATCAATTGATTTACATGAAATATTATCAAGACAGAACAATCTCGAAAACTGACACTATTCAAGTCCCAATAAATTACGAATCAGTATTCCGTCAATACGAATGTCATTACAGATCTCACAAATCAGACAAAGCATTTATCGCACCAGTCAACATTATAGCTCAATCATCAAAAGTCACATCAGCATCATATTCTATCGCAATTACGTGTTATTATCAAAAGTTCCAATTGAATGAGAAATTCTCAAAACTATGTCAAGTCAATCATGAATCTAACCAACCAAAAGCTTATTGTATTTATCTGGAATATATTTTGGACGTTATTGCTGTGTTCCTAAATTTAAAAGTAACAGAAAAATAAATCGTGCTACAACATTCCAGTATCATAATTTGGAATGAGTGCACAATGTCACCCAAAACGGCACCGGACAACTGTAGATCACAAACTTCAAGACATTCATCAAACAAATATCTTGTAGGTGAATTTTTTGTTTTGAATGGAAACCTCTTACAAACTTTGCCTGTTATTCCGTCTTTACCAATAGCTGATTAACTCAATGCTTGCTTTAAGATCATTTGAAGAGACAATGAAATAAAAATTTGACTTTCCGTTTGGATTTTCAAGCACGTTTACAGCACAAAATAGCACCTTGACGGAATACGATGTTCAAATAAAAATTTGAGAAACAAATTAAGAATATTTAGATATAATAAAAAATATATTTTACCAATCCGAAAAAATCCACAATAATCATCTTGATGACATCTGAATTGAGGAGAGTCAGTAAACTTTTATAGAACATGGCCAAATTTCGAATTAAATTCTGGCATTGTCTCTTCAGTAAACTGTTCGCTAATTCTTCAGTAACAGGAGAATCTAAAATGTGTCTGTCGATTTGCTGAGTAGCGAATCTCGCCAGTTTCATTAATTTATTCACAAACAAATCCGAAAATATCGGTTTATGATCGGATTTTACGAAATTTGAGATATAATAAAAATACTCTTTCATTCCGCGAATCTAAAATTGTGAAATAAAAGAAATATCTACTAATAATTTTTATAATGTAAAAAGTGCATTTGAAAATTAAAACAAAAATCAGTCGAGATATAAAATAAAATGATAGAAATAAGAAACAATATGACAAATTATCTAAATTATGTAACACCTGATGACAACAGTTAAAAATATTAATATCATGGAGCCAACCTCAAATTTGTGAAAAGTCATTAATAATCACGTTGACATCTATATTTTAATACCAAATATAAATTGTTTTTAATAATATTATTAATATTTCTAATTTAAATATAGCAGTTTATATTTTAATCTATCAGACTATTTCATAAATAGTATAATAATATTCACATATTTCAAAAAATTAAATAAAACTATTTATTAAAATCTACTAGTCAATAATATATTATTTTCCAACATTTTCTATGCATGTTTCACACATTTTTATCAACTTTAAATATTTTGCAACAAACGCATATATTATAAATTTCTTGTTTAACATTTAATTTATGGTGTTACCAAAAAAATAATTTTATTGTATTATTATTATTATTATTATTTATTATTATTATTATTATTATTATTATTATTATTATTATTATTATTATTTTTATTATTATTATTGCAACGACAAAAAGGATTTTAATTAATTTACTATGAATATCAATATATCATCTGATTCGTAGTCAACCAATAAAAAAATCCTTTATGCCATTGCAGAATGAAAAGCAATCAGAGGTGAAAACTAGAAAAAGTTCTTTTTTAATAGTGTTATTATTTTATTTTTATTATTATTATTATTATTATTATTATTATTATTATTATTATTATTATTATTATTATTATTAAATAAATAAATATGTCAATGGATTAATAAAAAAGCGCCATTCAAGCACAGATTCATTGTCACCATCAGGTAAAATCCAGCCAAAATAATAGGGATTTACTTTATATATTCGAACAAATTTTTACTAATTTAATATTTTAATGTTTAAAAAAAGTAATAATTTGTTCGGTTATTATTAATAAATTTAACAAGTCTAACAAAAATTAAACTAAAATACGCATAATTAATTGAGTTAAATCGGGTCGCCACACTTGTACGAGTACTAAAACATCGACTTTTAAAACATTGATTGCTAAAAAATCGAATTTTTAAAACTAAACATCGAGTTTCAGAAACATAGATTATCAAAAACATCTACATTTCATTTATAAAAATAAAAAATCTAAATATTGGCAATGTTACAAATATGTTTTACTTTTCGGTGTTTGAAACATAAGCAAAACAATTTTAATTTCAATTTGTTTTCCCCTCATTTAAAATTTCCGGTAATTTAATTTCTTTAATTGTTATTAATTAAGAAAATGAAACCGACAAATTTTATTTTCCATAACATTTAATTTTAATTACCGTGGTAAGTCAAATGCTCACTAGGGGAAAACCAGTATTCAATAAGTTTTTTAAATATTTTTTTTGACAGTCATGTTTTAGGGTATATCAGTTCTCGATGTTATTGTAGTCGATGTCTTTGACCATCGATGATTTTGACAGTCAATGTTTTATAAATCTATTTTTTAGTAGTCGATCTTTTAGAAATCGATGTTTTATGGGTGCGCCGAGTTAAATCAATGGTCTCGAAACACTTTGAAAGCACATTTCAGAATAAGTCATGATAATTTCGGCACATTCGAAGAATATATTTTAATATTTAATTTTTTTAATAAATCTATGCGGAAAAGTTCAGTGCAAATTGAAGCTGATCCAAAAAATGTCACTAAATAAAATTTCAACGTTTACATAATGGTTATTTAAGGGAAAAGGCTGTGGGGACTGCAGTTATTACTGAAGGTTCTAAAGTCATTTAATGAGCTTGTTTGTGTCTGTGTTTATCGCAATAATTTGTTTTCGACAGAGTTTAACTATACTACAATAATTTTATAAGCCTTACTAAATAGATTTACGGACTTTTTATTTTTACTGAATTATATTCGGACCATCAAAATGACATCATAACTTCTAAGAGCAATCTGATATAAACAGCGTTTTATCATTTGTCAGTAACAACATGGAACTTAATTCGCTGATAGGGAAAATAAAAATCAAATGTTGAAATAAAATATCTGATCTGCTACCATTCGAGCCAGCATAGGAAATTAGATTAAATAGTTTTACAATTTCAGTTTTAGTTAAACTTCAAAATAATTTGTTTAAATTTTTGCTTGAGTCCGATTGTAAACGGGCAATGAGAAAGAGAGCCACAACTCTCAGGTCTGACCTTTCATAATTGGCTATTGGGCAATTAAATATAAGTAAGTAATTGCGGATATTTTGTTTATATTTAACGATGCTCTAGCAAATTAAGTCAATTTATTAATAGATTCTTTGAAATAGTGAAAGATAGGCAATTTTCCTTAGCAACAGGAATAATTATATTTTGTGGAAAAATCAATTTATATTTTCATGTAGTAATAAAGAAATAAAATCAAAATATTTTTAAATTTAAAATAAAAAAAATTACAACAAACATTTATTTTGTCATATTTTTATCTTTATTATTTTTTCGTTTATATCGTTGCTGATCTATATATGAGTTAAGAATATTGATATTTGTTTAATAAGTGCCACTAATTATTATTATTATTATTATTATTATTATTATTATTATTATTATTATTATTATTATTATTATTATTATTATTGTGGTTGGTATAGACCAGCGGTCTTCAAAGTGTGCTCTGCGAAGCTCCTCCAAGGGTTCCACAAAAAATTGGAAATTTATTTGTACCTTTCCTCTTTGCAATAATTAATTTTTAAAATTCTAATCTGGAAATCAAAAATCACTCAATTAAAAATGTCTATTTTAATAAAAAACACTCATATTATTAGAGTTTTCACGGTTCGGTTAACCATAACCGAAACCGCGGTTATCCGTGATCGAAAACCGGGGCCGGTAATCGCGGTTTTACCAAATTTTCCTTTTAGGAATTTTTTCCTAAAGAAAAAAGAAGTCTTTTAGATTTAAATAATGTTTAAAGAGAAACAAAATAAAAAAAGAATTACAATATGAGACTTCAAAACTAAAAATACTTATTTGCAACAATAACATTTTATTTTTAAATCTGCGTAGCCTTTGCATTTCGCGATTACTTGCACGGTTGCCATTTTAGCTCTTTGGGAGCCAAATTTAGTATTTTTGAGTTTCATTTAGCATCTAAAATATTCGAAAAGCATCCGGGTGCTTTTTAGCATATTTTTAAAAAATAAAATTTCTTCCAAAGTTTCATACCTTTCATGAATCATAGTATCTTATTTTGTGAAATTTAGCATCCAAATGACTAAGAAATAGCACTTTTTCTCTATTAAGAATTGGCAACACTGATTACTAGTTTCTTGCGTTGTTTTTTAAATTACAGTTACAACTCAATTACAGTTTGCAGGCAATTCATGCTCAGGGCTACAAATTGCTAAAAAGCGAAAATGTTACAATGGCACTTATTCATGCTGAATTTGAACTAAAGAAAAACATATATATCAACTACTTTGATGAAGCTATAAAGAAAGGTCAGAAATTCAGCATCACTTTGGATGAATGGGTAAGTTCACGACAACATCGATAAATGAATATCAATGTACATGATAAAACGGGAAAAGTATTTAATCTTGGATTGATAAGAATTATTGGGTCGTGCAACGCAAGAAAAATTCTGTCAATTGTCACCGATCATCTTAAAATTTTTCATCTTTCTTTTGAAAACGACTTTGTGGTTACAGCCAACGAGCCAGTGTCATGGTAAAACACTAAGAGAATCTCCAGCAGAAGTACAATTGTGTTTAAACCATGGTCTTCATTAGCCGTTTGTAATACATTTTATTTAAGAAAACGCATAAATGATTACCAAAATACCAGTTCTGAAGATGAAGCCATTGGTAATAATGAGGAAGACGAGTTTGAAGACGAATTTTCTTTGTCTGTTACTACTGATGAATATGAAGAAAGCGAAGCCGAAAGGGTTACCGAGATATTTAAAATAGCTGAGATACTAAACAAAGTACGGGTTATAGTAAAAATTTTCAAATCATCGACTGGTATTGGACGTTAAACATAGATGGAATTCGATCTATCCTATGCTGAAAAAGTTTTTGAAGCTTCAGAAACCAATTGTGGAAGCATTGACAGAATTAAATACCAAACTTACTCATTGGTCTCAATTTAGAAGTAATTAAAGGGTTATGCTCTATTTTGCAACCATTAGAACTCACTGTGCTTGCATTAAGTAGGAAAGACGCCAATTTAATTACTGCCAAAGGTGCAATTAATTTTTTGTTGAAAAAGCTTGATGGAATCGGAACTCAAGAAAAAACTCTTGTCGAAGCGACACCTGAAATTAACGCACTGAAAGAAAATATCAAGACGCGATTATGTTTTAGAGAGAATTCAGATCTTAACTCATTGTTATCCTGTCTTCTGCAGCAAAAAATACCAAAAAAGAAAATTTAAATTTCGGTCTTTAGAATACGAAATGAACGCTTGCATAAATAATCCATCCAAAGAGGGTGGAGTACAAGAGACCTCATATAAATCTCTCAAAGAAGAATTTGCTATATACAAGAAAACTGGCTAAAGAACTCAAACTTTACAACAATTATATGATGCAGTTTTAACAGTACGTCCAACATCCACTGAATCTGAACGAGTATTTTCCGTTTCAGTGAATTTCACATGGAAACTGAGATCTTAGTGATTATTCTATTAATTGGTTGGTATTTTTAAAATATTATAGAATTAATAGTAGTAATAATTAAACATTTAATATAACTTATAATCGGTGTCGCGACATTTTGACCCCAAGTCAAAATTTTTAATAAATTAATATTGATATTAATTATTATTGATTTTAATTATCCTTAATGAAAATATTCTATTTGAACAATAAATATCCAAAAATCTTTTATCAAGGCTTTTCCTATAAATATAAGGAATCTTCAACTTCAATATACTGGATATGCACAGATAGTGGATGTAATGGAAGTTGCAAAACTATACTTTCTTATGATCAAGAAAGTGTGCCCACTATTCTTAACCAACATATACATGACCAAGATTTAGAGAAAGAAAGGGTTCTTAGCACCAAGGATATGATGGGCCAGATGGCGAAGAATACTTATTTAGATGTCAAAACAATAATTTCAAATAATTTAATATATAAGGATTTAATTTATTTAACAAATTAATATCAAAAAACTATATTTACAAAATTATTTATTTAAATATTAATTTATTAAAAATTTTCACTTGGGGTCAAAATGTCGCGGCGCCCTTATAATCATTTTTGTTTGACAATTTAATAATTTTTTTTATCTTTTTTTTTATTTATAAATAAATAATTAAATAAATTTGGCAACGATTTAATTAATAGATAACGCCAATAAAAAACTCTTCGTACGATATATTTCGACAGCATAACTAATTCTAGGCCCTGATGCCGGATGCGATTAGTGAGACCATCTTTCTACATTGCTCTTTCTGCTTCATCAATTAATTTCATTATTTTTTGAAATTCATCACCAGGAATTGTTTGCATTGTTCATTCTGAAAATTCTTTGATTTCGATTTTATTTTGGTTGTCAATCAGCCATTGTGGATATTTATCAGCTACACTTTTAAATGGTGGGTAGACTAAATCTTTACTTAGAAATTTCTGGAGAAAATTTTCCAACATCAAATCCATTTCAGAATTGTCTTCATTTACTCCAGTATCATTAAACAATTTTGGGTCGGATAGATCAGATAAACTATCACTTGAATTTTTTAAAC
The DNA here is from genome assembly GCA_022537955.1 of Schmidtea mediterranea. Lineage (NCBI taxonomy): Eukaryota > Metazoa > Platyhelminthes > Tricladida > Dugesiidae > Schmidtea > Schmidtea mediterranea. The sequence goes on from CM039679.1 coordinate 118,409,789, forward strand.
AATTGTTTATTTTATTCTCAAAACTTTTAAAAATATCGTCATTTTCTGTTTTTTTAGGAATTTCTTGAACATTTGGTTTCTAGCAGATTCATTAAAACTGGAAAAATTATCAAAAGCACCATCTAACAATTCTGACAAAGGCTCATCAGGAACATCAACTTCATGGGACGTAATAGAAAAATATAAAATAATTCCAAATAAGTTAATTATTTAACTATAAGTTTGAATAAATTAATAACACATTTTAAACAACCACCAATCAAACATTTATTTTCAAACTTTCGACAAAAAAGTGACATCAAAATATCTAGTTAAAAATTGTCGACAGCCAAAAAAAAATAAAATATTACTTTTTACAATTAAAAGTCCTTTTAACTTTTTCCGGCAATTTCTTTAATTTATTATTAATTTTTTAATATTAGGCTGGATCATTTCTCCCCACCTTGATCCCTTCCTCTGGATCAATACCACCTCTAATCTCCAAGGGGCAAAATCTTGTTATTGGTCTCAGGATCTCTTTTCCTCTGGATGAGACTTTCACGACTCTCACATGCACATCTACCCCTGGAATGGTGGTAATAACTCGACCTAGAATCCATCGATGTCGCCCAAAGTTCTCTTCCATCAACCACACCACATCGCCACTTCGAAAATCATTTCCCTCTTGGTTCCATTTTTTACTATCAACCATGTAATCCAAATTTTCCCGGAAAGGATTATTGGATATTTTGTTATTGATTCAAGCCAGTCCGCATTGGCCAGTCGACTTTCACTTCGTATCAACCCATCAAACTTCATTGTTGGCCTTAACCATTTTAGGCAGCTTTTTGCTCCTACGATTCCCTTTCGCTTAATATCCTTTCCATTCTTTCGCAAACTCGACCTTTTGATCCGCTTGAATTAATTTAAATTCAGCATCATCAATCTCCGTTATCGTCAAATCTCCAGTGCAAAGTTTGTTTTTTGGCAACCTTGAATTTTCAACAAACCTCACCAACCAAGCTCTCGCGTGGGTAAGTTTTATCCATCTCGAATATGTTCTGGGATTCAAACCACTTGTTTTCCAAAATGACCCTTCTTGTACACACTCTTTCGTCGTCAGAAAAGTGCTTGCTTGTCTGTAGCTGACCTCAACCTTGTTTAATCGTCCGCTATTCCACGTCGGCCAGGTACTTTCTCTCTCCTTAGGAAATGACGGTCCATGCAACCAAAATTCTGAGTCTCAAAGAAACTCCACTTTCACTCCTCTTGATATTAAATCCGCAGAATTCTCTTATGTTGGTACATATCTCCATTGGTTAACTTTTATCAACCTCTGAATCTCATCAATTCTGTTTGCAATAAAAACTTTAAAATTTCGTTCCAATTGCGTAATACAATATAAAACATATCTTCACTGTCTGTCCAAAACGTCACGTCTTGAATATTCCATTTCAAACTTTCGTATATCTTCAATCCTAATTTCTAATCTAATCTTCAATCTAATCGCGGGATACTTATCACTTTTATTGGAGCAACTTTAGATTTAGTTGAAATCAAATTAGTTTTGACGTTTTCACCATTTACTTCTCTAATATAAACAACGGCATCATATGCACTTTTTGAAGCGTCCACAAATATGTGAATTCCACATTGGCTGTTAATATCCTTTATTAAGCAGCGGTCACATTTTAATTCATCTATATAAATGAATTCTTCCAGCCACTTTTCCACCTTCAACGGGTAACGGATCATCCCAGTTCGTTCCAGCTATCCAAATTTCCTGCATTAATATTTTTCCTCTAACCAAAAATGCTCCGGCCAAACCTAGAGGATCAAATATTTTTGCCAAACAACTCAATAATTCACGTTTCGAGATTTTTCCTTTGTTTATTCTTCGAACATTAAATCCGAGTTTATCTTCAGAAGCATACCAAACTACTCCAAGTGTTTTAACAGATATATCTGATTTTTCATCCAAGTTAATAAACTTCGACCTCATTTCGATTTGTATTGTTTCTAAAACTTGTCCATCATTTGTAAGCCACTTCCTAGTCTGCATTCCAACATGTTGCCAAATTTCGATTAACTCATTCTTTATTCTTATAGTTTCCTCAGTTGTCCCAAAGGAATCCATAGTATAATCCATAAGCGTGGAGTTCACTATCGTGTCCGACGCCGTAGGATGCTTTGAGTGAAATTTCTCTGCGTTACGTCTTGTTACTAACTGTGCCAAAAATGGAGATATATTCAGCCCAAAAACTAATCGTTCAAATTCAAAACCTTCTATATTTCCGCCTTCCTCCCAGAGAAAGCGTAGATATTTCCTTTCTACAGGAGTTACTTTTATCTGAAGATACAACTCCTGTATGTCGCAAGCTAGGGCCACTGGATACTTTCTGAATCTAAGTAATATCTGAAATAAATCATTTTGTAGTTTTGGCCCAGCCTCAAGCATACTATTTACACTAACTCCACTCAATTTTGCAGCCGCATCAAAAACAATCCTTAATTTTGTTGTCTCTTTTTCTACTTTAACCACTGGAAAATGCGGTAACCACCATTTAGTTTCCTGGAATTTGTTTTTCGTGAAACGTTTTTCATACCCTTTTTGCACATAGTCTTTAAACGTAGTATCTTAATTTTCTTTCAATTCTGGTTCCTTTATAAATCGTTTTACTAACCCCTTCAAACGACTTTCAGCCAACCTTTTATTCTCTGGAAGTTGATATTTGTTTTCCTTCCACAACAAACTAACTGTAAATCGCCCATCTTTGTAATGCATGCCTTTAATATCGTTCTTCATCAATCTTTCTTCCTTTTGACTTAATTGATTAGTTGCCACTTGAGAATCCTCAATCTCCCAAAACCTTTGAATTTGTTCTTCCAGATTCTCAACTTGTGCCCAATAACTTTGCACATAATGGGAATGCTGTGAAGTACTATCTTTGCAGTTAATCCTTCCCATGCACGTCCACCCAAGCGGCGTCAATCTTGCAATAGGTTCATCTCGTCGTCCCTCTATTTCCCGAATAGCTCGATGCAAACGTGGGTAATCAGCTCCAATCAAAACATCTATCTTCGGTCTTTTCCCCACTACTAGAAATGAATATCTCTTAAATGTTCCCAATTGCTAGCTATCTTCTGCCAGTTGCAAACTTTGAGTTCTCCAGTGACCCTTTTCCCCACTAAAGCATTAAAATTCACCTTTACCTTTTTATTATTGCTGGTCAATATAATCGTTACCGGTTTTGTGTCCAACAGTGCCGATTGCTCTCCGATTACACCCGACTGGAACACTTTTCCATTGACCTCCAACGCCTAATTCTTGAGCCACCCAGTCACTAATGTAGCTTACATTACTCGCATCATCCATCAGTGCATTTACTTGCACTTCTTTTCCATTTTTCTGGAGCCTTACTGAAATGGTTCGAAGTGTACCATAACGTCTGGAGTCTGTAGACGTGTTAGCCATCAAACTTAAATCTGTCGGCCCCACCTCCAAATTATCCGTGGTGCACATAACGGCTTTATGTAACAAATTGTGGTGTTTGATTTTGCAATCCACATTCTTGCAAAACTTAGGCTTTATACAGTCACGTGCAAAATTTCCCGCTGATAAACAATTGAAGCACAGTTTTGACCTTTTCACAAATTCATCTTGTGCCCCCAATTCCATCCTGATGAACTCTGGACACTGATTTAAAAAATGCTCCAACCCACATTTTATACACATGATTTTTTTAAGCTGATTTTTGTTACTTTGGTTATAGTCATGACTTTTACAAAAATTAGTCAATGGCTTCGTGCTTCTGTTCTTCATTGGTTTGTCTCTAAATAAAACATTTCTTGTTCTACGACGCTTCTCAGTTTCACTTTCGATCCAAGCCGCAAAATCTTCCACCGATATTTCTTTGCCCAACTCGACATAACGCTCCCATTGAATAATCATTATCTCAGGTAATTTCCTCAACAGACAATGATACAACATGCCATCCTTCAATTCATCTTTCTTCCCCAGCGTTTTCATTTTTAATATCAAATTCTGCAAAAGTTCAGTGAACCTCTCTAGATAAACCAGTTCATTGTACCGTATCGGATAAAATCTTTGAACGGCATCCATTATTGTTGAATAAGATCTTTCTTTCCGCCATATCGTTAGTCCAACTTCTGCATTGCTGCTTCAAAGACTCCCTCAACATACTCGATATTAGCTATTATTCTCAGTGGCTCCCCTTCAACGTATTGTCTTATGTATAAATACTTCTTCTCACTTGGCTCATCGATGTCCTCGATACACGCCTAACCAATTGCTCGCCATACTGAATAATCTGTTGTTCGTCCAGTGAAAATTGGTAATTGCAGCGATTTCAACCCATATATCACTACTCAAATATCATCATATCACCATGCAAATAGTTACTGAAAAAGAAGAACTTATCACCAGTAACCTACGCAAAACCATGACTAAGAAACGAAAATATGATGAAAGTTATTTATCTCTTGGATTTTAGATGCTAATAATATGCCTCAATGTGTTTTATGTGCAAAAATATTTCCAAATAGTTCTATGGTGCCTGCAAAGATGCGGTGTCATTTGGAAACTGTACATGCAGAATAAAAAGATTAAAAAAACTGAATATTTCATGCGTAAACAAGATGATTTCTTACGAGGTCAAAACTTAATTGTTTCAACTTTCAAAACTGAGAATGAAAAAGCTACTGAAGCATCTTATCTTGTTAGTTATCGTATTGCTTCAGCAGGCGAAGCCTATACAATAGGTGAGAGATTAATAAAACCTTGTGCAATTGATATTGCTAAATGCCTCCTTGATGAAAAATCAGCAAAAGCAGTTTGCGCAGTACAGCTATCCAATGACACAGTAACACGTCGTATTATAGATTTAGCAGCCAACGTCAAATATGAATTAATATCTCGCTTAAAGTATTGTAATTTCGCTCTGCAAATGGATGAGTCTACAGATGTGGCTGGACTTGCAGTATTACTTGTATTCGTAAGATATCAGTATCTTAATTCCATTGAAGAAGATCTTTTATTATGTGAAACATTGCAAAGCTATACTACAGACGAAGAAATTTTCAACATCGTGCAAAATTTTGTTGAGAATGGTTTAGATTGGAAAAACTGCATTGATATATGTACTAATGGTGCTAAGGCAATGGTAGGTAAGACTGCTGGGGCTGTCTCAAGAATAAAACATTTAGCACCAAACAGCACCAATAGCCACTGCATTCTTCACCGTCAAGCTCTTGCAGTAAAAAAAATACCAATTTTGTTAAATTGCGACCTTTGAAAACACTTTTTTTAAAATTCTTTGCGATAATATGGGCAGTATTCATAAAAATATACTCTTACATACCGAGGTGAGATGGCTATCCCGTGGCAAGGTACTTTTAAGACTGTTCGAGTTGTGTTGTGAATATGGTCATCTTTTTTTTAATGAAAACGAGATGAATTTACAACAAAGGTTGACAGATAAACTATGGTTGTTTCGACTTTCCTACTTGGCTGACATTTTTTCAAAAACAAACGAAGTGAATCTTTCATTTCAAGGAAAACAAATGACTTTGAAGCTTAAAAAAAACTAGACTTTTGGATTACTTGTTCTCGAACTGGTGATTTGAATTGCTTCCCAACACTAATGAATTTTTATGATGAAATTGATGGCGAGTTGGAGAAAATGATATGTCGAGATTGTGTGGTGAAATTTGTGAACATTTGGTGGGTATATTAAATTGTGTCAACCAATATTTCCCAGATGAGCATAAGAAAAAACTAAAAATAAATGAATGGGTCAGAAAACCTTTTGAGGTCAATCAAAAACCGATAGAATTCACAGTTGAGGAATATGAAGCTTTTATTGATATGATTTCGGATTCCTCACTGCAGTCAAAATTTGAAAAACTACCTTTGTCGGATTTCTGGTGCTCAATTAAAGAATATCCAAACTTATCAAAGAAAGCAGTTAATATACTTATTTCCTTCGCTACTACCTATATGTGTGATTCTGGATTTTCATCTTTACGCGTCAACGAAAACCAAATACCGCAATAAACTAAACGCAGAAGCTGACATGCGGATACAACTATCATCCATACAACCAGAGATTAAAAAAATCTGCCAAAAATAACAAACAAGTGCATTCATCGCATTAAAAAAATTATTTTTAGTTTTCTTTTTGTAGTCTTTGTTTCTAATGTGCAAAATATGTTTAATTTTTGGGTTTTTTGTTAAAAATAAAGAAATGTACATAAATACAATTTATTGCTGTTAGACATATCATATTTTTT